>BDGG01000001.1:8279219-8415035 GCA_001949185.1 Ramazzottius varieornatus
AGTTCAAATCGTCGTGCCTTTTCAGCGTCTTCCATCCGCAGCTTGTCCCTGTCAAATTCCAGCAGTTCTCTTCGGACACTCCGTTCAGCAGCGTTGTCCAGCATCGTTTCGCGATGCATCTTCAGCTTGATTTCTAGTTCCTTCACTTGCTGCGCTTTCTTAAGTTCCAAGTATTCGTCGACAGGTTCCGTTTTACGTTTCTTGTACGGCGCAACTAGATGTAACTTCTTTGGGCTTGGTTTCTTTCTCACTGGTGAGCCACCGTCCTGTTCATCCGCTGTGTCCGACTCTAAACGCAGAAACAAAATTTGAAAAGTATGGTACTTTGTGAGTAGAAATCGAGGGACTCATATGCTGAGCATACTGTGAACTGGGGTGATTACTATATTGTATAACACATGATGAATCAAAGCTCAAACCAATCAATCAACATATACCGTTAATCAAGACAGTGCGCTTTCTGATGGTGGCCAAGGCATCTTTCTGAATGGTCTGTACCAGCACTTTGCTTTGCTCTTCCTTCTCCTTCTCAGCGCTGGCATTGTTCGTAGTAAAGTCTTCTTGTTCGATAAGGCTGTTCAGTAAGGTGTCTACTTCAGACAGGACAAGCGATCCGACTCCTGTAACTTTCTTTTCCGAATCGATACGACGAGCTTTCATCAACACCTTGACTCTTTCCCTGCAACGGCGATCGTCGAAGGTTTCACCTTTGAAGTGGTCAGTCATCTCCACGGCTATCAAGCATCAGCTTTCCTTACGCTTGTTTAGGCTGTGACGGAATGGATTTTCTTTACTGGTAACACGCAAGAGCTGCGTATCCATACGCGACTGATAATCCACTGCAGTCTTCGCGGAAGTTTCTTTCTCCATCCTCTCGGCTTCTTTGTCGGCAGCAGATTTCTTCGGTGGTCGACCACGCTTCTTCTTTGTCGACTCCGCCATGCTCCACCTAGATGTGTGAGTGAGAAGACACGGAACAACAAGATTCAAAACCAGTTATCTTCAGAAAAGACTGAAATGAAATTGAGCATAAAAAATAGTGGTACTGGCAAAGAGTTTGCAGGCAGTAATAAGGCCACCAAGTTAAAAAAGTGTAGGCAAGCAAGCACTTTTGATTGCTTGCTTGATCGTTCTGACGGTCCGACGCTAACCGGGCACAATTCACGGTTGTCTACGGCTGCTGCCAGCAAAAGCAATTATTCACGGGTATTAGTGCTCATTACAAATCGACGGAGAATTTCCTTCGTGATTCACGAACGAAACCCCCATTCGTTTCGTGAATAGCGACATGAATTACAAATTCAAAATGTTTAAACATTTTTAATAGCAATCGTTTCGTTTGAAGCTTCGTTTGTTTGACCCGTCTCGTGAATTTTGCAAGGTCTCTAATATCCTCGAGTAATCCTTCAGCTGGCAGATGCCGTAGAGGAACGTAATTCGTGCCCGGCTAGCGTGGGGCTTCCGTTCCGGACAATCAAACGATCAAAATGCATTTTGGCCAGCTTTTCTTTAACTTGGTGGGCTAATTACTGCCAAGCAGTTCACCATGGCGGACTTGAATTCCTTTCACCCGTCGTTTCGCGCAGAGTGGTGCTAGCTTTGCAACTTCTGAAAGATTCTAACGAACGCTTTCCGAAACAATAATTTTTAAAATCCATTAGTGCTTGTTTTTTAAATTCTTCTATTAGTTTTGCAATTCCCCTATTCAGGCGCACGGACGCGAGTGCTCATGCGATGTATGTACTGTATTCAGGGTCTCAGTATGACTTGGCCGATTTTTGGGGGGTAACTTTGAAGTTTCTTTCTGTGTTCGTCCTGGGACTTTTCGATTAGTTTCGAAAAAGTATTCTGAGCAATGTATAGACTCTTTGTGTTTCTTTCGTATACAAGCGGATTTCTTACGATTAGACTGGGAGGAGACAGCTGGAGCGAAAGAAGTCGAGAAAAGTCTTTGCTTACCTCCTCTTCTCTGTGATGTTTTGTGGTTGAAAGTAATCTGGCACGAGAAATAATTTAGTTCTTCAGATGCTCAAAGCCAGTATCATCCAATCGAGGCTCAAAACCTTCTAACTGCAACTCGTACAGTTTCTAAAAAACAAATTTTTAAAAATGCTCCCGAAAAAACCGACCAGAGCGTTGCGCCACTTCAGTGAGGGTAATTATTTTTAATTCTTCTGCTTCCGAACTTATTCAAAGTCTTCGGCGGTAGTGTCAGAAAGTACCTCAAACTCCTAGATATCCATATGCGGAAACGAGTCTGGATCGTAGTCTCCGTGAGTTTAGGGGAACCCGCCTTTCATGTGCAGGTTTCGTCTTACTTTTCGACTGGATATACCGGACTCTTTTGCAAAAGCTCTAACCGGGCTTTTGAGAGGATTGAGTATGGTGCTCTGTCTGCCATATTTGGTAGACTTTTGAAGGCTCAGGCGTGGACAATAAAAATAGTTTCATTTTGAACCAAAATGTTTTCGAAACTATAGCGTCGACATAGCTATTTTTCTGAACTGCAGCCGCGACAGATTCAATTATCCACGAGCAGATCTAGAGAACAGAACCTTGTACTGTAGTGCAGAAAAGGAAGCGAAGAGGTAACTTAATTCACTTCGGAGAAAAATTTAAAAAATTTACAAAACATTAAAAAAAAGTTTTAAAATTAGACGTGAAGAAACGGACAAGTCATACTGAAACCCCTCATATTTGATTGTCTTGCCCTTCAGCGAGATGCGGTCATGTAACGCACTACCTTACAGGTGATGGGAGGAGGCACGCGCACTAATCTTAGGCTTGTGAACCAATCAGAGACTCTGGAGATCTCTGGTGCGGCACAGCATTATGGCTGTATTCGAATTTCCAAACTTTTACGAGGATCTGAGACTTGAAGTTCGGCTTCGAGGATCAAGTTTGATTGACTACTCAGCTGCGCCGTTTGGTGATCAGTGGTTCTTGATATACCACGTGTTAGGAGTGCCGGCGGCAACACTTTCCTACACGTACGCTGATGAGGTATGGGCCAACAAAAATTTTAGGGCAGGCCTGTTCGCTACGGCGGCACGGGTAGATGCTTTTGCTGCGAATAACATTTCTTGCTTTGTTGGGTTCCATGTTTGGACCGTTAGGGCCGTAGACTTTATTGTTTGATAGATAAAGAAGGTGCGCATTTGGGAAGCGTCAAATACCCACTTCTGGGAAAATTTCCCTGTCTCGCTGGAAAAGGTCCAATGCCTCGAGCAGGTAATAATCTGTTATCAGGAGGATCCTACTATAAGAAGCCTGAATGGGAAATTCCAGTTCCTGCTCCTGCAATTTTGCGGAAGTGTTTTGTTCAGAGTGCATTCCGGAGCAGACATGCCACAGTAGTGAGTCCCCTCCGTCAATTAATTTCGTTTGTTCAACGGGAAGGTTTCCATAAATAATGCCTGTTCCAAAGAGGACTAGAATAACGTTATCGCTTTGTTAGCTGAAAGAGACTTATAGCGGTCAGGCGTGTGAGGTGGCCATCAAAATACAACCATGATTCTCTTTCAGTGACGCTCACTGTTCGAACTTTTCTGTCGTGGTTTGCCTCTGACAAAACATACCATCTCTCGCTCAGAAATCTTCCATAGAGTGTCGGTGTTGTCCCGGATAGCAGTGCGGTCTGCTATCGGCTCGCTCTTGTTTGCAATCCGGAAAGGGAAAAAGGACAAAACGCTGCGTTATTTTCGGGGTGCGCGAACTAAGTGGGGCACTAAATTCTCACGTGTTTTCGCCCTCCTCATCTTATCTAAATTAACTATGAGACTTTAGGGAGGCCCAACTTAGTCCTGTAAGAATTACACCAAAGTGTGGGAAGAATCGGGTATGATATGATCGGTGAGCACGTTGTCGTCCACTTTCGATTTCAGTCTTCCGTAAGGGTAGCTTTTGAATGGAAAATCCCAAGAACGAAACCGATCGACCCGATAACCCAGGGTAAAACTGTTAGGTGTTTCATCATTCATCATTCATCTAACACTGATCTGATTTTGTCGGCGGTGCGAGATGCGTTCTGCCTCGATAAACTTCAAACACCAAAATCCTCGAAATTTCACTTATGCATGACTCCCGTCGAAATAATTCCTGGCACACTTCAGAGCTGATAAACCGCAGTAATAGTACTCGGACCAGGTACGCGAAAACAAACAAGAGAAGTACTTTAAAGTGCCAATGATGCGGGACAGGTTTGGGCCCGGGTGCGTGTAAAAAGACCGCGCGGATGGTGGGTGAAATATCTGGTCAACGTGTGTATCGATCAGCTGATCGCTATGACATTTGCGCATTTAAAAGTAAGACCTCAAGAGAACCATCACTTTGCTTTCACCTTTTAGGATCACAAACGCTGGACACCGCAGGAAAATATCCCCTCGATGGAACTCGTGAATCCAGCCAAGACCACGGACATACGCGACCTTCCCATAAAACTTTCCTCACCAGCACCTCTTTACTGTAATCTGAGGATAACGATTCAAGGCAGCGGCGGGGCAGGATTATCCTCCGAAGTCCAAATTTGGGCGTGAGGGGGGACGCAATAGACGCTGGCTATTCGGACCGAAAAGGGGAGCGGGGGCAAAAAAGCCTACTGTTATTTTGCCCGGAGGAGCGAAACAGCCGGACACCATTTTGCCAAGAGTGGGAAAAATAGCCATTCCGAATAAATATCCACACTACGCGTGCGCATCTTCTTGCAGTTGGCATGCTCTGCTCATAGTGCGCCCACGTCGCTCCGTCCCCCGTTTCGAAAAAGATTGTGAGAGACCGTGGAACCAAAGTGGGGCTGCCTTTTCGTACAGCCACATCCTGGAATGCGAGAAAGCCTTCGACCGTGCCGACCATCGAAGGAGCCTTGAAGGAATCGGAACTGATGGATCGCTCATCGCCCTCATCAGCAGTTACCTGACCGACAGAAAGCAAATCGCGTTGGTGCATGGTGTCCCTTCGGAGGAAGTGACAGTCACAAGGGGAGTGCCTCTGGTTCGATCCTTGGACCTCTGTTGGACAACCCCTTGGGGAACTCAGCCGAGGCCGTCGTTGGATCGTCGAGGACAGGGCTGAAGTTCTCCGCAGACGATAGCGCAATGTACCGTATCATTCGCGGTCAGAAAGATGAGGTTGAGCTACAGCAAGACCTGACAGCTTGGTGAGCTGGGCTGTCGACTGGAAGGTGAGATTCAACCCTTCAAAGTCTGTCCACCTTTGGTTCTCCGCACGAAAAAAAGCTCTCCCGCGCCACCGTACCTGCTGGGTGACTCGGTTGTTCCGCAGAAAGCGGGGCGTCAGCCCCCTCCGGACAGATATATCTTGACCGACGCTTTCAAGTGCTGCAGATCTTTCCCAGTTACTGGTCGGAAAGTACTTGGTCGCGAGATGTTCGGCGACCAGATTTGGGTTAGAACCGACGGTGCGTCGTTCACCGGACAAACCTGGTCTTCAGACAGGGCGGAAACGTCCTTCCCCACCACTTTCACCTGGCACTCGCCTCGGTCATGGCATAAATTCCAGTAGGCATCTTAATTCTCCTCGGAAGGCAAAGTTGAGCTTGAAGAGCCGAACGTGTAGCGTACAGTGATGCAGAACCCTTCGGAAACCCGCTCGACAGACCATGGGATGACGAAAGACATGCGGAATGGACGATGGTCGAAAAGCATGCTTTACAATAATTCCAGAACGCCTTCAAAAAAGGCAGCACTACAGTAATGCTAGCTGTTCCCCGCCTCGACGTGTAGATAAGTGATTTGATGGTACCATAAGGCATTCTTGGAAGCAAGTTTATACCTATCCAATAGATCGGCGAACTCATGCCGTAAACAAAGCCACCAGTTTCTTTGCCAGGGCCACAATACGTTCATTTGGCATGGCGTACCTCCACCATCGTCATATCTGCTGCAGTTCCACTTACGGTCCATCGCGAAGGCAGCTTGTCTCCAAAACGGCGCTGATTCCCTGGATGGTGCAGCATGCCAGCGCGAACATACTCTGTAAAGAGAAGACTAGTAGAAGACCAGCAGATAGTACAGTATATGGACGCCTCACAGTATCGATAAATTTTCAATGTCCTAGTTTCAGTATCAGCTTTTACCATGGAAGATGCCGGCTAAACACGCGACTGGTATGGGCGAAGACTGGTAAGATCATAGGACTCTTGCGCCTCAAACTCCCTAACGTCTTGTTTGTCTATTCTAACATATCTCGGTATCACCAGCGCTCCCGGAAGTGCCACGTTGTTGCTACAGAGGAAGTACAAAACAGCGAACGAACAGTATCAACGCTTCATGTTGTTCGGAGATCGACAAGCTCTGTACGAGTAGTAAAACCTCAAAGCCTAGGAGATAAGCAAAAGGAAGAAGCCCATATCGAACGCAACACCACAAATGGAGACCACCAGTAAAGAAAGCGCTGCAACGAAAGAGCTACCCCATCTAAACTAATAACAAAAAAGCGACAAAGGAATATGCAAAGGTGTGGCATTCAACTCAACCTAAAAATGTCCAAGGTATGGCTTCTTCTCCAGACGGCTCTTCCCACTGAAAAGCAAAGAAAAACCACACCATGGATAAGGTTCCTACGTAGATTCAAGCAGGGTGTTCTTACTCATTGTCTTTGTAAATCTTGTAGTAGAAGTCGACAAGTGGCCCAGTGTTGGCCGTATTGAGGATATTGAGGAAGTCGGCGTCGTGGGTGATGATGATCAGTTGGAACCTGTGACGTTGTTGTTCGTACTGCCGAGTTCGGATAAGCCTACGAAAAACAAACATATATTTCAGCTTACATAACAGCCAGCTGTTTTTGAACTAAGAGGGTCTCCAATGCGACTGACATACCGAGAAAGTGACTTCGCCAAGTGCTCGATGTTCTCGCGGTCCAGGTTTGTCGTCGGTTCGTCCAAAGCCAAAATGCCGCAGTTCAGAGCAAAAGCTTCAGCCAAAGCTAGCCGAATGATCAAGCAAGCCAACACCTGTCAACCAAGAATCCGAGATGAAAGGGAAGCTCGGCAGACGCATTCGACAGGATACTTTCTCCAAGTGGCGCACGCCTTTAGCCAACATCACCAAGAGCATGCGCCACTTGGGAGAACAATCAAACTCGACAGACTCGTCTTTCCAAGTGGCGCACGCTGTCAGTCAACGAAACAGAAAATGTGCGCCACCTGGGAGGACAATATTGTCGAGTTCGTTTGCCTAATTCTCAAATGGCTGGAAAAAATCCGATCAAGAGGGCCTTTATTTTATAAAGTCTGACTGCGATATTTTTCGCTTATGGTTCTGTGAATGTTACCCGTTGACCAGCACTGCAGCGACCTCGCATATCCAACGCTGTATCGCCACTGACCATCACAACCTGCAATGAAAAACCAATTTAGTTAGCTTTTAGCGAAAGTAGACTACGGATGAAACGAGCAGTGGACAGGAGCTTACCCGATAGTTGTGGTTGCGTCGAGACTTCTCGCCTTCGATACCACTTTCGTCCGCGTCCGAGCGAATTTCCACGTAGTCGATATCGTTGCCCTGATAGGTACTCTGCCACAATTCCCTCAAAATCTTGTTGATTTCCTCTACAAAACAACCCCTCAAGTATAAACTTACTAATGTTGTTTTCAGCAAACCATAAAAAAAACTCACCCATTTTGACAGAGTGGAACTTCATAACAGCAAAGTCCAACGCCTTGTAAAACTTTTCCACGTCCTTCATCGCCAAATCTAGAACCTGCCCAACCAAAAAGACTTTAGTTTCATTCACCAACTATTTCACACTTCGATGTTTCTTTCTAACGGATTTGAGACCTAGCATACAGATTCGACCAGTTCATTTTTCTTCTGTGGCGCACAGCCCCAGCCAATAACACTAAGAACATGCGCCACTTCGACAAGCAACCAGACTCGAAACGATAATTTTTTTCCAGGTGGCGTAAGTTAGCCGAAAACGTGCGCCACTCGGGAAAACTGACAAGATCGTCTACCCAAGTGGCGCACGCATTCAGCCGATAACTGTGGTAACGTGCGCCACTTGGGAGACCGACCTGGTCGAATTTGTTCACTGGGCCGCAATTTGCCTCTTAGATAACTCACCTTGCATTTCTGGACAGCTTCGGAATGATACTTATCGGCATTCTTGTAGTAGTCCACTTCGAGCTCCTTCTGGCGCGACTTCATGGTCCGATCCAACTCTGTGAACCTTCCTTGCGACTTGTACAACTAAATCGGAACACAAGAAGGCCATTAGTACACAAGTCAACAACTTTCTTAGCTTCAAGAGAGTGCGCAAAGGGATGGAAGTAGGCGTGCCACGTCTCAGTTCTCCAGTACCTCTTCGTTGCACTTGGTAAGACTGTCGAAAAGAGCCTTGCACTCCTCCTTCAGCTCGGGGATCTTGAACGTCTCAATGTGCTTGGTCAGTTCGTCAGATGTATGCTGATGCTTGGACAAATCGTCCCTTCGCTCGCGGAGTGTCAAGTTATCTTGCAGCGTCTGATCTCTCGTCTGTGAAAATCCCAACACAAAAATATATCACGTATCAATCTTCATCGATTCGACAAGATCGTTTCTTCCAGTTGGCGCACACTCCTAGCGAATAAAACCAAAAACGTGCGCCACTTGAGGGAAAAATCTTGTCGAGTTTGTCTACCGGGATCTAAACACAGAAACAATTCAAGAAGCAAAAACTGTTTGGATTTTAGTGCATGACCTCACTTTCGGGAAGACTTACCGCCACGTTGTCGAGTTCTTTTTCCGTCTTGTGCAGTTCCTCTTTCAGCGCCACTTGATCAGCTTCCTTGGCGGCAATGTCCGCCTTGATCGTTTCGGCATCTTCCTGGGCTGTCTTTAACTTGCTGGCAATATCCTTCCTTTCGTACCTGAAGACAGCAAAAGCACTATTAGATATTACAATTTTCAGGAAGACGTTCGAAGCTTGCACTCACTCTTTCTCTCTAGCTGCGAACTTGGTCAAATCCTTCTGGCCGTCCTTCGAGGTCGACACCTTGTGCTCATACTCCTTCAGATTCTCCGCAATGCGAGCTTGTACCATTCCACGATGCGTCGTGAACGTCTCGATGGACGTCTATTGAAAGAACATTCCACGAAGATGAACAGAAATAACATACGACAGAAGGTATACTGCATACAGCGTACCACAGTGCACCCATCATCGCGCTGTATGCAGGCGGATGATTCATAAAAAAAACACCACATGCATACAGGCACCGCAGTAAGTCTCATCAGAAGCTGTATGCAGGTGGGTGATTTCTGCACCGATTCTTACCTTCAACGGCTCGACTTTTGTCGTGTTATCAGCCACTTCCTTCTCGGCGTTCTTGATCTCAGACGTCAGCTCGGTGATCTGGTGTTCCATCTTGAGGCGTTCTTGGAGCTTTTCGGAGATCTTGAGCTTCTGATCGCGGAAAGTGTTCAGCTCGTTCTTCAGCTTGTTCATCTTGTCCTCGTGCTTCGACAGAGTACTCCTGTCTTTCTCCAACGCTTCCTCAATCTTCTCGATCTCGGCCTCCATAGCTTCCTTCTCGGCTTTAATCACTTCTAACGTCCTCGGATCTAATAAGCGAACCAGATATCCAGGTTTAAGATACCATCAGCAAAGAAACTCAACAAGATCGTTTTCACAAGTGGCGCACACTGCCAGCCGACAGCACCGAAAGATTGCGCCACTTGGGAAAAACTAACTTGGTTGTTTTCCAAAGTAGCGCACGCTCTCGGTTCACAACACTAAACATGTTCGTCAAGAAATATTCCTCGAGAGATATTCGAATATGGTGTTATTTTAGAATTTTGAATTCCTTTACCGGCTGATTTGTCGAGTTTGTTCGTCAGGTTGGTCATTTCCTTCTCGTTCTTTCTCAGGTCGTTCAAGAGACTGTCCAGCTTCATGGCGTCGGGTTGCGACGAAGCGCAGACCTGTTGCAAACGTCCCGAGACTTCAGCAGTGGTCTCCAAGTCTTCCTTCTCTTTCCTCAAAGCGCTAGCCTCTTCGACAACTTTCTTCAGCTTGGCCTTCAGTTCTGCGTCCGTCTTCCTGAGACTGTCCAGCTTCTTGGCTTCAGGCATGAACGCCACAATCTTGTCGCGCTTCTCATTACGGAGGGCGATCTTGGCTTGAAGCGTGCTAATCAGTGTGGGAACTTCCTTCAGTGTATTCTCAAGCTGGAAAAAACGAACAACATTCCAATCTCGTTCCCAAAATGGTTGATGAACGATCGCCTGTCATGTGAGAGATTCTCGAGCGGTAAACCTCCTTTGTCAGGAAAGCCGCATACACCGTGCGATACATTCAATACGATACGCACGAGCATAGGTGCATGTCGCACCTAATGCGCCACATTGTGTGCACCTACCCGAAAACCGATCTGCATACATGCGCACCATGGCATTCGTACAACTGAATGTATGCAGGTATGTGATATTTAATGGAATAACAATTTTCAGCTTCGCTGTTTCAGTTTGAGTTGTAGAGGATCGTTCTTACCTCTTCGGCCAGTTCGGTGGCTTCCGCAGGTTCAGCAAAGCCTCGATGGCAAGTAGGGCAGCACGGTTTCTCGACATCTTTCTTGAGCAAGATCTCTCGGTAGCCCTTCAAGACGTGCGTCTTGCCCTGCCACTCGGCCAGTTCCTTCTGCGACTGCTGAATCTCATCGTCCAGCTTGCTCAGCGACTGATGAATGTCCACTCCGCTTGCGCTGGTCAGTTTTTCCAACTCTTCCTCGATGGTTTTGATTTTGGACTCGGTCTTCTCGATGTCCTTCTTCAAGCTAGCGCGATCTTGGTCTTTGAGGGCAATCTTCGTCTCCGTCTTCGCCACAGCCTTCTTGGCTTCTTCCGCTGCCTTTGTCGAGTCTTTCGTCTCACGGTCCACTCGAGCTTTCAGTTCCTCGTTCGTAACATTATCTGGAAATCAACCAACTTTAACTTTCAACCATCTGCATACCCCAAGTCCGCTGCCAATCATTATTGTTGTTTATGCAAGTGCGTGCAGAACGAAATGGCGACCACCTTACCGCCTATTCTGTCGAGGAAAGGTTGAAGTTTGCTTCGCTGCTTGTCCACCATTTCCTTCTTTTCAGCCTTCTGCTTCTCTAGCACTTCAATCTTGGTAAAGAGTTCTTGCTGGCTTTCCTTCTTCTTGACGATGTCTTTCAGGTTCTTCATCTGCTCGTTGACGGCCTTCTTTCGGTCGGTCTGAGCGCTAATCTTTGTCTTCAACTCTTCGGTGTTGACCTCGCCCTTGGTCTGCTCGATCGTAGCCTCATGCGTCGCGATCTTGCCTTTGAAAAGTCAGAAGGCATGGTTAAATATCGAAACGCAAAAGAACGCCACCATCTCATAAACCTGCATACAACAAGTGCCGAGAAATTCGAGCATGCAGGTGCATGACAGACACAAGCATTTTGCGTATTCTTACCTTCGAGGACGGTCAGCTTGCTGGTCTGGGCCTCCATGTCTTCCAGTTCCGCCTGGATTTCCTCTTTCTTCTGCTTCTTAGCACGGATATCTTTGTTGGTCTTGAGGATAGCCCTTTGCAGGTTTTCCAGCTCCTGTTTCTTGGACATGATGTTTTGAGTGATGGCTTCAACCTCCTCGTCGCCAGCTGCTTTCTGTTTCCTCAGCTCTTCTTCCGCTTGAGCCACGATCTCAGCGAAATCTTTACCGAAAGACTCAACTTCACCTGGCAAGTACTCCGGCGTATCCATATACACTACAAGAATATCAATTCACTTAGACCTGACATCCAGCACAACTCGCGCACACCTCCGAACACACAGCATCGGTTATGCGCAAGTTGACCAGTACTCGGCTATTCGTGACCACTCGCGCACAGTCCCGCGTATTGTGTAAAACAGTATGCGCAACCTCGTCCGAAATATCCATTTCCAGGAGAAATTTAACAAAAACGAGGTGGTATATTTTTACACTGAACGTTTCTTAGTCCGAAAGGGAGCTTACTTTTCATGCCAAAGGTCGTGGCCAGCTGCTTCATCAACGCGTCTCGTTCCTTTCCCATCTTCTCGTGCTGATCAGCGAGAGCCGAATACTGCCCGATCTCCGTGCTGGTAACCGAAGCTTTCTTCCGGAGCTCAATTAGTTTCTTGTCCAACTCGGTCGATCGCTTCTTTCCCTACCGAACCAAACCGTGAACACTCACACCACGTACAGAGAACTATTTCTGATTCCGAACAGAGCTTACTCGCTCAAGCGTCTTCTTCTGTTCGCCCACGACGTCCTTCGAGCTCTTGATCTCTTCTCGAAGTTCGTCCGTGGTCTTTTCGTACTCTTGACCAAGACGCTTCTCCAAGTCAGCAATCTTGGCCTTGATGGTCTCCATCTGCATCTTCAGCTTGTCTGCAACCACACCAGACCTTCATAATAAACAGCATTTCTTCCTGGTCAATTCCGATGACAAAGTTTGGCTAGGACATACCGGACTGTTTCTCCAGCTTGGCAGCTTCGTTCAGCTTTCCAGTAACCTCGCTCTGTTTGGATTCCAGCTCCTTCTTCTTATCCTTCAGCTCAGAGAGTGACTTTTCCAGTCCTTCGGCTTCTAATTTAGCCGCAGCCAGGTCAACACGTTTCTGTTGGAAGAAAGCAAGAGTTGCGAAAATCACATTCGGAAGGCGAAAAAACCACCCCAGAGGAACCTACGGCTTCTGCTTCTTTGTACCGAATGCGCTTCTCCTCTTTCCGTTCCTCTGCAGCCTTCAGCTCAACTTTCTGTACAGCGAATACCCCACTGAAAACTCTTACGACACAAGCTCCCTGGGAAGCCTGCCAAAACCTACGTCTCTTTTCTTGAGCTCTCTGAATTCCTCCAGAGCCTTGATGTATCTGAAAGGGAGATCGTTGGCATCAATTCTGCCATCAGCTCAGATCCCCGCTCACAAAATCAACTTACCTGGTGGCAGAAAAGATTTCGTCAAACTTATCCTTCAGTTTGGCTCCTTGGTCCAAAGGCCTGTATGGAATACGAAAATGAACAAAGATACAGAAGGCAGACGAAATAAACGGGACAATTATGATAAATCGAAAGGGATTAGAAGCGACGTACCAATCGGACTCTTCTTGATGGCAAAAGATGACGCTGTTGATGATGGGCTTCGATACTCCCAGAATGCTTTGTATCTGCGGTCAGCTGCACCATCAGCAAATGGAACTTGACAAACTTTCAAAGAGAAATCGGAGCTTTTCGATGCCATACTCACAGTGTTGTTGCTCTGTTCGACCGTGAACGGTGTAATCTGCTTCTTTCCATTCTCGAACCTATGAAGAGTCGACTCCAAAGTCTTGAACTTGACATCTTGGGGTCCCTACACGCCACAAGCAGTTGGGATAAATACCTCTCGTCCAACTTCTGTCATACAGTACTGAAATTAACTCTGAAAATATCGCTGCGCTCACTTTTGCTCCTTTGGCCAGTTTGCCTTCTGCTGTCCTGGTCAAGAGGTACTCCTTGTTATCGGCTCCGATGAAACGCAGCGCTACTTGACCACGGACTTGTTGTTCATGGCTCAGCTAAAGGGAAGATGAAACATCGCGGTGACAGACCGGAAATCGTTCAAAAATGCCCACACTCGAACCTTCCAGCCAGAATACTCACCTTTGGATCATGTACAAATGCAGATCCTCGGTTGCTATTGGGAGGTACTTCTCCGGTAGTTGCGAACTTTAGGCATTCGATCACAGTCTGCAAAAACAAAGAGCACCAGTGATGATTAGGACGGAACAAAAACTCACAAACTGATACATTTCAATCACTGGAGCAATTAGGTCAAAATTTGACTTGATTAATTTTTGTCGCCATAGTACTGCATCAACCTGGATTTTAGGAAATAACGGTGAAGCAATCAAATGCAGAACCAGAACAACACAATGTCAATGTCGACTGTTTGTCCACTTGATTGTTTTATTGGTTCTCACCGTTTTTCCCGTTCCATTTGGGCCAAGAATGAGAGTAACAGGCGACATCCAGTCGATATGGCCGACATCCGAAGCAGGTGATCCAAAGCTACGAAAACCCTGAATGTCTAGTGTACGAAGAGCAACTCCGAAGCGATGATCGTCGGAACTCGGCATCTCCTGCGTGAGAAGAGTGTCATCTTCCAGAACTTCGGCTGTCCGCTTCTTCGTCGTGCCAACAGCCGCCGGCCGAGCAGTAACGGTGGCAGACATCGCGGCGACCCGGCAATATCCTTTGACCTAGAACAAGCGTAATCACACTGAATTACTCTGCACGGAAGGGGAAGATACGAGAACGGCAACGGCGGGAAAACCGGAGCAATCTCTGAAGAAATTGAAGAAAAGATGTCCAAAAATTTTCAGATGAACCCCTTGACCCGAGTTTCCCCTGGGGGATGATTAGGGTCAATGGTTTAATTCTTTTTAAATTTTGTAATATTTTGGATTTTTTACGATTTTCTTCCCTGGCTTGCGAACTAACAAGCTTCTGAATCTGTCCATGGTGGTACGCAACTTGTGTTTTTTAGGTAGAGTACAATGTCGGAAAGCAAGGAGAGTCAAGTCGATCCGGAGCTGAAGGAGATGGTGATGAACGCTTTGGACAAAGCGGGGATCCTCGCCAGCCTTCGCGCTCAACTTCGCGCAGCCACATTTCTCGCTCTCGAAGGCCACGAAAAATTCCCGGCGTTCGGTCCGCGCATAAAATCAGTCGCCGAAACGGAGAACGGGAGGCTATGTCTTGAACTGGTCCAAGAGTTTCTTGTCAGTATGGAACTCGAACAAACCTACTCCGTGTTCAAAGCTGAAGCCAAGACGGAACCAGTCAATCGACCGGAAGTAGCCGAAACCCTCAACCTGCAGGTTTCTGACGAACCTTTCCTCCTCCAGATGGTGAACAAAATCAGAAGTTCTGGCAAAGCACCGCGAAGAAACCATGCGGTAGCGGAAGTTACCGGAACAACGAAAGAACGGTCGTTATCGGAAGAGATTAAAGACGATTTCGACGATGAGCTTGGCTTTTGAAAGTAAAAAATGACGTCACACAAAGATCCTTTATTATAACGGTTTGCAGTGACGTCAGGTGCGAGCTGGGGAATCGTTTTTGCTTTTTGGTTATTTTGTACATTTTGCTGTGATTTTTTGTCATCTCTTTCGTTGCTCGTCAAAGTCGTTCCTATCAAACGTTGTTTTTCAGTTTTATATTTTTTAAATGTTTTATTCATAGCCAAGAAGTTGTTTTGTAGTCGGATAATAATGCCCACGCGCGATAGATCGATCATAAGAATTAATCAACAAATTATTCACTAATTGGATCGACCGTGACAAGTCGCTCTCCTCGTCGATGGCGTCTTGTATACCACGTTTCAAATCTTTCATTGGGATGACATTGTCCCGATAGACTTGATGGATAGTATTTAGTTGATCCTTGATTCTAGCATTGCTCTGGTCTTCTTCCTGATCCATGTTGGGCTTCTGTGCCCGAATGTCCAGTCGGGTCTCGGCCAGCATCAAAGGCCGGTTGTTGTCGTGGATGGCGTTCCGGAGGTTCAGGTAGTCCTTGGACATGCGTAACTTCTGCTCGTGGGTAGACTGTAACCGGGACATGTTGCAGTCTTTCCACTCGATGGCGGCGCGGCGACCCTTGATCACGTTGGCGATGACGTCGTCGCGAGCTTTCTGGATGCTGTCGGCGGTGAAAGCTAGGAGCCGGTCGCTGTCGCTGAGGTGCTTCAATGTGAGGTGCCGCATGCCTTGGGATCGTTTGATGGTTTCGTTTATCCGGTAGTTACTGTCGCCTTCCCTGCAATGAAAACCTCAACCGTTAAAAGGGCCTTATCCGAATAAGGGAAATGGGAGCTCGGCACACAAACCCATCAAAACTGCTTTTCAAGTGGCGCACGCTTCTGACCAATAACAGGGGGAATTGCGCCACTTGCGATGGTAATGTTGTCGAATTTCGCTTGCCGAGTACTCAAAGCAATAACAAACAATCTTCTTGACAGATTTCATGTCCATATTTCCGTTTATTTTCTTCAACTGAAATTTTCGGAAATTTCGAAAATTTTGGGAAGCAGAACTTGTGTATCGTACGGGTTATAATCCACGGATAGATTTCTGCCTTCGGCCAGAGGCTTGAAGGTGGGGAATCGTGAGTCGACTTTGAGAGCCAGCGATAGATGGTCGAGGTCCAGGGCGATCTTCTTGTCGCTCCACAGTTCTTCTAGCTGATCGCGAATCTTATTAGCTTCCCTAAAACCAGACAGCATACTCGATCTTCGAGAAACATGCTGGAGACGCGAAACCCTGTCCGTTACATTTGTCGCTTCCGGTTCTCTTCTTGCATTTTGTACAGCTCATCGCTCCGTTCGATAATCGCATTGGCTTCCTGCAAACAGACGTCGTATATTCACTCTTCCAGATTTACCCTCTCCACCTTTCGAACCAACACTCGGATTCGATGTTTTGTAGTGTCAAGTGAGTCATTAGCGAAAACAAATCTCCGTTTCCACTTCTCTCCACGAGTGAACATAACCCACGTTTTTGATACTTTGCATCATGTAGTCCGGAATGTCTTGATGGGCTTTGATCAGTAGGTTGACGATTTCATGGTTGATAGTCAGCGGTACTTTTGTCCAATGTATGGCTTCTCGAGCCCGGTTCGACATCACCTGCAGTATCTCGGTAATTGCTCCTGTAAATCACACACAGCCTCCCAGTTTATCTGCAAGGCAGCTCGGCCACTTCGCCAAACTTCGGTAACCCGGAATTCAGAGAAAACTTACGCCAAGCATAAATTTCAGCTGCCAACGCATTCTTCAACGTTCCGGACTCCGTACATCGATTAGCCAGAGCATTTATTGTCTGATTTTCCTGCGTAGTCCACAGTCTTTTATAATCAGCGAGATCCATAATATCACGAGTTAACGTCGGAAAGGTAAGAGAT
Organism: Ramazzottius varieornatus; assembly: GCA_001949185.1. Classification (NCBI taxonomy): domain Eukaryota; kingdom Metazoa; phylum Tardigrada; class Eutardigrada; order Parachela; family Ramazzottiidae; genus Ramazzottius; species Ramazzottius varieornatus. The sequence goes on from BDGG01000001.1 coordinate 8,296,134, forward strand.
CGGAGTACGTAAAAAAAAGGTAAGTCGGGAGTACGAAAAAATAATCAGATATCTTCACATAGGAAGCGGCAAGAGTCTTGAGTATATTTGCATACTGTTAAGGGATAAAAGATAACAATGTCTCATGAAATGTGTATATTCTAAATTTAGAAGCTGACTGTGGCTGACCTTCCAGGTTTCGAAGACAACGCTTCGAATTCTTTCAAGTTCGACCTTCCGTGCGTCCTTTCGTCGGCTCAGGCTCCGGAACTTCCGTGAAGGTGTTTAGCAGGATGTACCGAGAGAAGAACATGTACAGCCAGCGGAACCATAACATCTGTGAAGAGTGGGCGATCATCGCGGTCTGAAAGAAGAAAATATCGGTAACGCAGAAACCTTCTTTCAAGCTGCAAAAATATCTTTCCATGCAGAAAAGTTCTGCAAAGCCATTCCTAAGAATAATTACTCCTTGCGTTGGCACTCTAACGTCTTACCTGAACCCTATGTTCGTTTTCACTGTTCGCGATGACGATTAGATCGAACCTTCGCGCCATCGATATTGCCACATCCAGGTACTTTGAGTACTTGCGGACGACGTTGACCGAATCAAGAAGAAGTAATCGAACATCTGGAAAGAAAACGTATAGCAGGACGTCGGCAAGGCAGGAACTTCACATCAGGACCAAGTTTCAGCTATAGAAGGCTCGGCGAAGCTAAAATAAGCCGTTTTAGCCGTTCTTAGCCGTGGCTAAAAATATTTTGGCCGCGGCTAAAGCAGCTGAAATACTTTTAGCCACGGCTGGAATGTATTGTGCGTTCAATTGATTTATTGATGTTGAGTTGGTTGAAATAGTTTTGGCATCAATAAATCATTCAAACGCACAATACAATCTAGCCGTGGCTAAAAGTATTTTAGCTGCTCTAGCCGCGGCTAAAACTGCTTATTTTAGCTTCGCCGAGCCTTCTGTAGTTTCAGCTCGTACTTTTGAGAGAGCGATTGCGCTCTTGACGCATGCTGACCAACGCTGCTGACAGATCGCGATGGTTTCTGTGTCCGCTGACGCCTTTTGCGTCAAACGTTACTATCTGTGGAATAGAAACAACATCGATGCCTATCGGATCATTTTCACAGGTATATCGTGAACGAAATCACGTTCGGAATCTTCGATGGTGAGGTCCTTACCACATTAGGCTTGCACTGTTGAATTTGGATTTCCAGCAATTCGGTCAATTTCTCAACGCTCCATTCGTTATCGGGACCATCAGGAAGCTCTCTGCAAAAAGAGCACAAAAGGTGTATGAGACTCAGATTGTTTAGCTCCGAGGAAAATGGCATGGCGAATACTTTAGGATGTTCAATTGTCAGTTTCTTTCCCATTCCAGATAGCCATCTGAATCCGCGCACTGCGTCAGGGTACCATGCGCAGAAGCCACTACGGACGTCATGCGCGACCCGAAGTGGTTAACATACTAATACACTTACGGATCGTCCACACAGTCGATGTTCTTTCTCGGGATACCAAGAACGTCGCATGCGTTGAGTAGCTCGGTTGACCGGATTCCCCCATCACCGTAATGGTTTCCTGTAGACATGCAGAAGGTTGAACACGAGAAGGAGCCAAGCGATTTTTGTCATTCAGAACTTACCGGATGAGCAACACAGAAGAAAGAATTCCGCCCTCCATTCTCGCACAGCATTGACGACGAACGGTCCAAAGAACATGCACTCGTCATCTGGATGAGCAGTGACCAGCAGGATCCTGTCTTTACTCGTCAGCTTCCTCTTGGCCGACGGCACGTAGCCGTAGCTGTTCTTCAGCAGCCATGAGATGCAGATCGCCACAAAGACGACGACAGCAATTAGCGGCAGCATCCTTCCGTTCCAGTATGCGGCAAGCTTCAATCGGTTCTGATTCTCTGCCTGTGTTCGGAAAGTATGGATAAGACTGAATACAAAAGTAATGCAAATAGGATGAGAGAGGACAATGAAAGGGGAAAAAGAATGGAAGACGATGAATTTAATTTCGCTACAAGAAGAAGCTGAGAGTCTGCAGATTCACGTTTTCAGTGTAAAACCGTTATCCGGTTGCAATCCGGATCATCCGGTAGAGAAACCCAACCATCCAGCTTCTATCCGGATAGAGGTCCCATCCAACCAGCCGTAATCCGGACGGAAACCCCATCCATCCGCTCATCAATCCGTTTAACCATTTAACCATCCATTAACAACCCTACTGATGAGCTGCTGTACGTCGCCTTGCCGGAGAGTGGGACACAGGCTTAAACGGTTGATTGATTGTAGTGATGAGCACTACACGCAGATGGTCCGTGTAAAGTAGATTGTAATGTAAAATGGTGTGATTGTAAAATTTTAATTACATTTTACACCAGTTTACATTTTACAAACCGAGTTGTTTATAACGTATAAAAGTGATATGGAGCGAGTAAAATGTCAGACCAACAACTACTGCGTTCGCACAAAACAGTTCTGTGCAATCGTTTTCCAGAAATAGATAAAAATACGGGTTTCAGTAGACATAAGCTTACGAAATGGCCGTATTGACGAAGTTTTTCACGACTGTCTAGTGATGTTCTAATATAGGTCAATGAGATCTAATATAATAAAAATAAATATCCGCCGTCCATCAAAGTTCTAATAAGTGACCACTACTATAGGAAAGCGTCTACCTGATCTAATAAAGATATTACTATAGTAGAACTTCCGGGGGGGTTTGTTATCAATATATATTTTAATATCGGAGAGCTAGACGGGAGATCTGAAAATTCAGAATCACAACCATCAGATCAGCAAAATTACTGCAGTACAGCTTGCACCATGCACCTGGACACTGTAACATGGCCGGTTAAAGTGTCTGACTGTATGTAGGTGCACGATGTTTAAGGGTATTTATTTTGCAGTAGCCCTACTGTGCTGCTGTAGGGGCATCCTTATGGTGTGGCGCACCTTATAAGGCGTGGTCGCACATCGACAAACCAACGCACACGCATCAGAACTCAGCAAATCAGCCAGTTTTTCGAATCAGCGGTAGCGTTACACGTATTGAAATATATTTTACTATAGATGATGGACAACTTCATAATAATAAAATATCGCACGCCCGGTTTCAAGCTACTAAAATATAAATATTGGAATGCGGTGCCCAGTTCTGTTTACTAAGTATTCTTAAATATACTAGATGCTCAAACCATCTACTGTCATCTACTTTAATATAATATTACTATGTTAGACCATCACTACAATTGTCCTACGTAAATCAGCCGGGTTTAGATTTTTCGCGGCAAAACGCTCAAACATACCACAGATTTCCGGCTTGTAAAACGTGTAATTACATTTTGCATTTACATTACAACTTCCCGGCGGTTGTGATGTTGTGCAAAAGTGTAATCGTGAGGTAAAATGTGATGTAATGTAAAATGTAATGCTCATAATTAGCTCTAGAGCGGACTAAGCTCTAATTAAATGACTCCGGTTTTTTAAAAATCAGTTTTCTGGTCATAATTCCTAATTCAATGGTTCTAGCTTCAGGTTGTAGAGAAAAGTTAGGGCTATCGAATGGTACCGACTGTCACGAAATGACATGACTAGTTTTGAAGTTATGAAATTTTCAAAGATTTTCACCTCTTCGGGAGTTTTAGAATGGCCAGTTCCACCTACCTCTTACGGCCTCGTACACCTCACGCATGACATCGCTTGTACGTGAATTTTATCCCGATGCATCCACCAGTTTGTACAAACTGCCCAAGGGACCTTTCCCGTGTACAATGACGTAAGGGGTGAATTCGGGGAAGAACTGGAATACTGGACATCAATCTGCTTCATCTCATAACTTTCCAACCAGTTGTCGGACAAAACTTTTGTTACGTAGGCTCGATAGCCCATTGAATTCTTTACAAGAACGTCAAAAGTGCAAAAACTTGAAAGTGGTTTCCTGAACAATTGGGTAATTCGCAAAAAAACTGATCTCTAAAAAAGCGAACCCAAATGCGATTCACTAAAGGACAGTTCGGAGTTTGCGACACTTGAAACCTGAGCAAGAACCAAGTAAGGCGGAGTAATTTATACAAAATCTGCGGTTTGTTTGGACGGATAGGCAAAGTACCCAATCAAACACTTGGCTACGCCTTGTTGTGGTTTGTAGCAAAGATTGGCAATTTTCCAGTTTCCCGTTTTTAACTTTTCGGATCTTCTCGGTATAATAAACGCAGTTTTTGGCACATGCCGCGAATCCCGTATTGCTGTTTGTTTCGGGAGTGAATGGTAGCAGCTAGTTATCGTAGGAGATGCTCGGTTTCCCCATCTTGAATTGGAAGACTTTCGTTTGGTTTTGGGTAAGTCTTTGCGTTCGGGCCTTGGGTTTCGAATCAAGTCTGCTCCTTGTATGCTCACTGTTCATCGCCGCTTGATCGTTCTCGCTGTTGCAGATATACTTCTTCATGTTCGCCTCCGTTCCCTCTTGTATGCCAGTGTACGCTAGCATCCACAGGCTCTTCCTCTCGGGCTACACCGTTTCCCGAGTCCTGACCCGCGCCATGTCGCAGACCATTTCGGATGACGTTCCTGTCTTCACCATCTCCTATGTCACGGCGCCAAACGACACCGTCGCCAGATTCATCGCCAGGTACAAACATGGCTGTTTCCACCGAAGGACATGTTGATTCGCTGTGCCGTTCTAGGGGACTTGTCAACAAGAAGCTGGCTGCCTGTGTGAACATCGTACCCAGAGTGACATCCATCTACATTTGGCAGGTATGCATTCCACTTCCGGTGGGTGACTTTCCGTTGCTGTGACGCCTACTGTACAGTACTTCGTTGCAGAATGAAGTGAACGAAGACGAGGAAGTTATTATGGTATTGTCTACAAGTTCTGTCGATTTCGTGCTACGGTTTCGTCTCATAATTATTCGGATACTTTCCAGATGATCAAGTCAAAGACTTCCTTGTTGGAAGAACTAACAAAGTTCGTCCGTGACAATCATCCGTACGACGTTTGCGAAGTGATATCGACGACGGTAAGGTGCTTCGTTCTGATTTATCATTTAGTCAGCCACGCCGATTCTCACTCGTCAGGGTAAAGTTGGACTCCAGAGGGCTCTTGTCTTTCCAGATAACGCAAGGGAACCCGCCATATTTACAGTGGCTTCAGAACTCTCTTCGCTCGGAAAACGACCCCGCCTGAACCGGAGCGCTACTTAAGAAGCAACTTGTAATCTTGTACAAAGAAGTGGCAAACCTCTTGCTCACCGACTACAAAACATGATTATCATGGATAGAAGGATGGAGCTTTTTATCTTTTGCGACCTGAACGAAGTTGTCTCGCCGGCCAGAACGGAAGCTACATCATGTCCAACAGAATTCGTTAGTTTTCATTTTCATCTTGTTATCGTCTCTGTTAATGGTTAGCGTTGGATCTGTTGCTGGAATCTTCCTGAAGAAACTACGCGAAGTGCTCGGCAGTGAGAGCATCAAAAAGTACGTAACCATTGCGATACCCGAGGTGCAGCTTCCAGACCTTAATGAACGACAGAAACCAAACTAGCCGTAGTGCAGAGAAACAACCAAAAAAGCGCCTGAGGTAGATGCTATCAGTAGGATTGTTTGCCAGAAAAAATAGATACGAACAACTGTTAATTTAGATATCTGGTTTCGGTGAATGGACAGGATCGTGGTTCTGTGCTTCAGGACTATCCGCTCGATCATCCGAATGTTTTATTCGTTTTGTCTTCTTCTTCTCAACATGGCCGCGACAGTGCTCGCACTCGTCATCGCTGTCCGAAGAACTCTCATCGAACGTCCGCGGTTTCTCGTAGATGCAGCAACCTAACATCGAACAAGAAAACCTGATTAAGCCACTTCGCGCATCTGCGATGACATTCTGCCGTAAGAATACGCGATCTGAAAACAGTACACACGGCCCAAGAAAACTCGCGCATGTGTCATGACACTCTGCTGTAGCAGTGCGCGATCTTCACAGGGTACGTACATTTCGATTTCTTCTTGCCCATTCCCTCATTGTCGACCGTTCCTTCTGCCCATTGTACTCCTCTGGAAGATCGAGGTTTCCTGAGTGTTAAGGTGACAGGCGCTTCCGTCTACAAAGAGAAACGAATACCATTCGTCATTCTGGGAAATTCGAAATTCAGAAAAATTCTACTGAGTAAGAGGAAAAGACTACCGCTTCGTGGGTTTCTTCCTTCGCAATGGTGATAGTTCTGCTACCCGCAACCACCACATCGCTTTCAGCTACAGACGCCATGAAAGCTGCCATCCCGGGCTTCCCCTGATGAAAGGCGTCCGATCTAAACTAGGAGGAAAGATTACATCCGTCTAAATCGTCGATAGTCAGAATATTCCAAGCTCGCTCCTTATTTGCTTGCAAGCCCACGTTCCTAGAGTGTCGAGAATTACATAGCGATCAAAAGAGCACAGTAGTACAGAAAAGGACTGGCGGAATCCCTGTAGGGATGCGAGGAATAGTAATTTCGATCTCCAAATTCCAATCCAGTTTTCTTCAAAACGTTGGCATGAGTTACAGGACGTCTCGCCATAAGAATATCGGTTACGTCACGTGCTCGCATTCATGCGCATATCTCGTGGCAAGCCACACCCTGTTCAGAAGACATTTCCGTCAGGATTTACTTCGGACTTTCGGTGGATTTCTTCGGAGTTCGGACATCTTCTTTTTCGTCCTCCCGATAGAATCTTTCGGCTACCTGACTGATAGATTTAGATCGTGGGATTTATGCGTCCGTGAGCTGGATCGGCGCCTTGGACTAAACGACTGTTGTGCATGCACGTTTTCCTCAAGATGGATAGTTGGCCCACGTGGACACTTCCGTTCGTCTTTCTCCTCTATTACTGCAGAAATGCCGTTCTCGGCTTCGATACTCTGGAACGACTACGTCGCGAACACTCTTTAATGAAACCCTACCAAGGTGAGATGACGTGCGGCTTTGACCGTGCTCGTTTTAACTGGAACCTCGGCAAGCAGGATGGACTAGACTGTTTACCAAGTGACGCACGTTTACAGTGTTATCGGCTGAAAGAGCGCGTTACTTGGGAAAACGATCTTATCGAGTTTCCTTAGTGGCGCACGATTCTAGTCTGCAACACTGATACAGTACGCCACTTGAGGAGATCAGTTTGTTGCGTATGTTTGCCTAACTCCCAGATTTAGACATCATGGATGTTTTGATTTCCAGGTGCGGGAATGGCCATCCCTCAGTGGGACTTTATCGGTTCAACGATGGTCACCAGCAACTTTATCCGTCTTACACCGGACATACAGAGCAAACAAGGCGCCTTATGGAATAACGTGGTGAGAATTTCGTATGTATAATTTTACGAAATTCTCCGTCCTTGATATACAAGGACAGAGTTCTTTCTTCACGAAAGAACTCTGTCCTTGTATATCAAGGACGGAGGGTCCTTGTATACCTACCGGAGGGTCTTTGTGGACCCCAAAACGTCGATAAGCGTGTGTCGAACATTCTGTTACGATGCGGCGTGGAATTGAACGAGCATTTGCTGCGCCTGCGATATTTTGTTCGTTACATTTACGCAGAGCGGCTCAGAATGAACGTCCGTCAGCACGTACCTCTAGAGTTTTCTCTTTTTAGCCCTGCTACATAACCAAATGGGAGATGCACGTGCAGTTCCAAGTGCACGGACACGGACGAGACCTCTTCGGAGACGGCTTCACGATATGGTACACCAAGGAGCGCATGCGACTAGGTAAAGCACTCGAAAAACCGACATTGCTCTCTAAATTACCCCATTGACCTTCGAGATGAAAATAACATGCACTTCGTTGACAGGACCAATTTTCGGCAACCAAAACCCTTTCACGGGCCTGGCAGTATTCCTTGACACGTAAGAAGTATCTCACTTCCGGTTCCTGCACACAATGTATTCCATCCCGTTACTTACTCGTATTCTCATCTTTTCTAGGTACAATAACTATAATGGAGCTCACAACGTGAGCTTTTTTCCTAAAAATTCCCGTGGAAGTAATTTTCGGAGGTATAATTAGGTTTTGTTGTTGTTGTTTATTTTCAGCACGATCATCCGTATGTGTCAGCAATGGTCAACAACGGCTCGGGAAGTTACGACCATGATCGCGATGGTACTCATACACAGCTGGCTGGCTGTACAGGTATCGTACTCTTCTGTCGTACCTTCGTAACTGACAATGCTAAACTAGGAATTTCTAGGGAAATTTGTCTTTTTCAGCCAAGTTTCGAGGGAAGGCTCACCCAGCGAACATCGCTATACGGTACGAACCGAGCGTCCTTAGGGTATGTTGCTCGTTATAAGGACCTTGCTGACGCCCTGTGACATTCAAGACCATCATAGTATCGGGTTGGGGTTGCAGGTCTCGCTAGATATCGATGGGAAGAGTGAGTGGACAGAGTGCTTCAAAGTGGAGAATGTGGAGCTGCCCACTGGATACTACTTTGGTATTTCAGCGGCCACCGGCGACCTCTCAGGTAAGAGGCATCTTGGATCAAAGCCAGGCATCTTGGATCAAAGCTGGACGGTGTTGGACCAGCAGAGTGGTAGTGAGCTGTTGCTGCTTTGCAGATAACCATGATATCATTTCGTTGAAGTTTTACAACTTGGAAGAGCATCCAGACCCCGTAAGTCACCTCGAACGTAACAAGGGAAAATTACTGAGAATTTCTGGAATAATCTGCTTGTAGAATTTATCGATGTCGAGATCTGACATCATACCTTCAGCTTTACATGCGGAGAAAGATCGAGGTGAGAATATATTTCAAGGTCAGAGATGGGATCTCGGCAGGATAGTTTTTCCCAGCTGGCGCACACTGGCCTCCACTTGTACTGATAATGTGCGCCACTTGTGGCACCATCATCAAACTTGATACGGTCATCCTGTCAAGCGGCGCACGCTTCCAGCCTGTAACACCACAATTTGCGCCACTTGGGGATGAAATGTTTTGCAGTGTCTTGCCGAGCTCCTAGTTGACTTTGAGTTTTAAGGAAGTTCCCCAGGGAACGGTTGATTGTTGTGCGGAGACTGAGATCCCTATTTTTCGTTGTGTAGCTCACGTCAATGATGTCCCTCCGCCGTTGGCATCGAGAGTTGCTCACTCAGGCCTTAAAATTTTCGGATACGTCATTTTGGTGATTATAATAGGCATCATACTGGTTTTTGGCGGCATTTTTCTTTATCAATACAAAAAGGAGGACAGGAGGAAACGCTTTTATTAAATGGGAAATTTTGAAGCTACTTGATGAAACCGAGCATTTTCTTGAAGCCTGATACTTTTCTGAAGCCTCTTCGCCAAGTTGTGATCTTTCCTTTACATTCTTGTACTATGCGATACCGTGATTTGTTTTTTGAATTCTTCAAGCTTTCAACAACTAGGAAATTAACCGTTGATTTTCTTACTGAGAACGATATATTTGTCGATCAGTCAAACCGGCTTTACATGTTGATACCAGTGCCTAGTCGATCACTACCAACTCGGTGTTGCCACTATATCCAGTCCATCCGTTGGTACGCTTGTTCGTGACGTCGAGTTGCACCTCCAGTTCTCATCCGCTAATGAGGCGGTGGAGAACTGGTCAGTGCACCTTTCCCAGCGGTTCTTCGACGAAGTTCGCCGCTCCAGTTTGCTGGTCTCCTTACCAGAGCGTTTTAAGTTATGGACAGACGACGTATCGCGAGAGTCTTCGACTTTTCAACTCCACGCCACCGCCGACATGGTAAGCCTTCGTCCCGCATAGGTCCGCGTCTCGCTTTCAAATCCTTTTGTTTCCTCAGAATTTCCCGTTGTGTAAATTATCACCAATTATTTATCTCGTATAAAGTTTACCCCAGTTTGGGGTTTAGCAATTTAAGTCGACAAAATTGTCTTCACAAGTGGCGCACGTTTTCAGTGCTGTTGGCGGGAAGCAGGCGCCACTTGAAAAGACTTGCTTGTCGATTTTGTCAGAATCGCCTCTCGGTCTTGGGTATGGCCGATCAAAGTTTTGCTTTTTAGATGAAATTGGCAAGTGGAATATTCTTGGTGATTCTGCCGTGCATCTCGGCAGCACTCGAGCTATCAATCAGCAAAGAGAATGAAGGCCGACATGGAGGACAGAATCTGACACTGGCCGCCCTTCAAGCCTCCGCAGCCGCCATGGAAAACCTCACCTCGACTCAACATGGAGCCAACAATATGACCTTACTTACACCTTCTCTCGCTGCCTTGTCGACTCTGGAAGCCTTGTTAGCCTCGACCGTCTTGAGAAAGAGCAACAACAGTAACGTCCAAGGCCTCTTGGTATCCGCCTCGCAGTTCTTAGCCAACCGAACGGGGCGGGCGTATGATGGTATTTTTGGTGATCGACACGGTAAGGACTATTACTCGTCCAATGCCGGCTGGGGATACAAGGCCTATGACTATAATTCAGGCGCCTACGGAAAGTACGGCGGCAACTCCGACTTGGGAATCAGCTACGACGATTCGTACGGTAGAGGACGAGGTGGTGGTTATGGCGGTCAGAGTTATGGTCCATCAGGGCACGGTGGGGGATACGGTGGATTTTATGGACAGAAGTCCTATGGTGGAGACTATGGTGGAGGTTATGGCGGCGGGGCAGGTTTCGGTAGCGGTGGTTACGGAGGTGGCGGTTATGGGGGTGGTGGTTACGGAGGTGGCGGTTACGGGGGTGGCGGTTACGGAGGTGGCGGTTATGGAGGTGGCGGTGGTGGTTACGGTGGTGGCTATCAGCGACCCCGTCCTCTCCCTGTCCCGGTTCCAGTTGACGATGGCACAGATGATGTAAGTGTGTTTCTTGGGTCCTCTAACGCTAACATAGTTCCACATGACCATCGCTGATGTTATGACGCATTTCATTTTTAGGCCCTGGCACTCATTCTACTTTTGAGGCTGCTTGAGGATCGTCGCGACGACGTAAGCATGAGACTATAAGCCAAGCATTCAGTCTGAAAAGTCCTTGTTATAAATTATCGTCTTGTTTTGAATTTCAGGACGAGCGGCAAAAAGTTTTTGTGCAGATGGCTGCCCCAGCTCCGGCGCCGGCACCTGCTCAAGGTGGTTTAGGCGGTCTGCTAAAAATTGGACTGGGGGTATGTGAGCGCTAATTTACAAACTCGTATCATTAAGACCCTCTTTCCGCAACCTGTCTAAAGTCTTTCAGAATTTGATACGTCGTATTGATTTTATGCTTTTCTGTACAGATTGCACCGCTGCTCGCTGGCATGCTGGGGACTCGGACTATGTAGGAACGTTCCTAACTTGGGCTCATCTCGACTGGGGGAATACTTTGTTGTATTTAGATTGACGTAGTAAGCTTACAGCGGGAAATTGACTAAAGACTTGCGATGTAAAACTCCGCATGTCTCTGTTCCACATGTAGAGTTTTTTGTTTCACGAGAAGCTGAAAGTCCCTCAGTAAAGCAACTGATCTCACACTCCGGGTTCGCGCCCCAACAACTGCAATTATCGAGTGATTCACCGGTAGACTTTAATTGTTCGGTCACGCTGGACAGATTTATTCGGTTAACGCCGCAATTACCCTGATCATTCTGATTTCAGCACAAGAACCTCGACAGTATCACTTCTCTATAACTGATGCAAGACTCAAACAAAAACACCAAAACCAGTCTTGGGTTTTTTACCTGACAGGAGAATTCAATCTGTCGACAAGCGTTTTTTTTCTGGTTTCTGCACTGGTCTTTTTCCATAACCGGTATTAAAGGATGAATCTTTATAGAAGCTGGCTACGTTTTTCCTGTGTATATATTTTTCAAATACATTTTCAGCTGATAATACAGACTTATTTTTCAAGCCTGATATTTGTCCCCCATGTCGAGGCCAGGAGCGGACCTTTAAGCGATCCTGACGACTACGGCATCGTTACATCTGCACCAGCCGTAAAGACCACCACAGAAGCCAACATGACCGCTGTAGCCAGCAAGTTCCGTGACGCCTTCAGCCGAAATCGCGGCGCCCGCAGAGAGGAGGTTCTCTCCGCCCTCGAGTCCGGCTTCAAGCCCGTCAAGCTCTCCCTAAAACGTGACCCTCGCGCGGAGGAAGTCACGTTCGGAGACGGCTACAACCTGGGCTACGTTCCTGCCGCCGGCGAGAAGGGAACTTTTATAGCCAGCACGGGTTCTAGCGGGACCTCGAAGGTACTGTCGGTGTCAGCCAGTAGTAAGGACTCGGCTCCGCTGTCGGCTGTTTCCGCCTTCGACGAACTGGATGGTCAACCCAGCGATTCGGGCTATAATCAGAACGGCGTGGACAGTGGATGGTCCAAAGTCAACTATAAAGGGTCGGTTTACTTTTGCGCTTCCGCAGATCAAAAATTTCGAGCGTAGAATCGTAAACTCTCAGTAAACACAATTAAATGTAAAAGTTAGCGAAACCTTACCGGAAGATTCAGAAACTTTCTCCAATCAGGAAGCCGGCAAGCACTTTCGCTCTGGATGGTCGTTATTTCAAGTGGCGCATTTTTTCTGTGGTCTTGGCTAAAAACGTGCGCCCCTTGAGAGGGCGATCATCCTGAGCTAGTTTTCCGGCCTTATAATTTTGTTGTGACAAATTTCATCGTTCGTATTTCAGGTCTTCGGGGAAATATGCCAAAGCGGGGTATACAGCAGCGGCTTCCACTTATGGGGATAGCTACGGTGGGTGGGGAGGCGATAGTTACGGGGGCCGTGGTGGTTATGGTGGCGGAAGTTACGGCGGCGATGATTCCTATGGAGGAGGTCCTTCGTATGGCGGATGGGGCGGTGATGGACAAGACAACACGGTCAGTGGTCAAACTGGTTACTCTTCAGTGGTCATGTCACAACAGAACTAGATGTTTTATTCAGATTCATGTTGATTATCTAGTTGGTGTACGCGTTGGCCATCAAGCTGAAGCAGCTTCGAGAGGATTACGACTACGATATCGCGGTACAAGCGAATTTATGATTCAAAAGAATCATCAATGTTAGCGATTATGATTACGATTATGATTGATCTCTGTTGCAGGCAAGAGATGCGTATATTGCAAGTATGAATTCTGGCGGTTCGAGAAGGGGAGGAGGACTTTTCGGACGATAATGGACCACTGTGAATTTTTCCCTTTTGTTTCAAGTCTCAACGGTCTGTTGTCGAACGAATCTTGCTTGTCTTCAGTCTTCCGTCTGTATAAGGTGTCGAATTTTGCTGAAGGATTGTTAAGCATAAATTGTCTGCCTCTCAACGAGTCTCAAGAACTCCAAGAACCGGAAGGATATTTGTGTTGTTGAGGGCACGCGATTCTTTCTGACCACCGCCATCTGTGGGTGCACTTCTGCAAAGATTTTCAAAATGGTCGCTCCCCGCTCTGACTGGTCACAATCCACCGTAAGAGGCGGAGTTGAGTCGGAAGGCGTGGTTAATAATGAGAACGTAAGGTTGAAGTCAAGCGCATGCGTGTCAATCAATGCGAGCAGGCATGTGCCCTCAGTGACGTCATGGCGTGGCTTCCTGCTTGATTGCACAAGTAGGATTCCACGTGCGCTTGCGTAATTAATTAAACCGGATATAAATTAAATCCGTTCTCTGCGCTGATCTAATTCTGCCATTTCCCTCGTTTTTACCCGTACCCTCCTGGTCCTGGACTTTCTCTGATCCCACAGTTGCTACGGAAGAAACGTCGATCTTCCCTCAACTTTACAGAGGTCTCGTTGTTGAAGTCTGTTCCTAGAAGTTCCGTTTGTCCCCCAATTGTGCCTCCGTTGTTCCGTTCGTGTCGCGCTTGTTTTCCTTCAGCCTCCTCCTTCCTTTTCCTCACAGTTTTCAGGATGGCCGATGTTGCTCTGGACGATTACATCAAGACGAAGCACATTACCCGCAGTGGAAAGGGGCCTCGTGGTGCTGCTCGAGGTGGTGCCCGTGGTGGAAGAGGAGCGTCGTCACGAGGTGGTAGCCGTGGGGGACGTTTCGGTGGCGGTATCGCCAAATCGCCTGTCCAACGTCGCAGTGGTGGCCTACCAAATGTAATGACGAGCTCTGTTTATCCTTGATGTTTCCCCGTGATGATGATGACGATACAAGCCAGAGAATGAGAAGGAATGGTGGGACTGACTGGGATTGTTTTTCTCTTCCATCCAGCTTCGTACTGCCAGTGCAGGAGGATCGGGTCAAGGCCGATGGCAACACGATCTCTTTGGGGCTTCGCCTGTTGGAGCCATGGGAGGACTACGATCACGAGGAGGATTTTCCGGAGGAGCCAAGCTGATGGTGTCAAATCTCGACTATGGAGTATCAGACAACGATCTTCGGGTAAGTGACCGCAAGTCCCAGAAAATTACCCAGAACTGCCTATTCAAGCTAATCAATTGAATCATTCTCATAACGTCACTACTTGGCCATGTGATTCGACCGCTCTGCCCACCATGTGGTGTGAGTTTAGATGGGTGTGGTGTGCCGTAGGGTAGAGATCAGTTGTTTGCCTGGTGACGTCAAAGCTGATAAGTGACCAGGCTTGGCACGGACTCGTACAGTCGGGCACGGCCTTGCTCCTGACGGCAGGCTACAGCGGATTCCAAAGCTGCTTGCTTTGGAAGCCTTCCTGAAACCTGCTAGACCATAGAGAAATCTTACCAAAGGTCTTGGGTGACCACTCTGCTCCTTTAAGTAGATTTTCTGACATATCTTCTCCTTTCAGGATCTGTTTGGAGAACTGGGAACATTGAGAAAGGCTTCCATCCACTACGACCTGTCCGGACGCTCTCTTGGAACCGCTGAAATCGTCTACCAAAGCAACAGCGATGCCCTCCAAGCCCTTAAACGCTACAATGGCGTACCGCTTGATGGTATGTTGCTTTCTTGTCTCATTACTTTAGAGCTTGACGGGTTCAACGGTCGATTTTCTTCGCAGGTCAAGCCATGGAGATTCAGCTGGTCGCTCCAGGAATGGGCGCTGCGATGGCCATGGGAATGGGAGCTCCTGGAGGCCTTAATCTTCCTCGCCGAGGCATGGGCCGAGGTGCAGGAATGAGATCGGCTGGCGTGGGAGGACGGCTTGGTGGTCGCGGAGGAGCTCGGTAAGGAATATCTCGTTTAAACGCTGGTCACGGCCTTTTATGTGCGGCACGGCCTTGTTCAGCCAAACTTCAAACTTCCTGATGGCCTCTTGGCTTTCCTGTGGAACTTTCATCTAATCGTTGTTTGGCTTTGTAGTGGTGGAGCTTCTGGTGCAGGGAGAGGAGGGCGGGGTGGTCAACGCGGTGGCGGCAGAGGGGCTCGTGGTGGTGCGGCTGGCAAACGGACTGCCAAGCCGGAGGTCACTCAGGAACAGCTCGATATGGAGCTGGACGCTTATCAAACCACCACAGCTTGTAAGTTACTCTGTTCTTCTCTGTGGATTCTCTGTTCTCCTCTCTGGTGCATTAACGAACTTGTTTTGTACTTTTGTAGGAGCACAGCGTCTCGAGCGAAGTCCCTGCATCGCACCACATTGAGTTTGCGGCGTTACTAAACCGTGTATTTTTCCGTATGATACGATAAGACGCGCAGCAGAGTCCCTCGAAAGCAGCTCTCCTATACTTTTATCGTTTCTACCGTTATCTACTCACCAAGTCACTCTTTTCTTCGGCGGACGAGCAGACCTTTGTTTTGTTGTGAGCTTCTTACATTTTCTTGAGTTTTTGTACATTGTAGTAAATTAGAAAGTGGACGAAGATGAACTGATGCATGTGTTGTTTGTTGCAGTTGGGGATGTTGGTGGCTGAACGGAGTTTCCGGATAGCCTGATAGACCACATCGTAGCTGTGTACACAGTAAAGAAGCCTGTGAAGAGTGGAAAGTGACGTGAGACGGAAGTATGGGGAGGAAAATCCGAAAGTGGGAAGTGAGGCTGACGAATGGCGATGTTAACACACTGCCTTTCTTCGCGGCACCTGTTGACTTCGACCGAAGTGTTCCCAACAGATGAAGTGGAGAAAGTCGGCCTAGCAACGTCTGGGGGTGGTGTTTCAATCAAGCAACATGTCCTGTAGCGGGAAAGTCTGTCGAGTCACAATAATCGCCTGTAGTTTCCCTGAAGTTGGGTCGGCGGATGTTATGATAGGAAGATGGACGAGAAGGAAGGCGAATCTGCCCTGGATGAGCTCAATCCAGATCCAG
The DNA here is from genome assembly GCA_001949185.1 of Ramazzottius varieornatus. Lineage (NCBI taxonomy): Eukaryota > Metazoa > Tardigrada > Eutardigrada > Parachela > Ramazzottiidae > Ramazzottius > Ramazzottius varieornatus. The sequence goes on from BDGG01000001.1 coordinate 8,312,271, forward strand.
TCACGACCTCAGTACTAATAAAGTATGGCAGTAAGTTCTTCTGCAGTATTTGACAGTAGGGCAACCGGAAGTTGGGTCAGCTTGCACGTGTTCGTTGCAGATGGTAAAAGTCTGGCAGTTAATCCGAATTCTGGTCTAGCTGGAGTGATGGATTGTCTTCGGACTGCCATAAAGGAGACAGGTATGATGTATATCTCAGTTTTGATTTCTCCATACAGGGGACGTAGGCAAACAAACCCGACGAGTGTTTTCCCAAGTGGCGCATGCTTCCAGCCAATGAAACTGGAAACGTGCGCCACTTGGGAAATTGGACAGGAACGTTAGACGTTATTTCCAAATGGCACACGTCATATGGGAGAACGATTCTGCCGAGTTTGTTCACCGAGTTTCCACATTTCTGGATGTCAAGAATACAGCGGAGATGAACCTGAAGGGTTGACTTTCAGGCGTATTAGACAAGGACCATTTAGAACTGTGTGATGAGTACGGAAAGCTAGTGAACCCGTCTGACTTTCCTCCCCTGATGATGCTCTCTTCCTTCTTGAGGCCGACTGTGACGGATGCCTTCTTCGTTCCCTTTCGAGTTGAGCGTGAGATGGACGACAATGCTTTTATCTGAGTATAACTCTGTGGTCGTCCGTGTTTGAATGGGAAGATGTGTTAGGCGATGCGGGGAAGCAGATTCTTCGAGTTGAGCCTCTACTGAATGATGTCGAAAAGAACGAGCCTGAGATGATGCAAAGGCTGAGGAAGGAGAACCGCATCCCCCGAGAACGCAAGGGTGGAAACTTTGCGCAGAAGGATGACGGTAAGGACGATTTGGGCAGATGGGAGCTTTGCGGACAAACACGGCAAAATTGTTTTTCCCGAGGTGGCGCACGGTTTCAGTGTTACTGACCTAGACCGTGCGCCGGTTGGAAGAACGATGCTGTCGCGTTTGCTTGCCGAGCTCCCCGATGTCTAGAAGACCTCACAAGTATCACCGAATCCTTCTGCTCGTTTTCGCAGGTCTTGGTACTCGACAGAATGGTCAGGAAGGTGAGCCACTGGCTCGGGGTGCTTCGGCAGCCAAGAGGAACGTTGGCAAGGTAGTGGCATCCAAATCTGGACAGAGATGAGAACGTAGTCAACGTAAGATATTCGCTTCGATCTTCGTTCGCTTATGACCTGTCTGTTATTGTAACTTCTTTTGGAGCACTGTTTGGTACGAGTAACAAACGTCTGTACACGTATGTAAATGAGAAGAACTGAATAAAGACTGGGAGGAAGTTGCTTTTGTTCTATGCAATCATAATGGTTCGTCCGTCAGAGGAACTCAGTACGTGCTAAGGGTGACGAAGCTTCCGCAACTGACCAAGGTTTCGATCAACAACTAGCGACACTGTCTGAGTACAGAGAAATGGCGCGGGCAGTTAAATGTCCTGACAGTCGACAAGTAGGAGTGAGGAAACCCAGGGAGGGTTCTGTCGTAACAAGGGAAATATGATGACGAGCGAACCGTCAAAGACACCAAGACAGTCTGGCGCATCACAACGTGAAGTACGTGTACACTAGATCCAACAAAGTGCGCGGCAGAGAATAGTAGAACGGTCTTAATTCATACTTCGAGTTATCCGAAACACCATTCTACCGCATAAATGGGTATCCCACACATCATCGACACGTACACACACAGGCTAGTGACTGACATAGCTACAACACTCATCCAGAAAGGGGTATTACATCCGGTTCAAAGGAAAACTTCCGCGTACAGTGCACCAAGATGAAAGAAAATCGACAGACTTGTAAAACTGAAGGGGAAACACAAGGAAGGATCAGTGTCCCTTGTATCCATAGCCAGGCTTGTATCCTAAAAGATGACGGCGTCCAACGACTTCGCCCACGAAAAACCAGCACATCACTTCGACAGTCACGAGCGTGTTCAGCCACGCCTCCTGAAATAGACCAAACAAGTTACGTCATGGGAGCCCGGTGAATCAACTTGACAAGATTGTTTTCCCAAGCGACCGAGTGTTGGTCGCTCTTGGTATGCAGAAATAATGAGGGGGATACCTGGAAACTCGGCAATAAAACTCGATGAGGCCGTCTTTGAAGTGGCGCATGGTGCCGAAGTAACTAGCAACGAGCGTGCGCCGCTTGACGAGATTTTTGCCAAGTGGCGCCCGCCTTCGGTGCTATAGCTGGAAGGGTGCGCCACTCGGAGAATCGATCTGGTCGAGTTTGTCTGCCGAACTTCCAGCCTTTTTCCACCACTATTTCTGCATTTCGAAGACCGGCCGACACTCAGCCCGAACTTCGACCACCACATCTTTGAAGGTTACCTTAACGGTTAGATGCCTCCATGGTTGACGTCCCCATCTCGTGGCAATGCTCATCAAGCCAGCGATGCCTTTGGGGATTTCGGCCGGGGTTGGTGGACGTAGCTCGCTCTTTGCGTACTTCCATGCGGTGTTCAGACCTGGTCTAGCAGCTACCATGGCTTCTGCAAAGAGCAAACAATACGGTAACATGGCTGGATACCAGCAGAGCAGAAGGAAAGCTGGGATCCATGAAGATCACACTTCTCACCTTGCGCCATGGCAGGTATTCTGGCGAACATCCTGGCCATCGTGAATACTCAGCTCAGCCAACAGCTCCAAGGATAACAGTACAAGGTTATGACGCGCCAGCAAGAGTGTCAAGAAGAAGTTCGGGACGATGGAAAGGAGGAGATGATTCCAAGGAGGGGGAAAGAACATTTCAAACAGCTGACGCCTTTTCGCATGTAGAGGTACCTTGTCTTGCCATACAACCGAACTACAAGACCACGTGGAAGTTTGTACGTATTACCAGAGGAGAGCACACGTGATCCGTGGTCACCAGACGGCTGTCAGGCCGCAGGGTTCAGCCGGATCGGCAGCCATCAGCCTCATGATGGCCCGCATCAGTCGAAGTCGGTTGATTGAGACCGGAAGTTGATTCGGGATTAGTTTACGTTTTCTGTTTGGCTTTTCTTCTGATCTTCTTGGGGCTTCTTCCATAAATTTCCCTGGTCTCTTAACTCTCATTCTGGTTTCTTCATTCGTCAGACATCAACGTCTTACTGCTGTAGCTTCGTCAGCTCAAACTCCTGGAAGACTGTGCATCGTAGCTGGCCGCGGCTCGAGTTAGGGAGTACTCGTCAGTCATCATGGCGAGGACATGCTTACAATGCGCCACCAAAGGTACGTTCCTGGTTTTATCAGCACAACTTGTTGGACACATGCGTGAATTGCTGTTCTAGTATCGAGGAGGATGCATGATTTCCTGGCAGTCATGTCAGCGTATCGCACAGTGCAGGTAGCGGGACTGAAGGATTACAGGCCACCGAATACTTACACAGGTATCGACCGCAGTCAGAACACGGTTTCTCGGTTACTTGGTTAATTTTCCTGCAGAAATACCGTCATCGACATGAGGTGCGAATGTTAAATGACGATGTTTTGCAGATGTGGATTTCCCACCGGCGGACCTAACGAGAGACAACAAGCTGAAGGGTACGATGAAAGTTCCGCTGCCACCGCCCAACATGAAGTCTCCGCGCTTCAACCGAGGCCTGGATCTCATGCGTGGTCCCGAAGAAATTCACAATACCTTCACCCACAAGCAATTTGGTATCGTGGTAAGTCAGATTGAAGATTCCGGAACCGTAATCTCGATAGACGGAAGAAACTGCTTTAACTCGTAATGCGAGTGAAGGAAATGATCCCCTTTCTCGAACCTGCATACCTCGAACCATGTTTTGTGCGGTATGCTGATGTATGTAGGTCCGGAAGATGGTTGATGTTTTCACGAACCTGCATACAACAGACCGCGCACTCCACGTGGAACTTGTGGATGCAGGTGTTTGAACATGTTGAGTGCGTTCGAACTGGACCGATGTACACATTCTTCTTCTTGTAGGCTCTCCAAGGAGGAAGACTAAGGCATGGCCATTTCGAGATGATTCGCCAAACTATCAACCGGAACTTGGACGCCAGTCGAATGTTCGCCATCTGGCGTGTGGATCCTCCGTGGTTTTCCGTCACGAAGAAGGGCCAGGGAACCCGCATGGGTGGCGGAAAAGGTCCCGTTAATCACTACGTAACACCCATCAAAGAAGGTCGGGTCATCATCGAAGTCGGTGGAAGACTACAGTATGAAGAAATCCGACGTTGTCTCGAAGACGTACGTTTTCCATGCATGTAAATTCAAGAGCTTCGCAAACAAACTCGGCAAGATTGCGTTTCCAGGTGGCGCACTTTCTCAGTCTTTTCGGCTGAGAGTGTGGGCCACTTGGAAAACGAGCGGATCAAGCGTGAGTGTTTTCCCAGGTTGCCACTGTTATTCGCTGAAGTTCTGCGCCACTTGGGAAAATATTCGTGTCGAGTTCGCTGGTTCAATTTTCAGTTGTCAGTACTTCACTGCATGTGTTTCACCATTTCTTCTTTGGCAGGTGGCCGCTAAACTTCCGGTTAAAGCCATTGCGACGACGCACAAGCAGATGGAACACGATAGACAGGAGGAGCAAAGACGAGAGCAGTTGAACTTGAACCCTTTCAGCACTGAATATGTCTTGAAGAATAACATGGTCGGTTGCAACAAGTGGACCAGTCCTTACGATTATTTATGGTTTGGCAAATACAAATAAAATTATTCCCTTTACGGCTGCTCACATCGTGGCTCATCGTAGCTCTTATTGTTATCACTCATTCCCGTTTTGTGTTTCTCCTTAAAGAAAACTAGAAAAAATAGTAAATTTGTAAATTTGAAGAAACTGGACAGAAAAAATCGAAATGTGGAAAGCAACACCGACTACGGATTGCCCTTATGACATTCCGAAGGGATCGACGTACTGGAACGTATCCTCGTTTTTCAACTGGATATCACAGGAAAGACACCTGTGAAAAACAAACGAAGCGTTTTCAAGTCAGGTTTTTCCAACACAAAACAAGATGTTAGAATTTTGTACTTACGGTTGGTCGGCTGAAATGTTCAGGATGTCTTCGAGTTCGACCAGGTACTTAACCGGTTTGATTTCGCGGTTCCCACTCAGGAACTCTGTCACCAAGATATCTTCCGGCTTTCGCTCTAGCAAGTCCCAGCGATGACCCGGCGTCGATATACAGGTTTCTTGGGGGCAAACCTTGAACTGAATAGTCGACGGTTAATTAATGTGATTTCTCAGTGGTAGTTTTTGAGAATATTTCGAATTTCTACCAAGTCTTTCAAAGTCTTTTTGCTGGTCTGTGTGATTCGTTCCAGAAATTCGAGCGCGTAGTACGTGTAGCGATCGATGACGTACACTCCGATGGCGGTATCGTGGTGATGCTGCAACAAGAAGAAAGCTGGTTAAGATTCTTTAGGGGCTTGGCAAGCAAAACGACAAGACTGTTTTCTCAAGTGGTGCACGTCTTCGGTGTTACTGGCTAAACTCGTGCGCCACTTTAGAAAGACGATCCTGTCGACTTCTCCTGGAAGCTTTAAGGCAAGGAGAGCGGACACCGACGAACCGAGAAGGAGTCTTGGCCAACTTGGCTGCTGGCAATACTGACAATGTTGGGCGAATAATGCTTCTTGTACATGCTAGCGGCCTGACAAGTGTCGATCATGAACAAGATTTGGTTATAACGCTTCTTCTCCCACATTTGCTGGAAGGCGTCGGCCAGCTCGATGTCGGAGATCTCTTCGTTGTCTTGAAACTTCAAGAACCCATCTCCTCCGTGACCTACGGGTGAAAACGAAACCTTGACACACAATTACACAAGCTCGCCAAGATCGATTTCCAAAGTGGCGCACGCGTCCGGCCATTAACGCTGATAACCCGCGCCACGGGGGAAACACCGCAAACGTGCGCCACTTGGGAACAACAACTTGTCAAGTATGTTTACCGGATCCTCAAATCCTTCTGCGCAGTCAAACCAGAAGGGTTGTGAGTTCAAAGATGACAGGAGAGTACATACCGGTCATATAGATGAAAATATTGCTGCCATCATCTGTTAATAGCTGTTTGCTTCGTGGAGTTCCTGGCGGAAGTCTTCCCGTCAACAGCCGAATAAAATTCTCAACTGTCACCTAAATTCGGATAAGAATCAAGAAAACCATACAAAGCACAGAATCAGATCTTAAGTGCAGGAAGAAGAAAAGTACGGTACTTCGTAGCCTCGATAATCGACCTCGACGTCGTCTCCGTAAACGTTGATGTGTTGATGGGCGTTATTGAATACCGCTCCTACAAGATTCAAAAAAAGATTCGAAACCAGGTTCAGTTAAAACGTGTACGGAACTGAGAATAGTAGAAGGTTGTTCTGTCACCTGGCCGCGGATTTCTGGGGTTGCACGGCATGTCATCCGCCAGCATGAGGATAATTTGGCTGTCGGGAATGCCCAGTCGCTTGACACTACGGTACATGGACAAGGCGTTGGCCACGTGCCGATAGTTGAACCAAAAGCGGGAGGTGCAGACGATCACCACCCAGTTGTTCGTATGATGTGAGGTAGTCTTCTGGCCGTTGTTAGATGTTGACTGTGCAACCACCGGAAGCCAGGACAGAATGATGGCGCAAAACAGAGCAACCTAAAACAAGACCAAATAGTCATAAGCAAGTTACTTCAATCGAGTCGGCGCATGACGTCATAAACAACATAGAACGCCACGACACCAATACGGCTAAATGGGGAAAATGCGCTAACGTCAAAAGTGAGTTAACGAATTTTCACCATGATAATTGTGGTGCAGATATTTTTGATGTCCAGTCGTGGGGAGGTTTCTGGAGCCATTCTATCACGCGAAGACGGTCACACTGCCTTATCTGTCTCAACCTGGAACGGAAGAGACACTTTTGCGAGCATGAGTTCGGATGGCTTTTGATCACCAGCCAAGCAGGCAACTTACCCGTTCAATCCGTCCTCACACGGTTTCCCACCGGTACTGGGCTGATATGTGATAGGAAGAGGCGAGAACTTCTTCGGCTACTCGCATCTTTCGAGTAGTCCGCACTAAATATTCAGCAGTGAAGTAACCGTGAAGAGGTACTGGTTGAAGCCTCGAAGGAAGGATGAAACGGGGAAATTTAAGACTGTGACACTGTGGCCTGCAAGTACCGGGAAGGAATTGTGCTGTATCACACTGCTAAGCCTGGGATGGGAAGCCGTCTGGTGGAAGGGGCTCCATTGTTTACGATTGGTGGGCCATGCCGTGCCGACCATCTGTCGTAATGTCATCAGCTGTTTCTTCCGGAAGCGGGGGAAGGGGAAGCCCAAGATTTCTTCTCGATTCCTTCCGAATCCTTGCCTATTCTGTGACGGAATTCCGGAAACCTCTTTTCACAATTATACATCAAGCCTCAAAGCCCCGAACGACGCTAGGACTGTGGAAGTCAGACCGTTCTTCACGACATGGACGCCACGCCGAGCATGACCGCGCCAATTGTGACATCCACTCAGCTATCCAAGAACATGAGCACGAAAGTGTTCAGCGACTCAGCCAAGAAGCAGAAGAAGAAAGCTGCCAAGATGCTCTTGGGAAGCTTCGAAGGACTCCAACCTCAATGGTAAGCTAACTTAGACCGCCTACTAATAGGGTTTGTCCGGTCACTCCGATGAACGCGACCGGAAGTGAGAGTGACGATATCATAGTCGTTTCTTGCACCCACAATGCAAAGTGAACTTGCACTGAATTATGTCGTTTTATTTCTTGTAGGCCACCTATATCCAAAGAAGCTCAGCAAAAAACTATGTTCATCCTGTCAAAGTACGAACGATTATGCAAGCAAACAAGAAGATCGTTTTCTCAGGTGGCGCACGGCCACAGCTAGTAATATTGAAATATGCTCCACTTGGCTGAACAGTCTTGTCCACTTTGTTCGCTGAGCTTCCAATGTTCTTCTTCTAAGTTGTAATCCCTTCTGTACGTTCTCCTATTTAGTTTCTTCGCGGAACGAAACTTCAAGATGCTGTCCACTAAAGAAAAGACGTTCATGAAACGAGAACACGTAGAAGATGAAGATGAACCGAGAGCCGAGAAGCTACGAGCTCAAGAAAAGTCCGCCGAGTACGAAGAGTATCAAGAATTAAAAGAAAATATTTCGTCTGACAAAAGTTACCATAATTATGGTTTGTTGGACGTTTTACAGATTACTGAGGCCGGAACTGGTCTTCGGCATTAACGGAGTGACGAGAAGTCTAGAAAAAGACACGCTCTGTCTGGTCATCGCCGACCGTTCGGTCAAGCCCTTCTCCATGATCAGCCATCTTGTCGGCTTGGCTGCAAGCCGCAAATGTCCAGCCGTCGCCGTTGAAAACCTGGCTACGAAAGTCGGGAACGAGATCGGTGTCACTTCCCTCGTTGCTTTCGGGTTCAAAGTACTTAATGTTGTCTTCGAGAAAATAGTGAACAGAGAAAGGACGATTCCCAAACAAACTCGGCAACCTTTTTTCCCGAAGCGGCGCAAGTTTCTAGTTGTTGGCTAAAGCGTGCGCCACCTGGAAAAATAATATTGCCGAGCATGTTTGCATTCCTAAGCGGCGAAAGCTCACAGTGTTGTTGGCTGAGGAAACGATCATTTCGAGTACTTTCGCTCAGAACTTGATTACCGTTTTCCCTTACAGAGAGTTTCTCCTTCCTGCCGAACAGTGGTGACAGCTGTCTTGTCACTGCTGGGAATCTCTGCTACCGACATCTTCAGACTTCCCGAGCCCTTTCCGAAAGATGGGCTGGGTACTCAGCTGAACGAGCAGCTGAAGATCGAAGAAAAGCCGGAAGTACCGAAGGAAGTCAGTAGAAGAAGTCAGGCGTACAAGCCGCTGTTGATCAAGTCCCAGTTTAAAGACCCGGAAAGGGCTCAGAAACTGGTCAAACGTCAGAAGAAGACACCAGCGGTCATGAGTGTTACTGAAACGAATACTAAGAAGAGAAAGGCCAAGACTGTTAAAATAGGCAAGAAGCATCGAAAGTCTCTAACGACAACCTCATAGACCTGCATACCGATTTTGTACAGTAGCTTCTTTGCTGACATTTTGCCACTCGACTATCACAGTATTCGATTATACAAATAAGTGATAAAACCAGAAAAGAAGTATGAAATCACAAATCAGTTCAAATCACAAAAATTAAACATTAGATGGACACATTCTTCCGTTTAAAACTCGAAGAAAATTAGGGTATCCAAGGAAAAGCGATCTGACGTCGGTCTCACAAGCCGATAACTCCTGGGCGTTCTCGGTATTTCTTTTACTCACGGCTCTCTCATGTGGCTACGCGGTGTCTAGGAGCGTTCTTCCGTGTCGGACCGGCATATGTTTGGTGTCGAGTGACAGTTTCTAGAGAACTTGGCTGAGGTCGAACGCTTTAACCGGATCACCGGTTCTCAGCTCCAGCTCTTTCTTGAAGTAAGCCACTGTCTTCCGCAGACCATCTGCTAACGAAACCTGTAGAAGTAATCGTTGAATACAGAATCGACAAGGCAGAAACATAAACGACATTTCAGGAAAGAAACGACTACTACTAGTATCCTTCCAAGTGGCGCGCCTTCCCCCCAAAAAGACTGAAGGCACGCGCCACGTGAGAAGATAATCCAAATCGACAGAATGTGTTGTTTCAGGTGGCGCAGGCTTCCAGCCAATAACAATGATACTGTGCGCCACTAAGGGAAACAATCTTGCCAAGTTTATTTGGTCAACTCCCGGTGTTTGATTTACCCTTGGTTTCCAACCGAGGACTTTGTTGGCCAAAGAGATGTCAGGTTTTCGCCTTTTAGGGTCGTCCATGACGGCCTTCTTGTTGACGATGGAATTCTTGCCGCCCACCACATCGCGAATCATCTCGGCGAACTCTCGGATGGTGTGTTCTTCGGGGTTGCCCAGGTTGACTGGCTGGGAGTAGTTGCTGTTCATGAGGAGAATGAGGCCATCAACGAGGTCGGAAACGTATTGGAAGGAACGAGTTTGCTGTCCATCACCGTAAATCTGGGAGAAAGCACCGTATCGAAAATATTTACAAACAATCGAAATTCAAAAATCCTGAATAATTCAGCAGAGAGAAACACAGCTGCATTTACCGTCATAGGTTCGTTCTGGAGCGCTTGAAGGATGAAATTGCTGACGACTCTTCCATCATTCATATGCATCCGTGTGCCATACGTGTTGAAGATCCTGGCGACCCTCACCGCCACATTCTCCTGCTTGGCGTATGAGTAGCAGAGCGTTTCAGCTACCCGCTTACCCTCGTCGTAACAGGCGCGAGGTCCGATGGGGTTGACATGACCCCAGTACGTCTCAGCCTGAGAACTGTCACAATTCGGTAAGTTGTAGATGGCCAAGAAAGTTCCGCTCACCTGTGGATGGACTTCCGGGTCGCCGTAGACCTCACTGGTCGAGGCCAAGAGCAGCGTAGCTCGCGTCCGTTTGGCCAGGCCGAGCATGTTGATGGTGCCTACCGTGTTAGTCTTGATCGTCTTGACGGGGTTGTACATGTAGTGAGGAGGAGAAGCGGGCGACGCTAGATGGTAAACTTGGTCCACTAAAAAACAGGAAAACAAAAATAAGGTGTAACAAGTAGAAGTCCGGCAGACAAGCTCCAGAAGACTGTTTCCCCAAGTGGCGCACATCGACAGTGTAATCGGCTAAAAGCATACGCCACTTGGGAAGACGATTTCGACGAGTTTTCCCAAGCGGCGCAATCTCTCAGTGTTCTTGGCTGAAAGCGTGCGCCAGTTGAAGACCGATCTTGCCGAGCTCGAACTACGCTTTGAAATTCAAAAAGTCCACGAGCTTTTAATTTGATTACCAAATATGATATTTAAGAAAGCATAGTTGCACCTTCGATAAAGAGGGGGTTGACGATATCGTGGTGGATCAGCTCAAAATTCTCGTGGCCGATCCAGTGCCCGACGTTCTTTTTCCGGCCGGTGAAGTAATTGTCCACCACGATCACTTCATGCCCGTCTACCATGAGACGATCAACCAAGTGAGACCCTACGAAGCCCGCACCACCAGTCACCTGCAAAGCCAAACCATGGTAGTGACATGGAGACGATCTAGAGCAGATAATATCCCTTACAAGAATTCGTTTCCGGTCTTTGTAATTCAACTTCCGTACTTCGACAAATTCGTGCTTGGCCCCACTCTGTAGGTTTTCGATCTTCTTCTCCAGTGCGGCAATTCGGAACTCGTGCTCATCATTTTCCTTCCTGTTGAAACGCCAACACGCCCATTGAGAATATTAATCGCTATCGTTTTTCCGAGTGGCGCCCGTCCCCAGCCTATAATACTGAAAACGTGCGCCACTTGGATGAAGAGTATTTTGAAGTGACAAAAATTGCCACCTTACCTGACAGTTGGGTCGGACGCACAGAACGCTACCATGAGCAATCCTTCAAACAACAAAATGTAAACGTGATTTCCACGAAGCATGATCAGTGTTTCAGAAAGTTAGAAGGTACCTGTTAGAGAGGTGACGGCGATCGCGGCGAAGAAGACAGTCTTCAACGATAGATGTTTCACCATCATCCTGTTTTCGCAGCTTACAATGAGCCACGACAGATGTTTCCGCTAGATGTAGCGCCCTCGGAATAAGGTCTGTCCACATGACCGATCAAACGAGAACCCGTGAAACATGTCGCTCTCCACAGAGCGGAACGAAGCTCAAATCGAGAGAAAGAAACGAGAAACGTAAAATTCAGACAACCAAAACAAGAAAATATGTTATAGAAGGAAGATTGCGATCAAAGCTAGTTTTGCACCGTGGTTTATCGCAATGTTTGTCAACGGTGTTTGATTTTAAAATTGAATTTTCATTTATTTCCAGAGTGTTTCCGTTTCATATTCTTCTTTCTGCGGAAAATTTCCTGGCTGTCTTCCTGTTGCTCGTCCCGGGGTTCGACTTATTGGCTAAGCAAGTTGAGGAATGACGACTGCGGCTCGGCCAACTTTTAACCCCGCTGTGGGAGGAACACAGAAGAACGAAGGAAACTTGGCCTACCATTCCGTCCAGTACAGCTCCCAAGATCTACCTTCCCACAAGAAACTCAAACACAGGTACTGTACTCTCTCTGTTCTTCCCTGAGTGCATAGGTCTGACTATGCTTTCACTGACAGGCAGTCAGGTCAAGGCACAATCGAAGAAGTTCGCCAACGGAACTTTCGAGAAGAGCTCGAGGATCGCGAACAACGTCATAAGTCTGGCAGGAAAGATGGAGCTTCTTCCCGAGGTTAATATTCCCTTCTTAACGATGGTTTCGCAGGATTACGAAAGCTTTGTGTGTGTTTCAGATGAGCCAAGCTACGGAGGAGCGCCTCTCTCGATTGAATCGTCTACTAAACGCCCGAGACCTGATGCTCCTGTTTCCCTGATCAACTTGGACGCTGACGAGCCTCTCAACAACGCCAACGACGATACAGATGACGAAGACCAGGATGATACTGCTGAGTTGATGGCTGAACTCAACAGAATAAAGAAGGAACGAGAAGCCGAGCAGGTATGTCAGTTACAGCTCCATCTGAATCGAAGTACAGTTTGGGCACGCACTTGGATACCCAAAGCCTGTTACTCGACCGGTCAGCTGTATGCAGGTTTCTGATGGTCGAACACCTGCATACAAGGAAGTGTCCTTTTTGATGCAGTTGGTTGTATGGAAGGTCTGTGACGGTTATCGTGCTGATCGGGTTGATTATTGATTGATCTGTAGGCGAAGAAGAATGAAGCAAAGCGCATCGAAGACGAGAAAATTCGGATGGAGAACCTGCTTCACGGGAACCCCCTACTGGCCAAGAAGGCAGGTGACTTTACTGTCAAACGACGCTGGGACGACGATGTCGTCTTCAAGAACTGCGCCAAAGGCCAAGACGACAAGAACAAAGCCAAGAACTTCATCAACGACTCACTTCGATCCGAATTCCACAAGAAATTCATGGATCGATACATCAAATGAAACCATTCACCTATGTAAAGAACTAAAAGCTAAGAAAATGTTCTAATGAACAAACGCAGTTAAAAAGGAAGAAAGACAGTTAAAATGACAAAGACTAACAACATTTATGTACACAAACGGGGAAAGATTTTCATCACCGTGTTTTCACGACTTTGACTCTTTGTCCTTGTTGGGATCTTCTTGATCGATGTTTCTGAGCATATTTTCATCACTGAACTTCTGTAGATGGTCTAGCAGCATTTCGTTGGCTGTTAGGAGACTGAAATCAACCGAAGTTAAACTTGCGATACTCTCGCTGTCGTTGGGATCGTCATCTTCCTGGTTCGTGGCCCATTCAGCGAAGACGTCGTCGGTTTCCTCGCTGATGGTCCTTGTCCGTCTTTGGCTCTGTAGATCTTGAAGGGACAGCTGGATGGCTAGATCGAGGGCTGGATCACTTCCGCTGGGCGTTGGTTGAATTTCTGTCAATGAAAAATAATACTCGAGTAAATTCATTTCCCGTTCCACTCACCCATTTCAACTCGCGCACAAGTCCAGATAGTTTACTGCTCATGCGCGCAGGTCAGCAAAGTGGCCAAACACGCTGTGACCCAGCAAACTTGCGCATAAAATTCTTTATTGTACCGTGGATGCGCGCTAGTTCACAAGACAAAGAAGGCTTTGGGAAAAATCTGCGGTAAGCGGAGTGGTTCAAAAAGTTGGCTACGCTTTCCTTACCTGCGGCAAGCAGTTTTAGCGGTGAACTTGATTCTTCGCCAGAGGAACTGGAAGAGAAAGACGACGCTCGGTTCTCCAAGTCCCGCTGCATCTGCAACCGTGATAGCTCCATGGCTATTAGAAGGTCCAACTTGTGCGAAGCCCGTTCACCGGAAGTGGTGGAGGTCGAAGGTTCTATAATACCATCATTCGTCTCATTACGGGTACACTACTAAAACATCTTGCAATGTTTCTGGTTCCCCTTTTTGGGCTCTAGAAATAAGCAAACTTTACCTTGGTCGTCGATAAGGGCTGAAGCGGTCTCCCGTGCCAGGCTTTCGTGAAGTTTGTTACACCGGTACGAGCAATGACGATGAAAGATTTCCGTTCTTGGGTTCCTAACACACGGTCGACTGCATCCTGGACGAGCACAAGTGTTGCCTGAAATGAAGCAAAAATCCGTCGCCCTCGATATCTCAAAAATCGACATGAAACCGCAGAAAGTAGATATCACCTTCTACGGTACCGTAGACGGAAGTAGCAAAGAAGGAGGCAACGTCCTCATTCTCTTCGTATTCTGGCCAGTCATACAGCGCAGCCACATTAGCATGACGTCCGCGCTTGTCAATCACCCAGGCGTTCTTCCCATCCAACATGGGCAGATCGGTCCCCGAAGCGCTATTACCTTCTTGTAGAACCTAAAAAAACAGAAAGAAACTCTTCAAAAACAGGAAAACCCCGACTCTGGACGGTAGAATAGTGAAATCACAGAATTTCCCACCACATGCATACAAATAACTAGTGACACGCAGCAAAGATCTGTGTGCAGGTTCATGACAAAGCTGTTAACTTAAAGCTTAACCTGCATACAGATTACCAGTGGAACATGCGACCAGTCCGTATGCAGGTACGTGAGTGGATCATCAGCATTTTCGAAAAAGTTCGACCCAAAAGCTAAACCAATTACCACGTCGTCGAAGTCCATGCCGAAGAGTCCCGGCAAGTGTCTCTTCCTCTTCTTCCTGATACTGGGTGGCGTTTCGGGTATGATGAGACCTTTGCTGACAGCGACCACGAACTCGTGTCGTTTCCGTCGGACCAGCCTTGTTGCTCTCAGCACATCCTCCTTACAGGTCCGCAGGTATCTCACGGATATCATCTGGTCCAGCTTGTCGACGGCGGTCTCCAGTTCAGTCTGCATATACTCGAACAAAACGCGGTGGTCCTCGAGGTAGTACGCGTAAACGTACGAGCCTTTGAGGACTTTTCGGGCTTTGAGGAGCTCGAAGGAGGCGTCACGGAGAAAGACCAGCTGGTCTTCGGGAACTTGCATGAAAGCGGAAAGAAGCATGATCTTGGTTTCGGTGTTATCGATGAAGGGCATCGATCGCTGAAGAAGGGAAAAAAACGTTTGGAAGGTGGATACACCGGCTAAGACATGGTGGTTGTCCCAGGTGGCACACAAAGTCGGCCAACAACACAGAGAACGTGCGCCACTTCAGAAAGCAATCGTATCAAGTGGCGCATACTACCAGCTAAAAATACCAAGGCCACGCGCCATTTGGAAGAACATATCTGAAAAGATCGTTTCTTCAAGTGGCGCAAACTAGCATACAATAACATCAGAAACGCAGTCACTTGGGAAAAAACATCCTGGTTTGCCGAAAGTAGCAGTAAGATGGTTAGATGCGACTCTCGACCTTCCCCCATTTGTTGGAAACTGGTCAAGATGCAGACTCAGAGAAGCAGTATGAACATGCGAACGGATCAGATCTCTGTTAAAGTTTGTTGAGACAGCATTACTGTTCCCCGAAACAAACTCGACCGCGGTGGCAATTGCATGCGATCCATAGTCATATCCGTTTTACTGTTGCTGGACTCTGGGGTAGTACGACAGAAATTCACATACTACAGGATGACCATTGCCGTAGCAACGGTGGGGAGCATTATTCCCTCCATTACAAAATCCCGGGGTGAAACGCCGGCTGTATCGCATCCCGGGAGAACCTAATCCCGTGCTACACATATCCCGGGATGGATAAATACCGTGATTAATACAAAAAACCCGGGAGCATGAGATATCGGGGAACCCTAATCCCGTGCTACGTATATCCCGGGATCGACAAATCCCGGGGTATGTACAAAATAACCGGGAGGTTGAAATCCCGGAGGAATTTGATCCCTGTGTTTTTGTTCAGACCACCTCTGGAAACCGTAAAGCTCATTTGAATTTTATACACCGACTGTGGCTTATATCAGCTGTGTGACTTCGTTTGAGACTTGAGGGTTCGCACTCCCTCTACCTATCAGGTTTCCTTCACACTGACATGTTTCGGACCAGCGCGCTGACTGCTGTTGTACCGAGTGCGACCGTTGTAAATCGAATTCGTCACTTCATCCGGATATCCTTCATTCGGCCTCATCGCCTATCCTCAAAACGCTTCTGCAGTTTTCTGTCGTTTTTGTTTTGTGACTCTTCGCCACTTACTCTGTTTGAGTTTCTCCTGCAACTGCTGTGGGACATTTACAATGTCTGACGATAGTGTACTGTATTCCCCCGATATCTTCGCGAACCCCGTTACTCATGGCGCCACCTACATGTTGTACATCATCCATACATACGCGCCCTATCTGCCGTACGTCATTTACGTTTCGTAGGTGGCGCCATGGGTATCAGGCTTCGCGGAGATATCGGGGGAATACAGTAGTTGTAATGGCCAACGATAGCGATCTAGACTGCATGGGTGAGCTGAAATTGCCGTCTGTTCCCGCGGCTCCAGATAGCTCTGAAGTTTTGACGTTCATCAAGTCTCAAAAAGCTGGAAGGATCGCTTTCTACGCTGCTCAAAGCTACAGCAAAAATCAGGCTCTGGCGCAGGGAAGAGTCGCGGGGGAGTGATCCCGAGATTTTAGTCCACCGGGATTTTCGAAAATTACCGGGATTTTCGAAAATTTCCGGGATTTGAGTTTTACGAGATTTGCTGTCACCGGCATTAGCTATGTCCGGGATTGTAGTTTAACGGGATATTTTATGATTTCACGGGATCTGGGTTACCCGAGATTTACTGCCACCGGGATTGCATCGCGGAAATAATGGGTCACGGGATACTGGAATCCCGGGATTTCGAACCGGTACCGTAGCAACATCTTCTGTTAAGTGGGTTGCAATAAGTTGCCAATAACCTTACTGGGTATAAGTTAAGTATTCGTAATCAATTTCCAATTTCAGTGGGTACCAATAACTAAAGTGGGTTGCACTGGGTGACAATAACCATTTCCAAAAAGAAATCCTGAAAGATTTTCGACCGAGCATTTTTCGACTAACCTTCAAAGCGTCGTCGCAGCTCTTAAACTTGCCGTAGTATTGGACAAAGCGGTTGAGTTCGTTCAGCCGTCGGTTCTTTTCTTCGGCAGCACTGATGAGCTTGCCGGCTTCTCCTTGGGCCTTGTTGACAGCGTCGAACCTTGTGCACCGGAAGTACCCGCCAGTCGCTGTGTTGTGCTTCTTCCAGGCTTCTGAGCAAATCCAGCAGAAGTCGTGCTTGCACTTTAGACACTTCATATGGTTACAACCTACCCGCAAAATCCAACCCTTCAATTTTGGACACCACGAACATTTTAGAAAATTGACCAAAATATTCAAAATATATCCCTTGCCCAAAATTTGCCAAAAAATAGTACCGTCGGTTTTCTGAATGGGCGATTTGCATCCCGGACAAGGCTTCGAATTTGTCACCAGCCACTGAAAAATGGAAGCGTCAGCTGAAATTTATGTGCTGTAATTATGAAAACTCTGCGAATAGACGCCACTCGGTATGACTGTTTTCTAGAGGGGCGCATGTTTGCAGTGTTATTGGCTGAAAGCGTGCGCCAATTGGAGAAAACGCTCTTGTCGAGTTGTTTGCCTAGAGCTCGTATCATGTCGATTATTGAGTCGATGTTCACGTGGAGCTATGGATCAACTTACGAGCGAGTTAGCAGCTTCTTCGAGCGCTTCGCGAGTTCCGCGGACTGTAAAGAAGGCGTCGTTATGATCGCTATCAGTGATTATAGCTGGGTATTACGTGGCTAATCATGCGCGACTGTTTAATGGTCTCTTACTTTCTTCTGGTTTAACATCGACGATGCGCTGGTGCCACTCGCCCCACTTGCCACAGCTGCATGGCTCGTGCGCGTCGCCCGCACAGCCCCAGCAGAAGTAATGACCGTTACCGCAGTCAACTGCCTGCGAAGTTTCCAACGGTGGCTTCATATGCGGGACAGGAACGATGTTTGGAACGGGCACTTCCGGTCGACAGACTGCGCGACCACAACCCGCGAAGGGACACCACTTCATGCTCGGGTTACTCTCTACAAACGCCTATCACAAAGAGCAATGATATCCTGAACTGAGACATCGAAATACCCAACAAAACACATCAGGCTATCGGAAGCAAGGATAAATCTGAATAAACGGAAGCTCGACAGACAAGCTCGGCAAGATTGTCTACCCCAGTGGCGCGCGTTTCCTCTGTATTCCGCCGAAAGCGTGCGCCACTTGGAAAGACAATCTTGACGAGTTTGTTTGTCGAGCTCTGAAATTTCGATTTAAGTTTTTTGAATGAAAGAAATACTGTAATGTGCGTAAAGCATTTTGAATGTAAGAAAACAGACAAACCTCAATGTCGAACTGAAGGTATTTTCT
Organism: Ramazzottius varieornatus; assembly: GCA_001949185.1. Lineage (NCBI taxonomy): Eukaryota > Metazoa > Tardigrada > Eutardigrada > Parachela > Ramazzottiidae > Ramazzottius > Ramazzottius varieornatus. The sequence goes on from BDGG01000001.1 coordinate 8,330,577, forward strand.
GGCCACATCGCGAGAAATCAAACCTTCGACCACATCACAAGGAACCAAGATTGAGCAGGCGAAGTCGGGACAAGTAATCGGGTAGATTTGACCAGTTTCAATCTTGATGGTCAAATACCTACAAAATCCACAAACCCATACAATGAGAAACAAGGACGGAGACTTGCTGGGAATATGGATACTTACTCTCTCCAGCAAGTGCGACAAAAGTCATGTTCGCAGGCCAAGTATACGGGTTCTTCGTCCTGAGGAACCTCGTTGGCGCAGATGGTACACTACGGAACACAATTCAATTACGGAAATCATCCCTTAACAAAATGAGACTCTGTAGCGGAGGCCTGCGTCGCTTACCATTGTGTTGAGTTTTCTGATGAGGACACGCTTGGGACTTCCCAGTTCCAGGTCGGGCGAATCCACAGCTGAGAACTTCTTGCGTCTGCGTAGGCTCTCCGGAGGTTTCACCCCGGCATTCGTGCAACACAACACGGCGTTACTTAACCATGCGTCAAGCAAGGTCTGTCGAGACCATTCTAGAACGGATAAGCACATATTCGGAACGCTGACATGAGACTTGAAACGAGCGTTCTGCCAAGCGGCGCACACAGTCATTCATCCACACTGGAAAAGTGCGCCACCTGGGAAAACAATCAAACTGGATAGAATCGTCTTCCCAAGTGGCGCACGGTTTCAGCCAAGAACAGCGCAGACTCGCGCCACTTAAGATAATTCGAACTTACGAAAGGTTCGAAGGAGCGCCTCCGCTGTGAAGAGTGGAACATGCAGCATGTCGGAAGTCTCCACCACCAACTGATCCTTCTTATGCTGAATTTCCTGAGCTTTCATCCCGTCGAAGGTCTAAAGAACAAGCTCAACAACCCATTAAAATGAAATCTCGGTATTAGGAGTTTAGGAAAGGATTTTACCGCTGTATGGTTGATGGCCCAGTCTTCCACTTCTTCCTCGTCCGGGTTTTGCGATGTCAAAACGAGTATCTTCGACTCCAGATACCTCGCCACCGATTCTTGCCCGTATCGGTCGGCTGTGTCGATGGGTGTATCACCTACATCGTTCTTTGCTCGGAGCATTTCGGGAAGTTCACTCACGATTTCCTGAATCGCAAAGTAAGAAATTAATACTATTCACATCACAAATGATGCGGCAGTTCATCTGGATCACAAACAAATGTCGGTGGAAATCCTGTGCCCATAATCAGGGAAGAGAACGACACACCAACCTCGGCAAGTTCCAAAAATCCATGAGCGGCTGCGTTATGAAGAGGAGTATTCCCATGCTGGGAAAAAACCACAAAAAGAAACAACTGCAAAAGACTAAAAAGAAACAAATATCTTGAGATCGTTTTTCCAAGTCACGCACGTTTCCAGTTAACTCACTGAAAACATGCGCCACTTAGAAAACAAGTTTTCTAGAAATAATCTGGTTTAATTCGCGCCTACCAGATCTTTAGCCAAGTAGGCTTCCCGAACGGCTACCACACCGTCTATGGTTCCTCTCGAAGTCAAGATCAACTTCAAGCATTTATGTTTCGTATCGCCGCGGTACTGCGGATGGTCCTTCAGCAGCCACGACGGCAGGCGACACAGGCAGTGCAACGGATTCTCCTGCAGCGCGTTGGTACGGGCTAAGTCCACCGGATACTCGTTCAAAAACGTCCTGCGAAGAGATCACAACTTCATAACTCATTTGGGCGGAAAAGGAGGGAAACATGTACCTCATCAGCGTCTCCATTCCATGTAGACAGACCAGGTGGAATGGTGAGCAGCCATCATTCTTCTCATAATTCTCTCGGATGTCCAAACGCTTCCGAAACTCATCGTGGGCTTTGAGTAACTCCAAAGCACCTGGCTCGTCACCTTGGCTCAGCCTCTTGCGGAGTTGAGAGCGATGATTACCCATTTTCTTTGGAGATGTGTACGTACTACCAGAGGGTACTACAGCGAAGCGCGAATCAGCTGATCACGTTCTCCTGCGGAATCGTTGACCAGCTGCTGGCTGCTGCTTGAAAGGGAAGCGTTTCATTCACGAAGATTCGCCGTGAATCTCCTTTATCCATCGTCTCCCGAACCGTGAGAATATAAGCATAAAACCATAGTGAGGACAGAAAGGGCACGAAAAATAAATGATCTTCTTTGTTGTGGTCCGGGAAATAAATGGGTCATCCAATCAGCAGAGTGAATCCAGTTTAGTGATCAAGGTTTGGTCAATCAACTTCTAAATTATCCCAGCTTTCATCAAACACAGCTACAAGGATGTGCCGCACCTGAGATCTCCAGAGTTTTGATTGCTTGATAGGGGCCGATGCGGCATTGCATCAGACTTCAGCTGTTTCCCGCGATTCTCCTACCATCATCTGGTCATCTTCCCTGTTTCCTCGTTGTTCCTGTTGTTGGGCTGGATAACGGTAAGTCGCTGACCGTCCACATAGTCACCATTAGGTTGGTAGCGGATCATTGGACTGACCGGGCCACTATTGTTTCAGGTTGGCTGTCGATGCCAAGCGATCTTCGCTGCTATTGTCTACTGTCCGCTGCTGATCTCCTTCGCGACTTTGTCTCTCCTCGATCTCTTTCATGCTTCGTACAGCTCTTCTCTACGCCCTGCTCCTCCTTTTTGTTTGTTTCTGGCAGGTAGGTGACTACTGAGCGGAGTTATCCGCCGATAGTCTCCTTGTATGCATGTGCGCGTCTCCGCTCATTAAGTGTATGGTGTTGCATGAGAATTATGGGCTATATCAGAGGCGCGACACGAACCTATACGCACCTTGAAACATGCGCCTCTAGGGGGCGTGTCGGTTGCTGCGTACTGGTGTCCGTGCTGTGTGTGTGTGCGTGTCGCGCCCATGCTAGAAAACTTGGGCTCTTATGGACCACGATACAACTCAGGGAAACGGACGCCGTAGCCATGCATAATTCTTTTCAGACTTTTTCATCTTACACTGTGACTGTTCCTGTTTTACGATTTATTTTTAATAAAGTGTGACGTCATCCAATGCGATGGGCGTGTCGAAGTCTCCGGGCTTTCGTCCAATCAGCGTTCAGACCGTTGTTCGACGTTTTCGTCATTAATCTTGTATTAACCTTGACTACTATTATGAACCCACTCTGATATCAGCATGGACGGAGCGCATCCGAACAGCTGTCTGCCCGTTCCGTTCGCTGCCGCGCTGATACAAGTCACAAGTGAGTGGATGCCAATACAAAATGGAAACTTGGAAGACCACAAGGGAGAAAACATGACGTCAGAATGCTCCACAATCAGTTAGTTTCGGCAGGGCCAAAATATCAGCTGTTTCCGTTATGGTGATCGAATCAGCGAGGTTGAGGAGGCGGGGAGCAAAAGTTCCATCTTCTAATGGCATCATGTTCCCCCCTTTGCGCATTTGTGACCAATGGCCTATCAAGTTTCCTCTTTCTAATGGCACCTACTCAAGCGTTACAGCATGCTGACAAGGGATTTACGCCAGTCTGTCCGCTCTGATCCCTAAACGAATACGACAAAAAGATAGAGGAGAGTTTGCTCAACAAACTGATACAGACTGAATCGGCGGTATGAAAACCTGGAAGACACCGCAGGAAGCGGAAGTGACGTCAAAGTTTGATATCGTTGGCACGTTATCAAACAAACGTGGTGAACGGGGAAGATTTAGCTGCCACCGAACTTGACTCTGCGAGCCCCTATATCATACAATGCGTGACACCATATCAAGCAAATGTTGGAACCTGACAGAAATATCTGTCAAACTGGAAAACGACTTATGGCGGCGATGGCCGCCCATATTCGAGAGCGTCTCTGGAAGGAAGTAAATAAACAATCCGCAGCCTCGAAGTGCAAAAGCACAGTGCATTATTAAGCGTTGCTTAGTCGAAGGAATCTGCTATTGCCTTTGCTCAGAAGAACGGCTGGGAGTTCGTCGTCGAAGAAGTCCAACCGGTATGGCAGTACAAGCACAAGTCGTACGGGTACTCATACAAATTTTCATGGAACAAACAGACAAGAGTTGAATTCACAGTTTCTCGGTCCAGGTATTCTGTGCATAAGTCAGCGTGTGCGATTCAGTGTGTAAACTTTTCTGTTGGAAACATAGATCTCCCCAGCGTTGTAGCGCGTATTTTATTAAAAAAGTACTTTGCAATAAAAAGTTAGACACCTCGAGATAGACACCTCGGGACGGAAACAGCTGGCAGAAGTTCGTCGTCAGGGACATCCCGCAATATTTCATTCTCTTCTGCTGTGCTGCTCAGTGTTCCGCTGAAGATGGGATTCGGGATCAACCCGGCGCCAGCTGATTTCAACCTTCTGACTTCATCTTTTAGTTTCTTCCAATTATTGATAAGAACAGCCAAGGCCAACACGGCACCGCACAGAAAGACCGCGAGAACTACGACTGCTGCAGTCAGACCGGCGCAGTTGCTCGTTTCAAGCGCCTCTGCGCCAGGAAAGTTTGCGAGCATAAGAACCATCCAGAAGCAAGCCTCTGCAACACAGAAACACGACATAACAGATGAGAGGTCGGGAAACGATACGTATAAGACCGTTGTCGTAAGTGGCGCACGCCACTAGCCTAAGACAATGACAAAGTGCGCCATTTGAGCCACGATATGATCGTTTTTATAAGTGGCGAACGCCACCGCTGACAAGTAGCTTGCGCCATTTGAAAAACGATTTTGTGGAGTTCTCCAGTGTTGCACATTAACAATGTTCCAGACTGAAAACGTGTGCCACTTGGCGAGTTTGTTCGGCTCGGTCTCATTTCCCTTTTTACAAACCTGCAAGACCAGTCGCACCATCGACTATCTTCCGAGCTCCGCCTCACGTGGCGATGACGCCCCGCAGGTCCTGAAGCTCCTTCATCATTCCACCGATCTCCAAACGGATGGACAGGATCTGGTCTTCGTAGCTGTAAAAGAAGTAAGCCAGGACCCCAACAGATGAAACCGCGAAGATGTGGCGCATTATCCAGGCTTCTTCGTGGAGGAACTGCGAGATGAACCGCGCATCCGGCATCCCATCAGGCTCACTCTCGACGTCCGCCAAAGTTTCTGTTGCAACCCATACTCAAGCACGGCGAAGGCACCGAGAAGAACAACCAACCATACACGAGCCTCTGAAGAACGAAAACACGGAATTACGGTACTACATCAAGATGTCAAGTTAGACGAGTAAATAAACTGAACTACAGTATTTCTCACTTCCGGTTGGAACAGTAATCCGAATATTCCACCAAAACTATGTGGACTTACTTTCGGTTCTTCGAATCCCCGTAAGCATCCATATCCCCAAAGCTGAAAAGAAATAGAAGACACTGGTCCAGAAGCCCGTAAAGCCATCCACGGAGTAACTCTTCAGCTCGGATATTCTATCGGCGATGTCAGCTATCCAGAACCACTGTTCGATCGTCGCTTTCTGCAAATCCTGAAAATTGGCCACTAGAGCACGTTGCTGAGCCATCAACGTCTCGTTCAGGCGCTCCGCGCTCGTTATGCGCTACCAACGCCTCCGAATGAACCAACGCGTTTTTCTGTGTATCGAGGATGGTCGACCTGACTACATACCATGATGGATGATGGCAGGAATGTCAGGGACTCTCTATTCTAGAAATCTTTCTCAGAAGACAGGGCGAGACAAGAAAAGAAGCGACAATCGTCTAGTCGATACAGAGAACTGTATCATCATCAGCCACCTTTAGTGACTGCGCTTCTGAAAGCGCTTACTCATCCAAACGGGAAAATAAGGCCGAATTGGGCAGTTTCCCTGTGTCTCTGTCTGTGTTCAGTGCCACGTCGCATTGATTGTACGTTGTTGATTAGACTTCCGGTTGAAACCTCAGTTAAACTCTGTTCTTTCAGATTGTTGTGATTTTGCTTGTGCCTAATTGTGGCTCTCAGAATCTGTAGGCACCTGGAACCTGGAACAGCCTGGCTGCTTGAGGATCACAATGGGGAAGAAGCAGCATCAAAACGACAAGCTGTACTTGACGACGACAGAATGGAGCACGACATACGGAGGTCGAGCAGCGAACTGGCCAGTCTTCCTGGACAAAGCACGTTCCTTCGCTTCAAAAGGATACCTTCCAACTTCCGTGCTTGGTCACTTCATCCATTCGAGAATCACTACATGGCACCGGCTAGTTACGTTTTTGACCTAACGTTAGTACAAGATGTATACCTCCCGTAGAAACGGTAAAATGGCAGCCAGGTAATAAAAAGTTGACGAACCAAGTTTATTGATAGTTCATTTATCTGCATACCATTGTATCAGTTTTTCGCGTCTCTGTGTATGTAGGTACCGGATCATCACATCGTGCATAAGACTCAGCCTTATTATTTTACGTTCCAGAAACATTTTGCCCTCTGTAGAGAAATACGGAACTCATCCCGTAACCGGCGAACCTCTTTAGGCAAAATCCTTGACAAGTTAAACCAGGACAACAATTCTGAAGGTATTGCGGAAAGGCGAAAAAGTCGCTCGTATGGTCAGAGAATCGTCACCGATCGTTTACAATATGCAGCCATGGCGCTGCGCAATAGCCAATGTGGCAAAGATTGGTTCCCGTCAGTGTTATTTTATTATGACTTGCGACTGTGCGAACTGACGCCTTTGTTTTGCTGGTATGATGAGAATCGGATCATGGTGGTATGCGCTGCTACAGTACAGACTTGACAACAGTGAAGCAAAATGGCGTACGCGACGAAGAGTGAACATATGAGCGTATTACTGTAAATTCAAAATGGCGCTAATGGGATAAAGCATGGACTGAGTGAAACTAATGATGAACTGAAAATTCCGCCGGCGTAATAATGGCTCCAGGCTATGACGAAAATCTGAAATAAATAAATACATTCTTTTTATCACATTTGAAATACAGACATATACAGTAGAGACCGGGATCTGGCCGCGTGCGCTGCACTGCGTGGCAGCGCAGTTGCAGTATTCAGTTTGACCTTTGTGTGCAGCGCAGCACAGTATGCAGCGCAGCACAGTATGCAGCGCAGCACAGTATGCAGCGCCTGACAAGCTACGGTAGCGCAGCTGCAAATGATACGAAAAGAGAGTTTTCGATTTTCAAACTAAGGATCTCCCGGTTAGCGGCCGTTATACAACCCTTGTTTGCTAGGTGTATTCTGCTTCATAAAACAACGACCGGTCGCGGAAGCTTTCCTTGAAATAGTGCTTCGCCCAACCGTGAAGGGCTTAGTGGTTAAGCTGTCACTGTGACCGGAAGTTTCGGACTTTGACACAGTTAGGTCTGTAGGTAGCTTCAACGCACTTTGCTGTGAACTGCTTTTGTTAGCCGAATGATTAGAGCTCTATAACGGAGGATCACGTGTTATCTGACAATTCTCTAGAGGAAAGCAGAGGAAATTTGTTATTGAAACCGCAGCGCAGTTGCCTCGCACGTACAGTAAGGTGCAGCGCAGCTACACCGTCCCTCCGGTCCAGATTTACGCAGCGTACTTGCCGAGTACCAGAAAAGGAAGCAGCGCAGATGCAGCGTACTTTTTGACCTGCGGCCCAGGTCTCTAATGTACAGTGGTCTTTGCAATAACTTCAATACGTCACAGTACGACCGTCGCATCAGATCGCTTGCGTAGAATTTACTCGAGAAAAATCTGACGTCAGAGAGTACACAGTATTACTGCCTAGTGAGAAGTATTGCAACGAATTACCAAAATTACAACACTCAGAACAAAACAAGTTCGCTTTCTGTGTCGTCGTCAAACAAAAAATATTGCTGGATGCCTTCTGTATCCAATCCGGAGGGGCAACATCACTCGGAGCGTCAGTGGCAGCAACTTCTGATGAGACTTCTTCGTTGTACACGATTCCACACTTTCGGAAACAATTCTGAATGATTGATGTTTTTACACATTTGAGCATCATATTATCTGAACTGTTCCAGTACCTTTGGAGCGTTCACGACCTTTCGCCATGTCAGATTTCAGAAAACTTTGTAAGAGCACCGAGAATTCAGAACCGTACGAAATGACGGGGCCTTTGTGTTGCACATGGTCAAAGTCTGGTTCGGTCTGTACTGTTTGTGACGTATCACCTTGTGTGAATTCAGGATGATTCGCGGCAACTTGCCCTCGGCGCTCGTGTTCAAATCCGGTCTCTGACGTATTGAAGTTACTGCAGAGGACATTGTATACAGTGAAAACTGCAGGATGAAAATAGTACCTTTGATGGGGAAGTTCTTGCTGGCTCAAGCGCGTGCAACCTGTCCAGGGCGTGACGCTGCGGGAATGTGTTTCCATTACGTTCAGTTCTATAAACTTAGTTGATTAATTACAACAGCAGTTTTGGGTTTCAGCGCTAGAGTGGATCAGTGTTCCTACCACGTGTGTACTTATGCTTACTCAGTTCTCATGTTTACGTACATTTCAGTACGAGGTAGCCGGCATGGAGATGTCCAGCGAATTTTTTCGGCGTGGAGATATCCAGGCCTGATCGTAGCAATTATTGCCTCACACTACCTTTTCTCGGTTCCTGAATCAAGAAAGACTTGTCTTTATTCTTCTACGACAAATCAGAAGCTCAGAGGTAGCAAAACTGGTGAGATATCTACCTTGGAAGGGATACAATGTTAAAGGGGGTGGGATACAATGTTAAAGAGCCTATTTGACGTACTATGATCAAACAATCAGACCTTTGGAGAAATGCTCCGTGGATATTTCCATGCCGGAAATTTCACTGGACATCTCCATGCCGGCTACCTCGTGTTGTTTTCGTATCCACCGCCAAATTTTGGCGAAATTATCTTCCCAAAAATAATTTCTGTAAATCCCACATAGGGGAAAATCTTCCTTCGCAAAGGGGCAGGTGGTCAACCAAAGGGCGACGACTGGTCAACCGTCAATTGTGGGTGCGCAGAGGTGCGCGTTGCTTATTGAATGCCCCTCATCAAACCCAACAACTTGATCTCTTTAGACGCGATCTGGGACTCACACAAGGAAAGTACCAAGTCCGAAATGATTTTTTCTTATGTCATGTGGCTTTTCTTGCAGATAACTCTTATGGTTACAGTGATAATCCTCACTTCTTTAGTACGTCACAAAGCGGGTTTCGACACGCTCAAGTGTGCCAGTTAGTAGTTTGCGAATGGCAAACTTATATGCGTCATCACAGTCATGCGACAACTGGCCGTGCTGACGAGCGGCATCACCGGCTTTTTTCTACGCTTGTTTGAGTCTCTAGAAACAAATTTGAAGCTCTTCGCACATTCTTTAACACGCGGCTCTGCCTGTGACGTACTAAAGAAGTGACGATTACTACTGTAGTGGTCACTACAATTCTGTCGGCAGACTTTGAAGGCTTATGCTACAAACCTTTACTTCACCTGTTGCAGTTGTTCAGAGACACCAGAGTGGTCCTCCGTCAAGCTGCAACGGACAGCGTCAACGCGGCCAACTTCTCCACCGGCCATGTCGCGGCAGGTTTCACCTCCACCGTCATGGTACCCATCACATACCAGACAGCAGGTAAGCAATACAGCCTGTTCCAGTCAGGTTGTCCGTTCCGAATTTGCGTTACCCTTTCATATCAACTTGTGCTCTGTATGATACAATCGGTCTGCGAACGTAGAAGACCGCTTTGGAAACCTATCTTGAAACAAGGTCGTTTTGACACGTCAACTCACTCTGCTTGTACGAGTAGCCGTAAAACAGAATTCAGAGTTCTCACTCCGTCAAAACAAACATAATTTTTTTGTATACGCAGTTAAGAAGACAACTGTTTTCGTAGTGTGTCGAAAGAAAAGTTTTGGTTAGAAAGTCAAAACGACGCGAGATGTGAAATACAAATTAAAATATTGAAGTGCCACCCCGATCAACTGGCGCGCATTTTTTTGCGTCGGGCAGTAAACAGACGTGGAACTTTTCCACCTGTCTCCTGACCCACATTATCGATAGCTTTTCGGCCGTTCTTGTTCTCAAACGGTTCCAGAGGGCTGAAGCAACGATGAAAACACTTGAAAGAGGCGGAAACATCATTTGGTCAGAACAAGCGAATTTTTGATTGAGCGGGAATAACTTGGCTGGAACGGGCTGTAATATCCTTGACTAATGATCTTGAAATACTGTCCAGTTTGATTATACTGGTGTAATGAATTGAGCATGATCGTCTGCTCAAGTGGCGCAGGCTTCCATTGTTACTGGCCGGCAGCGTGCGCCGCTGGAAAGGCGATGATGTTTCTAAGTGGCGCGCATCTTTAGCCACTAACAATGGAGGCGTGCGCCACTCGAGATGATGGTCGTTCAATTACAGTACATGATAGTGGTCCACGATAGTGAATTATATTGATGGTGTTGAACTGATAGTGCTCAGTTATGGATAGTGTGTGATTGATGGAAGTATGCTGGAGTGGAGTGTTTTCTTAGGTTTCAAAGACTTGTGATAATTTCATCAAGAACTGTTGAAGTGGATACTACACCAACACGATATTCTACCAAGCTTCCTTGCCCGTTAGTATGGAAGGTCTGGGCATCAGACGCACAGAGCGGATCGCGCTTCATGGCTTCGATCTACTCCATGCAGGCGGGGGTACTCTCCATCTACCCTGAACGCGACCTGGATAGCGTCGTTAACCGCGGAATGGATCACTGGCCTCTCCTAACTTCCGCTGAGTTGCCATTTCTTGCACTGCGCCAGCAGCAACGTGCCTGGGACCTTCCTGTGGTGACGGAAGAATTCGAAGAGCTGCTGAAGAGCGACATGACGAATGAGGCAAGGCTGATGGCGGTTTTACCCACGTCTTCTGCCGGGCTCTTCACTGAAGAATTTTCTGGACCACAACACGCTACGGATCATCGTTGGGCTGCGCTTAGGATCGAGACTCTGTCAGCCTCATCGGTGTCGATGTGGAGTAGTCGACGAAGATGGGCTTCACGGTCTGAGCTGTTTAAGGAGCGCGGGACGTCTCAGTAGGCACGCCAGCGAGTCGGTACGGAGAGCCCTGTTTCAGCACAAGTTCCCGCGGTTCTGGAGCCACTAGAACTTTCACGAGACGACGGACTCAGACCCGATGGGAAGACCATGATACCTTGGGAGAGTGGGAAGGAGTTGGTCTGGGATGTGACTGTTGTTGACACATGGCGAAGTCTTACGTCGGCAAGACCAGTGAGAAAGTTGGAGCTACAGCGGAAGATGCAGAGGAGAGAAAGATTTAGAAGGACCAAGGTATCGCGTCACAATACCTCGTCGTTCCAGCGGGATTTGAGACCCGCGGATGGTGGGAACCAGCTGCGACGGAGCTGATCAACGCGATCGGGAAGAAGCTTGTTGAGTTTTCTTTCGAGACTAGATCTTTTCAATATTTAAAACAACGTCTCTTGGCATTCAGCGAGGAAATGCTTTTTGTGGTATGGGTACTGCGAAGGAGACTAAAGGACTTGAAGAGATATCAGGTGCGGAAGTATGACTTGTCCCTTTTCGAAGGGACACATTCAAGATTTTTGTCAGAGTTTGTTTCTGGTCTACTCTATTCTCTTCAATGTAATGTGTTGTTCACCAAAACTCTTCTTATCACGGCAGCAGAAACTAGGTCTGTGCGTTGACAACGGAAGGAGAAAGCCGGGTTTAAAGTCAAAGGGGGAAATTATTTTCGCTGTTTTTCAATTTTTTTCTTCCGGCACTGGCCTCATCAACTTCAAAGCGAATTTTGTCACGTTGTGGACCATTGTTGGGTCTTTATTATGGCCGTCAGAAGTTTCCCATTGCAGCTTGTGGAATTTGAAAAGCAAGAATTTCCGTTTTTTCCGGGTGTAAACCCAGCTTTCAAAGTGCGCCACTTTGGTACGGTAGTCAGAACTAAATCTTTTTCGTACGGCGGACTTGCTGAAAACCTTTGGTAGAATGTTCGGCAGATGCATCAGGCTGTGCTCTATTTCTGACCGAAGTTGATAAGCGATCAGACTCTCGGAACCCTCGCGAAGATGTAATGTCTAGAGTTGTTTCAAGTTTCTACTCGGATAAATTTGTTGCCCCCTACTTCAAAAAGAAATTCCTGATATTGGTTTTGAGAAAACGTTTACTAGAGTAAGTTTTTCAGGCATTATCAGATTTGCAAAGAGATTTGGGCGCTCGAAAAGTTTGTTTTCCCGAAAGTGACGGGCTTTTCATAAGGCAGTCACTTTCGCCAAACTGAATTTGTTTCTTGACGAACACCGAAGATTAGAATATCGATGAATATGTTTAAAAGCCGAATGATCGTACATCCTACCGTAAAAAGTTTGGGACAAAACACTTCGCTCAGGCAGAAGAAAACAATTTTTGAAGTTGGTGCTCGGAATCGAGGGACAAGTCATACTTCCGCACCTGATATTTATGCAAATCTCAGAACCTTTTCCTCGTAATTTGTTGAATCTAATTGTGTCTCCTGTTTTCCATCGCTGTCTTCTTTCGGAGAAAAAGTTATTAGTCTGAATAAGACATCCATCTCGATATTTCACTGACTGATTAACAACTTCATGACAGAAGGCAGGGACCCAGCAGGAACCGGCAAGAACAGCGCGTCGGCTTTTGAAGGTGGGGAGGAGTTTGACGGTGAACTGAAGACTGGATTGAAGTATGAATGACCGGGCAATGTTCTGCATGGCCAACTCTGTTACCATCACCGACAAGTCTCACTTCTTCATTATTTGCAAGTATGAATACTTCTCTGAACATTCCTGCGAATGATAAGCCTGGATGTTGAAGTCTTTCTTCATTACAGACCGCAGATACATCTCGACGGAAAGCACTCTGTTCTCGGTTGAGTATAGTTAACTTACTGGACTGGACATGCCGAGTGAACTCGAACAGATACCGGTGGACGATAAGGACAAACCGATAGAGGTACCAAATATTGTTTGCGAGAGAGGTACCAAATAAGCTTTGCCGCAACCAGGCAAAACCAGGTTTTGATTGGTTCAGGTGCAAGCGCTCTCCGCCCAGCAATGGTAGGTTGGTGCGTGATAACTCCGGTAACTTATAATGAGACGCGACAAGCACATACACACACCGCTGAGCTGTAGGCTTGTGCGTGGTCAATCTGGTGACAATGAGACGCGACAAGCACACGCATACGCCACCTGGTATACGTGAACTGACGTAGGCATTGTATCAGACTTTGGACGATTTCTGGATCTTCTTCTCGTCTCCTGTTATCCCCTTTTCTACCTTGCTTTCCCTCATTTCTACTGGATCGAGTAAGTGATCAGCCTTCATGGAAGTCGTCAGAGGATGTGTGGTGGATTACTGGCTACCTCACTGCTGTTGGTTTATGTTAGCCGACGAAGACCCGTGTAATCTTCGCCGTGGTCTCCTGCCAGTTCTTCTCGGCTTTCCCGTCTTCCTGTTTGGGTTCTTCCTGCGCCGTGGGATGGGGTACGTGGCTGGCCTTCGTAGTTTATCACGTGATGCATGGTCGACTCCTCGGTCTTCTCCCTTAGTCTAACTGATTTGTTTCAGTCGACGAAGCGTCCTGCCCCCGCCATCGCCTGCTGGTTGCTGTCAGTGGTTTCTCGTCTTCTCCTCGCCTGAACGGTCATTCCTTTTCTCTTTGCTGTCCCTTCAAGCTCCACCAGAGTCTCCCGCGCAATTCTGTTCTGTTTCAGAATAGTGGCAGTAAGAGCAGGGATATACGCTGTTGATATTTCGCATGCAGGTGCGCGTCTCAGATCGACTTTTGTATTGTGGTGCACGAAAGTTCCAGATTTATAAAACGTGCGCGACAAGTACATACGGACATATATCCTGCGCATCGCTTTCTGGGCAGTTACGATTAACTTCAACAAAATGTCGACGTCATCAGTTCTGGTTGGCGTGTCGGTGTGGTCTCGCCTCCTCCAATCAGGTTTAAAATTGTGTCTCCACTCTTCCGATATTACCGTGTTGTACAGCTGTAAGACCAGTACTCAACTGACCCTGGCTGTACTGGACAATTGGAGTGGACAGACTGATTTGAAACGACGTGAAAACGCGACGGAAGCACGAAAACATTTTTTCCTGTGTTCCCCCAATGAAGCAAAAGTGATACAGTGAACGACGGAAATTCCGAAAGCGCAATCCATTATTTGAAAACATTCTGAAATTAATGTACTCGTAGTGATTAAATGAAATTCTAGCCCATACCCAATCACCATCGAAAGTCAGCCGCGGCCAGTCAAATAAATTTGCCAGTAAAGACACCTAGAACTGCAAAAGTATGATCTGCCGATGACGTGAATTTTAAAGAGGACTAGAAGTATGATGACGTAACCAGGTGGGAAAAATAAATTTTTTAAATCTGGTTTGGAGCGTTATTGGGAGATGCCGATAGCTAATGCGTCGTCGTCATGTTCCACGAAATGCACTAACCAGAGATCCCGACTGGACAAAAATCGATTTCTGCCGGCGCGCTTGCCGAATGCCGGTCTGGCATAATTCATTACTCTGCAGCAGCGGTGCTCGTATTACAGACGGAAAGTCTAGGCATAAAGAAAACAATCGAAAATCAATAAAAACCAAGCTGATAGCTTCATCAGCTCGATAATTGAGGCATAATTACTCAGATTATTCTGATCACTGCTTCTAACTAGCATATTCGATATGCTTATGATATTCTATTTACAGCTGGCGGCAGAGCTGTACCCGGAAATCAAACGTCTCACCGAAGTTCTGCAGAAGAAGGAACTTGACTTTGCTGGGGCAATGCAGCGAGTGTTGGGTCTCATCGAGTATTTTCGACAAAACGAGAATAATTTCGACGAACAGTCTCTGTTCGGAAAGGCATTTCTGAAAAGTGTAGAAGATGGCCGCCACTTTTCACATGAAAGTGGAGGACAAACTGCCGAAACGGTTGTACCTTGTGGCTGACAGTACCCCGCCCCCCCACGCCACCTAGTGACATAGAAGGCGTGAAGGCAAACTACAGTGAGGAGGTCGTACAGCGATATCTGACAGAAATGAGGGAAGCGTTAGAACAGCGCTTCGAGATCACGTCCCCAATTCTGACTGCACTTGGTCATTTACTGCCAACCGTTGTCGACCCAAACACCGAAATACCATTCCTCTAGATCTCTTTAATCCAGTGCTAAAGTTCTACGGCAAAATTCTGGGCGACACTTCCGCTTTTCCACAGGAAACGCGCAAGTGGCAAATCTACTGGCGTGCAGAGTCCAGCAATATCCGTAACAGCGACCACTGACAAAACCCTTTATCGCGAGGAAATTTTGGCAGAACTGTTCCGTTAATTAAAAGTTTGTTACGCATTCTGGCTACCATTCCCGCAACTTCGGCCTCAGCACAAAGAAGCTTTTCAGTTCTGAAACGAGAAAAAACTTATCTCCGTAGTTCCATGTTGAACTCCCGACTGAACTGGATGACATTAGTACACTTGTACCGAGACATCGTCGTAGACCACAAAACTGTCTTTGAATGATATAAGAGTGGTTTTCCCGATGAGAACTTTCAGACTCCCGCAGCTCGACGGGCTCTATCGTTCAACTGAGCGACTTGGAAACCGGCCAGTGCATCATTTCGACCAACGAAGAACTGGCAGACGACATGGAGTCTTTTGATATTGCTGATATTGGTGCTTTCTTACCTGAAGCTTAGTTAGACTTATCTTCCAGTATGTACATATTTTTTCGTACACTTTTCGCGTGTATACAGTTCTCTCGATGGGTTCATTGTGATGTCCGAAGCAGAGACCATCTAGGTAGAATTCTTTTCGGGGGTTTCTTTGCGTTCTTCCTCCCACAAAAAAATTTATGGTGCGTGTTGCGAGCGTGCTGTGCATGAACTTCTCAAATAAAAATCCACTTTCAAACCTGGAATTTCTGGAAGGTTGCGTCATCATATTTTACCTGTGCTCAACATTTACGTCATCCACAGGTCGTACATGTCGGCAACATCTGTCTCTACTGGGAAAATATCTTGTTTGGCCGCCACTGTCGAAAGTCACCCCCAGGGTTAACTTTTCATGGCAAACAACATTCCTGCTGGTGACATCATCGAAAAACCTTTCTGTCACGTGATTCGAGCAAAATCGTCCGAAGTGCGGCCAAAACTGTCTGACGAAACCGCATCTTTCCTCGCTGAGTACCGCTGTTGGTGCGTTCTTCTTTCAGCGGGCAATTAATCATTTGCCTTTCACCGTAAAATGGCCGTGCTCTGGGTTATGCCGCGGTTGTTCCAGCTTGCGCGGCGTAACAAATAACGTTTCGCTCGTCGAGCAAGGAAACGTTAGGATATAATCTTTGCGTCTTAGGCCGGCAAACGAAATGTGAAGATCGCCCTCTCGAGCAGCGCACGGGTTCGTTGTTGGTGACTCGGAGCGTGCGCCACTTGGCAAAGCGACTTCTTACGTCTCGTTTGCCGGAACCGAAGGCGTACACGCACCTGGCCTAACTGTTAGCATGGACAAAACCGGCCGAAAGCGGCAACGCAAATTAGACTAAGATGGCCGTTGCCGCTTGCGGCGGGCTGCCAAGCGTATTGTCCATGCCAGAGTTTATACATCCTGCATAGACCTGCGGCAGTGTAACACGGTAATATCGGATCAGCGGAAACACAATCTCAGACCTGATTGGAGGAGGTGGAAATACACCGACCCGCCCCTCGGAACTGATGACGTTACAGGTCTGGTGCAATGTCAGTTGACTCGTACCAGTGGTGTTTGCATGTACTTGTCGCGTCTCATTGTAAATTACACAGTTGTCACGCACTATCTCACAACCACTGGGCGTAGACGCGCACGAGTCTGAACCAATAAAAACTCTTTTGTTTTCTTGTTGCGGCAAAGCTCTGTCGAAGTTTCCCATCAAGCTGATGCCATTTTAACCGTTTGAGCAGTCAATGCTGCGGGACTATGCAGGATATATGGACTCTGTCCATGCCAACAGTTAGGTCAGGCGCATGTACAGATAATGTATTAAATTTTTCAGCACCATCGCCGCTTCGGGCTCGCAGACGATTTGATTTGTTTCGTTCAGAGCCTGCGTAACGAACGGTCAAAGCCCCGGCCGACACGGCCCTGAGTCGGCGTGCTTAACCCCTCCTAGAGTGGTTTATTCTTTTTTTGACCGTTTCTCACTGTTCAGTGTTTGATGGAACACTCTGTGGGAAGCATTCAGAAAACCGAGATGCGCTCGTATCAACTGCAAAACGCAACGCAGCGCTTGTACCACGCAGCATAATAATAGCACCGAATCGCGCAACGATCGCGTCGACAACAATTGCGCCGAGCGCAACAACGCAGTAGTGACTAATGACAACGCATGACATTACTTCCGGATGTTGATGCTTGAAGAGTTGAAATTAACACAACAAAACTACTGCAAAAACCTTCTTGAATGAGTGTCTTGACCAATTAGGTGTCAGTTGTAGCTGTGTCGTGGTGGTCACTCACCGCACCGACGTTTTCCTGCAGCCAAACCGGTACGGGAGCACCGAGGAACCAAGTCAAGCTCCGGTACTTCTTCTTTCGAGTCTTTCGGTATCATGCCGACTGCTTTCTTGAAGCTTGTTCGGCGTCCTCGTAAAGGCATACAAGAGAACTCGTCTTCCGGCACCTCAGGCACAAACGTATTTTCATCTTCTCCGGAGACCAGCACCTGTCGAAGGTACGGCCAGACCGATCCATAGAAATACCCTTTATGAAATAAACAAACGTAAGCTATGTACTGAAGAAAAGACCCGTGGAGTCTCTGGTCAAACAGAAAAATCTGCAAAGCACTACTTTCCAAACCCGGAGCTCATTGTAAATTTGGCCAAGCTTTGGATACAGTAATAATTCTCACTTCTTCATTACGTCACTGGGCGAGCTGCTTGATAGAGAGTGTGCGAAGAAGTTCAAATTTACTCTTGATGACTCAAGTAACCGTAGAAAAAAACCAAAGGAAGCCGTCAGATAGATTACGCGATTACATTTAAACGAGTACTGTATGATCATCTTCGTCGAACCTAAGCATTTCATCTACGCTCTCTAAAGCTTCAAGTTCGTCGCTAGTCAGGGTATTTTCAAGTTCGTCACCAGTCACAGTATCTACGGGATCATCAACAATCTCTGAGCTGCCACCAATGCCGCAGCGACGGAAACAGTTTAGTATCGTGGACTTCTTGACTGACTTCGCCCCTTCCAGACACCATAACGTCGCGTCATAAATTTCGATGGATTTGCTGAATTCATTCGCGCTTTTCTTCTGCAAGATCGCATTGGCCGTGGCTTTCGCCATATTTTGCTTGAAATAGTCCTTGAAGGACTTGATGATACCCGCGTCCAGCGGCTGTAATCTCGAAGTGGTGTTGGGGGGCAGAAATACCAGCTTAACGTTCGAGCGGCTTCCGACCTGGTAAGCGGCAAAGTTATCTGCAAGTAGAATGATATGCCGTCCTTGCTTGATCGTCAGCTCGTTCAGCCAATCAAGCCAAGGGCCGAATGTGGCTTTCGTAACCCACGCGGTTTTATTATGAAAGTAATGAAAACTGTGTTTTTCGACATTGACTTCCAGCCATCCGTTTCGACGATAAGAGCGGGGAACTTCGGAAAAGGCGACGATCTTAACCGGTAGCATGTCCCCAGTTCCAGAGCACGTCAGCATGCTCGTGAAACGATCTTTTACCAGCTTCGTTCCACGGACTTCTTCGTTGCCAATAAGAAGGGTCTTATTGCCTAACTCGCGCCAGGAAACTCCAGTCTCGTCACAGTTGTAAACATTTGCTGGATCGATATTGAGCAAAATCGTCGGAAGGTCGATGTGCAGCCACTTATCGATCGCACTCAAGTCAACGCTTCCGGCTTCACCTAAAAACGTAAAAAACCATAGAACGATCGCAAAGTGAAACATTGTAGAATAGATCTTGTTTATCCTTACCGTGGAGAGTAACGAAGCGAACTTTATGGCTCCGACACCACTTGTCAAACCATCCCTGAGTGCCCAGAAAATTTTCCAACCCGAGTTCTCGCGCCTTCGACACTGCATATTCTCTCATCATGAACGGACGAAGCGGGTACTTTTCTTCTCGGGCAGCTTTGAACAATTTTAGGCAGTACTGGTCGATCTCGGGTAGGTCAGCTTATGTCGAACCTGCTTGGCGCTGACATTCCTTCCAGCAGTAACGGCAGCTAAGATCTCGTGTTCCAGCTTGGTAATTTCTGCGACCGCTGTAGGTGTTACTGAATACTGATCAGCCAGGTCGGTGTTCGGCGTCTGCAAATAGAACAGGAATTCTACTTCTGAACAGAAATTCCAGACTTCTTACAGTATTCCACGACATCCAGAAATCAGTTGCGTTGAACTTCTTTTACAGCTCCAAAAGAAGCACTTTCTCGCGCAACACCAGCTGCCTCGTTTTTCGTCCACGAATGATCATCTTCCTTGCTGAAGGGGCCATTTTCTACGTTCGAATATCGCAGCAAGATATCTCCCAATAATCGTCCCGCAAACATCCAACGTTCTTCTTATCTTTCGTAAACTCATCCGCGAGATCAGTTTGAAGTCAAAGCCTAGTCGCGTTCCCTTCTCTAAATCTCTGAATGGATCTGTAGAGCGCTTTCTGAGACAGTAATACCCGAAGGTACGTGCTAGAGTAAACTAGAATCAACAGGTTGCTCGAAATGCAAATGCCGCTGTGTACGACTGCAAATTGTGATGACGTATGCGTGTGCCAATCGCAAACTAACTTTTAGCTGTTTCGGCATGTAGAAATCACTCGTGTGACGTAATGAAGAAGTGAGAATTATTACTGTATGGCCACTGGATAACTCACAGTACGATTGCTATGGCCAGCAAAAAGATGACTAGAGGCAATCTAGATATAGCCGACGACTATCTTGGTGACCTTTCGTGGCCATCAATAGCCAATGGTCACAGCTATTGGCTGTCTACAGTTAAAAGATAGCCGAGTAAGGTCATGCCGTAATCTCCACTCCGGATTTTTCGGGTGGAAATCACCATTACCTCGTAGTGTTCATTGGTACGCGGCACGCCTTCGGATAGACTACACTAAGTGGACACACTTTTCTGGTGGGACGATGGGGGAGAGCTTCATCTAGAGTCTAAGCCGCGTAGCTAAATCCAGAAACGATCTTGCAACAAAACAGTGTTGCATTTAGTTTCAGTCCGAGACTGACAGAATATCAGTTTTTAATTCAGTTTCAGTTTTCGTCTTGAGACTAGACTAATACAGCTTATCAGTTCGTCGGACTAAAACTGAAATGATAGGGACTGAATGGCTCACCCGGGGACTGAAACTTAATGCTCGAAAGACTAAAACTGATATGTTGCGACTGAAACTGATTCCCGGACGATATCAGTTTCAGTCTGTGGAACTAACAAGGAAACCTCGGAGACGCTCTCTTCCAATCTTTTGTTTTTTGTCTCTTAAACGATAGAGGAGGTTTCCAGGTACCTTTTATGAAGCATCAGAATCGGCCGAATACCTGTTCCCAAAATCTAACGACCCCAAAACGAGTGTACAGCACGTTTCGAAATTCTTTTGAATTTTAGGAGTGGAGTTCCCTCGACCACAATGCTTCATAAAAGGTACCTGTGGACGTCCTCTATCGTTTAAAAAAAACAACCAAAGAATTCGAAAAAGCGTCTCCGGGGTTTCCTTGTTAGTCCCACAGACAAACTGATATCCTGTAAATATATCAGTCTCACAAGGGATTTACGCGAGTCTGTCCACCATGATCCGCAAACCAATACGACAGAAAGACAGAGGAGAGTTTGCTCCACAATCTGAGACCGACTGAATCGGCGGTATGAAATCCTGGAAGACACCGCAGGAAGCGGAAGTGACGTCAAACTTCAGGGCGGATCATCAATTGGAAAGTAAATCAACCGGTTTGATTGCCTACTTGTTGATTTGGTATCGGTTGATCCCGCTGCACTTGCACTCTCCGAGCGCAACCCGTTTTGCTGTGACTGTTGCTTCTTTGCTCTTACGGTCTTCCTTCCGTTACTGAGTAATCTCTACACGTGACCGATATGGATTCCGTCAATCCGTTGACGTCATCATCCACATCTGGGGACGAGGAACAGTTTCACGTGCTAACACTGGAGCATGCTCCCTTCGCGTTTGATTCGCTCATTTCCAGAAGGGACAAAGTACTCCCTCAACCTAAAGGCGCCTGCCTTTCTAGGTCTGAGCCAGGCTAATGCTGTGTATTGAAAACGACAATCATACCTTTGACCAGTGTCTTTCAGCTGTTTGTCAGCCTCGCTCGGTTGATCGTCCAGTTGGAAGAACTGTTCGTTGTCGTCCTCCAGAAGCTCCAGGACTTTCAACGGATTGACGGAAGCCAGTTCGGCCACGTGTAGAGATTACTCAGTAACGGAAGGAAGAAGGTACGTTCGTAAGAGCAAAGAAGCAACAGGTACAGCAAAAAATGAAACGATGCCAAATCAACCAGTAGGCAATCAAATCGGTTGATTTACTTTCGAATTGATGATCCGCCCTGAAGTTGACGTCACTTCCGCTTCGTGCGGTGTCTTCCAGGATTTTATTCCACCGATTAAGTCTATCTCAGATTGTGGAGCAAACTCTCCTCATGTTTCTGTCGTATTGGTTTGCGGATCATGGTGGACAGACTGGCGTAAATCCCTTGTCAGTCTCGGGACTAAAACTGATATCCCGTGAGACTGAATTGGTATAGTCTAGCTGAGATTGATATTAAAACTGGCCTATAGCAGTCCAGTCCAACGAGATTGATATACAAAGAGACTGAACGCGGTTCAGTCAGACGAAAACTGAGACTAAATATGGGACTGAAACTAAATACAACGCTGAGCTGCATGTACTTCTTTGCATAAGCTGTTCATTCTGATCTTTCTCTCACTGACTGATTCAGTCTTGACTTTGCAGAGTCACAGCTGACATCCCTTTCCGAAGATTTCCCTTCTGCGTTAAGATACCCGATCTTGCTGGTTATTTTCCCATATTTTTACCCATAACCTCCCTACAGAGGTGGGGAATGAAACACAAAATCTCTCTTGCCTCGCCGTCGCGTACTATCGGGTAAATTGATCATAATTCACGATTGGACCGTACGAGGAGCGAAACCCTACTTTTTCCACTGGTATCCAGTCAAGTTCTGCAGATGACAATGTTGGGTGCCTTGCTCCGTCAAGATCAGCTGATCACATTTACCACCATAAGGCGACCGAGAAGGAGTGGGTAAAGTTTTAACTGTTCTGATTTAAGGTAGAAATCAGGGCAGAAGCAGAAGTGCGTCTGTCGCATGGACACTCTCTTTCTACTTCCGATGTCACATATGACACCATTGGTCGTATTATGCGATCTTGTGGCTGATTGTTTTCCCAAGTGGCGCAAATTTTCAATTTTATTGGCTAGAAGCGTGCGCCACTAGAGAATAACGATCTACCAAGCTTGGTTGTTTTGCTCAGTGGCGCATGTTTACATTTGAAAACCTTGGAGTCGACAGACTAAGGATGATGACAGCCTTCTAGCAAGGAATAAGTCACTCGAATACTACGTGAACAATGCGTTTTCGCTCGAAAGTGGGTAAAGTTTTAACTGTTCCGATTTCGGAATGAAATCAGGTCGGATGCTGCAATAACATTTCGTCACAGCTGCACGATTTCTACATGATACAGCACATATGTGCTTTACTGGATTAGCTGATCCTGGACTGCAGCGAGGCTGGCTGCGCCCTCTGAAGAAAGCAAAATCCCTAATATCGAGCAGAGTTCCCGAACGACTTCTTCTGTGGAATTTCTCGCGTCATGATTTTCTACTTATTCCCACTTTTAACTGAATAGGAATAAAGCCAAGTGTTCGTAGGAACTTTCGAATTAGTTTGGGATCTTGGTAGCGGAACGTCAGTGAGAGAACGACGGTGGAAAAAGTTGTCGCCGGAACGGCAAACGGTTAAAGTAGGGTCTCGCTCCTCGTACAGGACATAATTCGGGCATAGCGGTTTTCGCATCATAATTTCGGCAATGCGAAATGTTCAAGTGTTATTATCAAGGCTTGATTGATTTCTGGTCGTACGCGTGTTAATACAACTTTAGGCGTTTTAACATTGGACAAACCCATCTCTCTCCCACGACAGATTCCTCTGACCTGCAAGATCTTGTCGTTCCCAAACCTGAATATACCTTGAGGAGAAAGACTGATCTACCTCAGAAAACAAAAAGTACGCGACTGCGTGCAAAAAAAGCTGAAGAAAAATATGCTCGAATTTTGATACAAAAACTGCCATACCCGAATTATGTCCTCTACCTCGTTCAGACTTGGAACACGGGGCTGCAACCGGATCGTTCATGTGTTTTGCGAAGAACGTTGCACATGTTGCTTTGGTTTGACGGAAATTTTTGGTCTGGTCATGTGACTGTTTTCCATGGCGTCAGCAGCAAAAGTGTTGTTGACCACAAAAGGTCAGTCCTATGGGGTGGAATTTGGACATCTTTGGGGATGGGGCATTTTTTGGTCACGTAAGAGTTACAGCTCGTTCCCTATGGGTTCGACGAGTACGAGGTACCTCGTACAGTATTGTGAAAATTCGCTGCGTCCGCGCAGTGCGTCATCCGGTCATCGTACATGCGAAGTACAGTCCCAGTTCGGCTCCACTGCCTGTTAAACCCCCCTACGGGAGTGAATCGTCATGTACGCGTATGTAGTGCGCTGACGCAGCGAATTTTTACAGTATGTGTCTAAGAACCCTTGTGTGGCCTGATGTCCACAACAAACTGTGAACTGTCGTATCGCGGTTGGAGCCTTCTGTTGCATACTCAGGTCCTTCGCAGTCCGCATGAGTTAGTGCTCATGAGGGTGGTTATGGGTCAGCTACCCAAGCCTGTTGTGGTTGCTCTCAGTTTGCGCTCCTCGAGCCAGGAAACGTACTGATATAAAGTATTACCATCTAGCCCATCTGCTGTGTTTAGTCTAACCCATCATCACACAAAGATTAGCGCATCAGTTCTGTTGCCTGACAGCTGACTTTGGCTTGCAGTTCGTTCGCGGATCGTTCCAGATATAGGAACCCTGCTCAGATCCTAGAAGAGACTCCTCAACCGTTTGGCTGGGACAATTTGACTATCGAAAACTCAAAACTTACCTTCGTATTCTCCAGCTTCGACGAAAAACTGTCGTCCAACCCAGCGGTACAGCCGAGCATTGTCCACAAACAAATATCCTCCTTGTTCAGGTGGCAGATCGTCCTCTCTTCGCGGTCTGTTTGTGATCGGTGCCGAGATCGCATATAGATTCGCACGAACAGAAAGTTGAATTTGATAGTGCAGCGATGATTTGGAGAAGACGTTATCGTGCAGGAACTGGGACACGCCAATGCAGTTTTTTAGCAGTTTCCGCGAGACCACTTTGATGGTCAGCATTTCTCGTCTGTTCCACAGCATTTTCATAATAAGATATGGCGCGCTCGTTCCCGATCCGCAAAGAGGTTCTCCGTTCATCTCCAGCAACACATCTCCCCGCTCGAGTTTCTTCTTAAACATGTGCAAACGAGGGCGTATATTCAACAGAGTAGAAATACTAACGTGTCCGATCGTCAAAAGATTGACGTCCTCCATTCCGCTTAGGACACCGAATCCGTAATAGTTCGTGTACTTAGCCGTCGTGATCAGCCCGTCCGCTTTTTTCAACCAAAGTCCTGTCCTGCACATAGTTCGCGGGAGCGGTAGGAACGAATAGGTCTTAACTTGCTCTGGAAAATTGTCCCAGTCCGCACCGTAATCGTACTCCTCATACTCGCTGGTTTCTGATCCTTCACAGCTGCCGCTCTTTCCAGACTGTGTATTCGGAACGGCCATTCTTAGTATGTAGACGCTTCAAACACTTCACATCTGACAAAGCAGAAGCCGACTTAAAATTTACCGATCAACGCACGAACGCTCAGAATAAACTATAAAACTGGTTAGCTGTCGAAGAACCAGCATCTGCCAAGCCTGGAAAAATCGATCAATACCTGGTACGAGATTTATCCCTTCCACACGCCCAGCCAGATTTGTCTGAGGTTCGTTTAGCATGGCGTGCGAGCGTAAGCACGATCAATATCGAATGGGAGTGACGTAATTTCTTTTGCACAGCTGGATTTGCATTCCTCCAGTCTTTGGAACGCGATCGTATACCGCGTTTCTTGTGTTTTTATCAAGCATTCTTCGTCAAGCGTTTTGAAAGCTGCTTGGGTTGGTACAAATATCTTTACATAAATGGTGAGTTCAAGGCGAAATAACGTGCTGCACGCGGACATACGGTATGGTAACTTGCGGGTTGGGTTAACCGTTTGAAAGCGTTCCGAGTTTCGCCTTGATTAATTTAGCTCCGCCTCCCTGTGGGGAGAATTCACACAAACCCTCGGGATTGTTTTATGGTTTGTGCCAGCACATCAGGCTTACCTCGGCAAACCCCCAACATCACTGGGAAGCCGTTGGTTCCTGCGGGCTTCTCAACAGAAACATTATTTAATTTTGATGTGCAAAAAGCTCGTCCGAGCCGGGCACTGGTACTTCCGCAAGGTAGCGCAGATCACATGTACCGAGACGCGTTCTGAAACTTCCGTTGCGAGATTTTCATCGGGGTCTGTGCGAGCCAGTATACCTATTGCCAACAGTTTTTTATTCTGAATGCTTCGGTGTTCAGAGTCCGTATGAGCTCGAGGTCACTTGGAAATTGCCAAAATTTTAGAGGTTATTTGCTCTCTAAGAGTTTAATACAAAAGACACACGGGGCTGAGATTGAAACAGCTGTAAATTCTTATGGCCATGCATTAAATACCGCCGACGACGGCATTTAACCAAACAAAACTGTTGCATTCCATCTGCTGTTTATCAAACGCTATATTAGCCGAAGGACCGTCACGACAATCGTTTTTGCACTTGAAACGGCTCCAGTCCGTCAACAGCCTATATATTGTTCCCCACACATCTTCCGCATGCAGCTTTTACTTCCCCGTCCCGACGTAAGGCAACAAGGTACCCAGCGAAAAGTAAATGGCCGAATTCATGGAATCCTTCCGGGTATTTGACTGGAACGGGGATGGGAAGATCAGTCGCAATGGATTGCGCAGTGTTTCAAAGCCCGGACCAGCACTTTGAGGAAGAGGAGATATCGGAGATGATAACGGGTGCTGACTTTGACGAGTTATTGCTTTGGTTACGTCGGGCTTCTGACCTGTTTAAACGTTCTTACTGTAACATCGGTTATTTCCCGGAGCGAGTTTCACTGGGATCATGCGAGGAAAAAAAGCATTTTGCAGCGCTGCCCGCGCATGTATTTGCGGGGAAAGTACTGTGGACTTTTGAGTTGCCCGCCCCAGCATAGGAAATCCTCCTTGTCTGCTGTGAGGATGGAAGTACGAACCTGTACGGTAGAAGTTAGAACCAGCGGCGGAACCAGTGTAGAGTGGTCAAACGAAGTCTCTGTTTCTTTTGCTCGTATTTCCTAATTATTTAGCGTCTCGCTTGAGTTCGTCCCATACTGAAAAACAGAACAATTGTTCTTCGAATTCTCCCGTTCAGCTTCGTTAAATCGATTAGAATAACGGAGTACGGTACTGCAGGTTTCGTCTGGTGTGTTGCGAACTTGCGGTCCTTGCCTCCTTGCCGCACCCAACTACGCTCGGATCTTGGGAGTGTCCTTACTGTGCAAAGACGTTACCACAGTGCTTGCTAGCCCCCCCCCCCCCACCCCCGCACAGGGCGCGGGTGCTCAGCGCGGCAGCGGACGAGCAGCGAAGCAGCTAGCTGTTCGGACACACTCTGACGTAACTACTGAAAACCAAATGATTTTCTTGATTTATGAATCCTGATCTTCGCCGATTTTTCGGCTCGTGTCGGTTGCATGTTCGGGTAAGTCCAGGGCAAGGGCTAACGCGGAGAAGCTGATCCTTAGGGGTGGATGACTGTTTGAAAATGGCGGAATCGGATCAGAACGACAGGCCAGCGATGAAGCAGAAAATGGCGGAGGCAAGCTGCGCGGAAACAGTGGTGCTCGGAGAGGTCAGGATACAAGCACGCAGAGTGAAGGTCAAGTGTTTCGTCAAAGGTCAAAAACTTGTCTAGCTTTGGATCACACCTATCATTTTCTGATTGGCTCTTTTCTGCACTGTAATTGAACACTAAGGAAACGTCTGCAAAAGGATGCATCCATGTAAGGCTACCCAGGAGGTTTACAGTTGTTCTGGCGTTTGTAACCATAGGTTTTCAAAGATCAAGATGTTTCAGCCACTTCCGTTTACCCTAGAAAACGGCAGATAAAAACTTATTTTGTGTGTCCTATTGAAAGCAAACACAAACGAACGGTGTTTCATCACGTAAACGTCGTAAAGTTGAGATAAGACGCAGCCTTGTCGTCCGCAAACTTTTTTTCTCATGGTGAACAAGCTTTATGAAGGAGCGGTCCATGTGTGCAATTTTTATATCACCTCTGTGGTTGCAATTAAAAGTAGTTTGGTTTTTTCTGCAATCGATGCAGTATTGTAGTTTACTTCCTGGACCCTAAGTTAAAGAGGTGAAGTTGTCGGTGATCCATTTTTATCCTGACCTTTGACCTCTTCGAGCACTACTGCGCGGAAACGTCGACAGAGCCAGATGAAGAAGACTCGCAGAGTCCCTTCACAGTTCGAGAACTTTTCCATCGCATTCCACTTCCAGTGCTGGAGGAAACATTCGACTATCTGGAATTTCGACAATGCAGAAGACTAGGCGGGTGCGTCAAACTCGAGAACAAACGCATTCCGATAACCTTTCAAAGCCGCGCATGACGTCATCAGTATTCCGGCTCCTGAAATTTTGTTCACACGCTCGCATCGTGATGCGCGGTATAACTGTTGCTCTATGTTGTGTTTATAGGTCTTTCCCGAGTTGGTTGCCTTTGTTGGCTAGAAATCCAGCTCGAAGCGAAGGCATGGCCTTTATGGAGAAGCCTGTTCGTGAGAAAGATGAACTCACAGTAGCCAGTCGGGAGGTGGATCACGTAGACTGCTCCGACAGCACCGGCATTGAGAATCCGCCATACTTTCTGAACCGTCTCAACCATACTTTCTCGACTGGGTCATGTCAGGAAGGGTGGGCCGACTCCTTCTTGCCAAGCCACGCTGCTTTCCGTCAACTGGTCTTCGTAGAAGGTACCATATCACTGCAATGCAACTGTCTAGATAACCCTCTGATGTCATTTCCCACAGTGAGGAAACTGACATACGTTAGAGGAAGGTTTGAAGGGAAGGGCGAATGGAGTAACGTGACCCGGTTGGACCCTTCGTTCCTCGAGTCGATTACCTTCACCGACTGTTCTTGCGATTTCTACCGTACGCAGATACCTGTGCATTCGCAACTTGAATACTGGGAAAACACTCTCGAGACGTTACAAACCTCGCCCGCCACTGTGACTGGCTCATGTGGAGTTGTCCAGTTCTCCATCACGTAGAACAAGCTACAGGTGCCCTTCTTCCAAGTGCAACTACCGCCCAGCGGAGCTTTTGTCCGGCAGCAACTGGACAGAATGAAGCTCATAGGGCCGTATGCTAACGAGCAACTTCAGTGGCTACTGGACTCCCTGAAGAACCTGGATTCCAGAGCATTGGAAATGGTCAAGAACGCTGACGAAACTTGGCAAACCAGGAAATACGTTGAATCGACGATCCTGTCATTCTGGGCTCGGAGCTAGGCGAACAAACTTGGCAAGATAGGGTTCCCAAGCGGCGCACATTTCCAGCCATTAACGCCACGAACGTGCGCCACTTGGGAAACAGCCAAATCGAGCTTTCCAAGTGGCGCACGTTTTCAGTCAATGGCCCTGTTTCGTAAGTCATGTTCTCGCCCGAAATTGTATGAAATCATGTGATTTTATACGATTCAAATTCTATGCAAAAAAACGTTTCGCAGTCGGCGACATAAATGATGAAAGCATGACTTGCGAAACAGGCCCAATATCGATAACACTGAGTCCGTGCGCCACTTGGGCCAGCGATCTTGTCAAGGTTTTGCAGAGGTGCCAGTTCTTATCAAAAGTGGTTTCTTTTCTTACCATGTTCTAAACGTAGGCCCAGGGTGTACTAGGAAGGCACCGGAGGCCAGATGATCTCGCACAGAAGCCAGGTGTGGGTTAATCAACTGGACAAGCTGGACCTGACGGCCAGCGCGACGTGCAACGCTCGGAAGCTCACTTTTCTGGATAAGGCTTTTCTTGGAAGGCTTCTCACTGCTATGCACAGCATCAAACCAGTTCCAAACGTTGAACTTCCCCCGCAAGCTTTTCCTAATGACTTCAGAATCTGTTTTGAAGAAACGATGTAATTTATCTTTGAATTTTTCGGTGTGATTATTTTCATTTCCATTTCCTAGAAGATCGTCATGATGTTCCTTTGTTTGATCCATTTCTCTAGTTTACCCATTCGGAATTCCGGACAGAAAATACACTGAATCTCCGCAAACAAAGTCGGCAATATCATTTCTCCAGGTGGCGCACGTTACTGGCCAATAACACGGAATGTGTCCGCCACTTGGGAAAACGATCTTGTCGAGTTTCCAAACGAATGAAATCGCATCCGAGTAGCAGAAACGCGGTCGGATACTGTATAGAAGAACGTCTGAAAGTAGGACTTGTCAACAAACGATGTCCGGAGTGTTAATCGATGATGCCATTTATTCTGGCGAGTAATCCGAAAAAAATTGGACAGGCTCTTTAGAATTTATGCCGCCATTATCGGAGACGAAGACAAGTTTACCAAGGTCGGCGAGCGCACTTTTCCTCCCCGCATCCGCAATGAGGGCTCTACAACGTCAACTTAGTCTCAACAATCAATTTGCGTTTCGGATAACAGCGTCTGTGTTTGCCACCAACCAGCCAGCGTTACTTGGGTCCTCGGCATCCCTCAAAGTACCCTTGAACTTTCACTGCGATTGTCTAAGAGTGAGCCGAGTAAATGTCGGCGACCATGAAGAATGACAGAGTATCGATCGAAAGGAAGCTTGGGTGTGGCGCATGAATTCACTTGTCCGCCCCTCTTCTTTTTCCTCCCTTGTTCGCGGGTTTGCGGAACGCGCTTTTGTGGTTCTCTACGATCTCATGGTGCTTGACAAAGCTCATAGATTATTTAGCACAATAGCCTGTGCTGAACCGGGAGTCGACCCTTTGTTTGCTCCACGATGATTCACAGGAAAACTTCATGGCTCAATGTAATCGGATAAATATCCTCCTTTATGGGTCGCAATCGATCAGAAGAACTGCAGAAGCCGCTTTATCGTCGATCACATGACTCAAGAACCTGCCAAACGGACACCATCGATGATCAAAAAGCAGCACAAACGAAGCACAGTGTGAGAATTGGGATAACAAATTTGACAACACTGTTTTCTGATCTGGCGCACTGGTGAGGTGTTTTTCGGCCAAGCCTGCGCCACTTAATGTGAAATGATTTGATTGAGTCCGATTGTATGTCTCAAACAACCTACAGACTAATTCATCCAGAGACCAGAATCCTCAAATTGTGGATGGAAAGGAAAATATTGAGTTAAGATTGCGAATGAAAAGGAAGACCTTGATTACTCATCCGGCCGACAGTCTTTGTCCTTTGTTGAAATTGATGGGATGCTATCGGAAACCGATACAGGTTTGGGTGGAGGCTTGAATTCGCCTTGCTTACTTCCTCGTGTCGGACACCGAGTTGAAACATCAAACATGTGCAAAGCTGCTGCTGGGAAAGCCTGTGGGTTTGGAGAACCTTTACTGCGGGCGGTGAAGAGGTTTTCTCGAGAGAACCCGCAGACAGAGGAGAGGAGCTTACGCTCTCTCGTGGGGAACTTCGGAGGGAACCAGCTACTAGAAATTAGATGGTTAAATGAGGGCGCAGTGGGAGAGGAGTGAGTAACGCTCTCGCTTCCTACGTACGTACAGCTGGCGAAGAGCTTCTCTGGCAATATGCATTGCGAAGGGAGTGTTATCGCTCAGCTGATCAATATTGTTTTGTTTGATCTGGATGTGCTCGGATTGCGAGGAGTTGCGCGAGGCTGGTATCGATTTTTCGCGGTGCTCTTGTCACTCCGTCGTGCTGTCTGCATCCCCTAAGTACTCCACTACATGGATTGGATGGATGAGATTCCCCCTCCCGTCAAAGCTCTCTCACAGTTGCACTTTGCCCAGTTTGAGATTACACATCGAGCAAAGTGAGTTTACGTATAGTAAACCCATTCCGATTACCAAATGCTAAAAGCTCTTGCATCGTTATTCTGTCTCTCCGATCCTTCTTTCGTGTATTTAGTTTCCTTGTTGACAGTCTATATTGTCTCGTCAGCCAATCAATGGTTCAGAAAGGCCACAGTAGTCCTGTGGTCGCGCGGCACCTGCAGCCTGACCAGCAGTCACCCCGACATCGTCGCGCACGAGAAATGTCGGTGGTCTCCGACCTGGATTCTGTCAAGTCTGTACCTTTATCCGTATCTACCATCACCTCCGACCCTTCCTCGGATGTGACGATAGAAAGTGGTTATGAAACCATCACCGACGTTGTCTCCAAGGGGACCTTATGGTATTACAAGCCCCGCTGGTTCGGGGAGAGTTGGCGCATGTATGATGCCGTTTTGACGACCAACGGAGTCTTCAGCTGGTACAAAAGAGGAAGTGATCCCGCTGAACTGGAAGGCAGCCTAGCCCTGAAAAGTATTCCCAACGGCCTGATAACGATTGGTTCATCCACCCAGAATATTCCCAAAGAACAACAAGTGCGGTTCCCTAAAGATTTTACATTCTCCTCGGCCATCGCCATCGGGGAGCCCTACAACTCAGGGGAGATTTTCTGGTTTCTTGCCCCCTCACCGGACATGACAGGGATATGGCAGCAAGGCTTCAGGGAAGTCGTCCAGAGCGAAAAGTTCAGCACGGGAGCCTCCGTCTTTTCCGCCTGGAAAAAGTACAGTCCCGAAAGACCCAGCCAAACTCAAACTGAACCTGCCAAAGAAGGATGGAATGGCGTTGAAGGTATGCGAACACTACCGCTGGTCGCTTGGTTACACAACACCAGCTTTTCAAGTTCAAGTTTCATGGATGTCTGTGACGCAACCGAGATGAAACAGTTTCCCATTCGACCACGCGAACAGTAAAGCCGTCTCGCTGACGTCCTGCGCCGGTCTGAGGCTTCTCTGGTATAATGGCACTGTCCAACTTTTCACTGCGACCAAGTACGAAGGCTGGAAATGCATAGCTATTTTATGTAACGAGCAAGTTGCGTGAAAAGTGCTCTTATGACTAGTATTGAAGGAACCACGAGATGACAAATTGACTGTAACGTCAATTGAAGGGTTCGGATGGCCTGAAGAAGAAAGGAAGAAAATAATGGCTAGTCATTTGAGAAACTCAGCGCCATAGCTCTTCCTCTTGCCATCGCCTTTCGCGAACCTTGTGAAGCTTTCGACTACACAGCATCAAGCCTCCTCCTTTCCAACTTTAAAGCGTTAAAGAAACAGATCGGTTCAAATTAAAATTAGTATCCAGGTTAGTGTAGCGAAGGCAGTTTGTCGGATCCGGATACGAATGTAATAGCCACAGATTTCCGGAATTGAAGTTATAAATCAGGATACGCGTATTTATTTTGCTCAAAAATATTCAATGATCTGGCTGGTAATGGAGGGGAGCGCTCTGATTAAATCAGTGAGTAAACTAAGTAACGAAAGAGCACATGCCGTTCTTTGAAGGTTTAAGTAGGTGGAGGAAGAGGCGGAAGAGCGACCGTGGCTCTTCTTTCCATTGTGGCACTCTAATCCCTATTACATCAGTCCACATTCGCAAGATACATATTGACTCTTGCTGACGCTCTGTTCTTTTCTCTCCTTTGCAGCTGCCGTCGTGCTGGCCTTGGATTTTGCAATGTAGGAAAAGTGAAGAGTCCTTTTGCAAAACCACACATGCAAGATTCCTTTCTTCATTCGATCAACGCTCCTTTGCAGTTCGGGACCCGATGTCAGCTGCGCTTTGTGATCCTTCCTTTGGCGGAGGGACTTTTTTCCTCTCTGGTTGAACGCTGTGGTGTCTCACTTGAGAGACGACGCTAATGTAATTGGCCATGGCTGCTTGCTGCCGAGTTCGGAAAAGAAACCTCCGAGCTCTACCACTTTTTTTTGGTGCCGTGCACAGCATTTCCTTCTTACTTTCTCTCACACCACTGTTATACAGTTAGCCTGGATGTTCTCACTCATTTTCTAAATGCACGATGCGGTGATTGGACACTTTAATGCGTGTTTATTCCCTGGGTACTAATCGACTTTGTTACATTAGATCAATACCGCAAACATAACGCTACTTTGAGACTGAAACAATTTGCTTCCGCTGACAGAGTGCCACCGTTGACTTCATTGACATTGAATACGAGTATTACGTAAACCCCAGTTTTTCTCGGAAAATGGACTCGAAAGTTTCTGTACATCTTGAGCCAAAGCGTACATAATTCCTGCAAAGCAAATCAAGATCGCTGTGTCTTCCACGTGTTCCAGTACCAACGAACGACCGTGACATTCGAGAAGAATGAAAATAAAATCGTTTCCGGTATACTTAATTCACGTCGCGCAAGATCGCATACGTAAAGGTTAGCGCATTGCGTGGGTTTATCGGAGAAGTAGGGTGAAATCAAGATGGACTTCGAGTTCTTCGCCCCTGACTGACCTAATCTGCCGTCCGACTTTGCGACTTTGATTTTCGTGCAAGTGGTGGAACAGAAGCCTGTGTTCAAACTAAAGCTACCGTTCCAAAGCAGATACTTGCAAATGTGTTTTTTTCTATTTTCTGACCGGAAGAAGATCAATTATCACACGTTTCGCCCTGCAGATTTGCTTGACTCGCTTCCTTGTTACAATGGAGAATTCTACCGACAAGGCTTCAGACGAGTTGACTGCAAACTCCACTGCCGTTGACTGGTCCATCTTCCCTCCGATGAAAAATGATTTGATACTTCGAGCAGCATTTGGTGAGCGAGTCGAGCGGATCCCTGTGTGGATCATGCGTCAAGCTGGGCGCTATCTGCCGGAGTTTCGCGAAGCGCGTGCTGAGCACGACTTTTTCCGTGTGGTGGAAACACCGGAACTGGCTTGTAAGGTGACGCTGCAACCCATTGATAGGTTTCCGTTGGACGCGTCCATTATCTTCTCCGACATTCTGGTTGTGCCACAAGCACTGGGCATGGAAGTGCTGATGGTTCCTGGCAAGGGCCCGACCTTCCCGCAACCCCTCGCCGTGCCGGCGGATCTGGACAAGTTGAGGCCCGACGTTGACGTCAATCAAGCTCTAGGTTACGTGATGAAAGCCATTACGCTAACGCGTCAACGCCTCGAGGGAAGAGTACCACTAATTGGCTTTTCCGGTGCACCTTGGACCTTGCTCAGCTATATGATCGAGGGAGGCGGCAGTAACACGCAGTCTCGTGCAAAGAAATGGCTTTATGTTTACCCGGAAGCCGCGAAGAAACTCCTCGGAATGCTGACCAGAGTCATCGGTGATTACTTGGTCGCCCAAGTCGAAGCAGGCGCTCAAATGCTTCAGGTGAGAAAACCACAAACAGTGCATGGTAACACCGCATAAAAATGCCGCTGCTTCAGATGCAGCTGTCATCTACCTGACGCTACTGCGGTTATCAAGATGAAAACATGCGACATACTGCACTACGGCAAAGCAGAATTGGTGGCGGTTAAACTTGGAAAGGTTTCTTTTGGTTTCAAAAAATCAACAAATTAAAAGGGTGCGAAGAACGCCAAGAGCAGCAAGTGTCTCTGTATCGAAATAATTCTTTCTTTGAATAATCATCAGCTTTTAATCTTATTCCAGGTATTCGAATCGCATGGAGGATATCTGACCAAAGAGCTCTTCATGGAGTTCGCTTATCCGTATCTTGCCGAAATCCGACAGAATGTCAAGGATCGGTTGGAAAAGAAAGGTTTCAGAATTCCAATGGTTATCTTCGGCAAGGACTGTCATTACGTGACAAAGGAGATATGCAGTTTAGGGTACGAGGTTGTGGGTCTAGACTGGACCATCGATCCTGCCGGAGTTCGCCAAATGGATAGTAGTTTCACACTACAGGGCAATCTTGATCCTTGTGCATTGTACAGTCCGCCGGAACAGCTGCGTCAACTAACAAGGCAGATGGTAGACAAGTTCGGTCCACAGCGATACATTGCTAATCTTGGCCATGGCATTTACCCAGACATGGACCCCGACAATGTCAAGGTGTTTATCGACGCGGTTCATTCCTATCCTCTTCAATAATGTCTCTTATTTTCATATTCAAACTCCTCTGAATTCAAACTGTATTTTTAATTTTCCAGTGCGAAAATTTCGCCAGGTTGAACAAAGCAGCATGGTATTAATATACTGTAGCGCTAACAAATTATCGCGCACTCGACCACGTGAACGACCACGTGAATGATGCCCCGGGTGAGAGTCATTGAGGCTACAATGATTGATCTGATCGTGCTGGGCAACGATGACTCCTCACGTGGTTGAGTGCGCGATAATTTGGTAGCACTACAGTACACGCACGACGGGAAATTAAGGGGCCAGTAAAAATTATGGCCTTTTCGCTACGGCGGTACGGAAGCACGTACCTACGTGAGTGATTCATAGTAATGCACTTTTGAACACTTTTCTACGTTTGAATTTCCATTTTGCCGTCTTTTTCGCCTGGCCCCATAATTTTTACTGGTCCCATAATTTTTACTGGCCCCATAATTTCCCGTCGTGCGTTTACTGGCCCCATAATTTCCCGTCGTGCGTTTACTGGCCCCATAATTTCCCGTCGTACAAGAACTGGCTCGCCTGCGGCTCGGTGTTCAAGTTCGAGGAGATGCTAGCACCATGAACGGGTTACGAGTGTGGTGATCAAATTATGACCTGCGAATTTGACGGAAGCAGGACAGAAGTTTCTCCTACGAACTGCGGGATAAGAAATAAGCGAGATAGTGAATAGCCAAAAATACTAAGAGCTTGGACAAGGTGGTCTATGAATTACTATGAAGTTTCAAGAATGGGTACCATGCCTGCCAGCCAAAATTTCACTACGAACGTTCAAATTTCACGCTGAATGGTGAGCCAGCATTGAATGCGGCGTAAACTAAGCTGCGTTGGGTGAGCTTCGTCACGCTGGCAAAATCGCGACGAAGGCCACCTTCGTTGGTCACGTCGAAATTTCACGACGACGCCGGCCCGCGAACAGTCACGCCTATAGATCGCCGCTGTTCGTACTTAGTTTAACGCAACGTACCAATCGAACGTCACGTCGACGGCGAACAGGCTTTAGTGTTTTCGATGCGTCAGGACGGGCAAGGACGAATAACAGCAAGGATTCTAACTCGCTGACCGAGTTAGAACGAGTACATGCAGGACTACGAGCGAGAAGCGAGTACCGCGGGACAGTTAGTCGATTTCCCCCCCCCCCTGTTCACTGCGCCAACCATATGTACAGACAGTCAACCAATATGTGGAACAGCGGCAAACTGCAGCGGCAAGAATACCGGGTAAAGCACTTAAGAGCCAACATGATAAGTTTTTGGTTTTATTTTCCTCTTTGCACTTGATGTGGATTCATGATCGCTTCAGAAGAGGTCTCTCGGAAGTCTAAACCGGTACAGTCCCCACGCTCGAAAACTGTGGTTAGACACAAAAATCAACGTGCAGTAGAGGTTCAATAGGTGACCGAGCAGTTTCCATTACGCATTTCGAGCGGAAAGACTGCAGCTCTATATGACCTTTTGACTGACCTTGAACGGTTTCTTGCATTTCGTTTCCAGAGCTGTGGTCGAGTTCCAACTAGCTTTACTGAAAGTACTGACACATAAACAGCTATACGATCGAGCTCTTTTAAGTTTCCTTCGGTACAACGTAAACCGGCGTCATTTGAGAGCTGCACGTCTGGTTCTGCAATTTTCATTGAAAAATTTCTTCTGTGAAGCTCCACGTGCTTGTCACAAGGTTTTTTCGGGTTATAATAGTGTAGGGTATACTAGTGTCACAATACTTCTGCTAGAGCAGAGATCATCAATGTTGGAATCGCTGTCTGAAATACTACAGTTTCTTTATTCGGTACATCCTTGGATTTAACACGCCATAATCGGTTCCCAACAGGCGATCGCACGTTATAACGCTGCGAAGTGTCTTTACGTTTTCGTTTTAGTTCTGGCATAATTAGATTCAACTTCGCAACACTGACACGGTCATCACGACTCGCTGACATGTAGGCAGATGGAACTGGAACCTGTGGGTTCTGCATGACCTTTGCCGACATTGGTAACTTTGTTATGCATTAAGTTTCCAGAGTTATGAGTAAATTCCAAATAGGCTAATCAAAAACAGTAAAAGGTAGACAGATATAGAAGTGACCGGGTTGAGTTTTTCCTCACGAAAACATAAACTGGCACCTTCAAAGTGCTGTGCAAACGGTGGTGCAGTTTTCCATGCAGAAAAGCTTACGTAACGGTCCACGTATTCACCACAAGCTTTTTTGGGTTATGCTAGTGTAGGGGTAGGATAATACAGTCCGCCCAAGCCAACTTGCTACGGTGCACTCATCAAATCGAGGCTGTCTCGATTGGATCCGAGTTCCACTTCGAAACCAATTTCTCCTGGTTTAACATCCTCTTTGCCACCTGCTAGCCAGAAATCTGCGTATACAAAGTCCGGATCTACAGTAAACTCGGGGAGGTGCAAAGTGGAAAATGAAGCAACTCCTGTCGTTTTTGGGCCCCTGTTCGAAAATTTGTTTTTCAGCTTTCCGTTGATATCTCGCGGTAAAGTTGGTGAAAATAATTAGAAAAAATATGGAACTTCTGGAAAAGAGGTGGATGGTGCATTGCGTCCTCGGAAACTCCGAGGACAAATTCGACGTTTTTAATTCGTTTGGCGAGTTTAATCAGAACTTTCCTCCTCTTTCTCGTCTTTTTTCGACCACGGGCACAGTTGTAAGTCTGTTTGGGTTAGTTTGGGGATGAAAACTAACCGAAAATTTTTGCACATCGGAAGCCACATTGCTCAACCTGACGGTATCATAGTTCAGGGAAAACTGCTCTTAAATTTGCACGGCACGTGTGGAAGCATGAATGATAAGGTCGTACTTTGAATTTTGCAGCGGTGAAACGCCAGGTGGTAGCAAGTTGGCTTGGACGGGGTTTATGACGCATCATGATTCAGCTTTTGGATAAAACCATAGATACCCGAACGATCGGTTTTCGTCGAGCTGCAAAATCCGTTTGACGAGAGTGGCTGTTTATGAAAGCTCCGCACTGTCGGGAAAGTGGCAGAGTTTTCACCCAAACACTCAGTCGAGACCCTTGTGACAACTTCTAATAAGGAGCTTCAGCGCCAATACGGTACGTGATATTACAGGTAGCTCGAGCGGAAAATCCGGTACAATCGGTAGCCGGCTATTTTTGTATTTAACTCCCATGTCGTTTAGGGTAGGGAGTATAGAGATTAAGCTACCACTCCCGTTCGCTTTCCCACTGCAGCTAAGGCTGCGCCCATTCCGTAACGTGTAACTACATTTTGCTTTCCGGAGCTCCCCTTGTTTTCGAAAAATAGTGGAATCGGACTTACGCTTAGCTAACATTGTGAGCACGGTGGCTGCCCAACTATTCAAAGTTGTGATCAGGTGCTCCGCTTATGAGCGACATTGCAGCCCATTTTAGCTATAGTCGGACTTTCACCCGGCGGTGGCAACTTAATCTCTGTAGTTTAATCGAGATCGAACGATTCGAATCGGGGAAGGAATACAATAAGGGCTTACAAAGACTAAGCTGGCTTGGTGGTGTAGTTACACCAGCTACTTTGGTGGATACGCCCAGAAATTTTTTTTGACCAGTTAGGAAAGCAATGTAACGGCTGGCTTTGAAAGCCCCGCACTGCAGGTAAGTACGATTGGAGGATTATGAGATCTCTGATGTCGGAGGAACCACCATACACTCACCAGTAGGACGAGTAGCGAGAAACTTCGTCGTGGAGGCGACAGTTGAAAGTTTGGAGGGGAGCACAGCGCACTCGGGATGTTGGTTAAGTCTGGTGTAATTGCGAGTCGTTTCGGAGCGACTCGTACTTACACCGAAAGTGTAATGTCTGGGGGAATGAATAGGCCAATCGCAAGGGTGTAGTTAGAGCCAATTACACCAGTGTTGTAATTCCACCAGCGGTGTAATCTATAATTGAAAGCCCTTAATGAACCAGTTTTGTATTCCGGTCTTGATCACTCTCGCAGTACAAAGAAGATCGCAATAGAAATACAATGATTGTATTCCGCTCATAAGAATTTTCGCGACTTGTGTCAGACTGTTTACATTTCTGGTTTTCAATTACCTTCTGGTTCCCTGTCTGTATCGCCCAGGGGTCAATCCTCTAATCCCTTCAAGCCCGCATACAGGCGCGGTGCCCCGGCATGAACATCTTGTGGCAGCAAATCAAGGTGTCAAGCCTACTGCTGATTTCTCCATAAGACCTCCATGCCGGGGCACCACACCCGTATACGGGCTCAGAGGGAAGTGGGGGCAGATTGACCACTAGTATCGCCACTTGCCTCGTGCCCGTATTCGGTTCTCGATTTAGTTTGCTTGCTTAATTTGTACTTCGCAGAAGCGCTAGGTTTGTATTGACAAAGGCGTGTTTTGTTGTCTTGGGAAAGCCGAGTGAAAAGGTACTTCAGACAAGATTAAAATTGCCACAAAACGAATTAAACTATGCTACCTGAGCTCAAGAACATCTCACAAAAGACTTAAGGAACTTGGACCCAAAGCAAGAAAACCTGCGAACATCTCTTGATGAGCTGCATTGGGAATTTAAGCAAAAGCAAAAGGATAATACTAATTAGCTGACAAGTTAACAGATAAGGAAAAAAACGAAAAGCGAAGACATATTCTTCGGTATGATTTAATTCAACAAGAGGTAAAAGGACTCACAAGGTAGAAACGAACCGGAAGATGCAACCGGTTACTTCTGTGATGGTTCTTACTCTGCGTCTTTTGATTCGTCGTTGTTGGAGTCCATGAAGTTCGTCGCTTCATCGTTGCGCTTCTGTTCAAGGAGCTCATGTGCGGCATCTTTTTCTTCCTCCAACCTGATCCGCTCTGTTTTTTCCTCCTCCTTCTTCTTTGCACGTTCGTGACGAAGCAGCTCTCCAGCTCTAACCCGACTTCCGCGCTTGCCGACCTCTCGCTTTGTCATTCTGTTCCGGGGTCCACGAAGCATCGCATGGTCATCCGCCTCCGAGAATTTTGCGTACCATGGTAAGACAAGGGGATTGACGTCGAAATATAAACCCGCATCTCGGGATACTACCGTACAGTGGCAGAACAAAGGACTTCTGATACAATGTAAGTCGCTGAAATAATGCAATCGCGATGTTGTCAACAAATTTGTCTCTACTGAGTCAATAAGGGAATAAATATACAGCCAACCGTACGAAGTTGGAAATACAAAAGGTATGACGCCAGAAAAATCACGTGACTTGCGGAATACAAAGGAGATATAGAATCGGTCATATCCAGGTGGAAAACAGATCCAGGAAACCCATTGTATTCCGTTCTTGATCCATCGTACTCATTTCCCGATTCCAGAGGGTCAGCTTTCCTGTGGAAGAGCTTGCTTAACAGAAGCGGATCGCTGTCGGCTTCGGCTTTTAATACCACAAATCACAAAGCCGGTCCAAAAGCCCAGCTTGATGCGTTCAGATGCGCAGAACATAAGGGCAATCACGGTCTCGCTGGTCTGACCAGATCGCATTTCATGCGCCTTTAAACTACCGAGGCTGAATATTGCGGACAAACGGCGAGGCGTCGGGGCAGAGAATCCCTTGTCGCTACAGCACGAATTTGCCAAGGCCGACTCCTCATCAGGTACTGGCTGCGGCAATCAGCTTCATTAATTTGACGTATCTGAAATTAGTACAGTACTAGGTCCCGCAACAGCGGTCTCCTCACCAACTCAGTTATGATTCATGAGGCGGAAACTGCGGCAAAAAGGCGCAGTCAACAGCGGGAGTGTACCGAGCCGGCAGGCTCTATTCTTCTGTTAATTAACCCTACCCTGTTCCCGGCCAGATTCATGGGGGATCACTCTGATGGGACTTCCGCGTTTCGTATGACAAACGACGCTGACCTTTCCTCTATCCTTTCATGCGAACCCCGGAAGTGAGGCCCATCTGATGAACGCCTGGACATCTCTCATCCTCCCTCCGACTCGGTGCCAATAAGTCGCTCGACGCATTACTTTTACCGGATCCCTGTGCACTAGTTTGCCATGATCATTCCGAATAGTGAATATAGAGATGGCTGAAAATACCACGTTCGGCAATAACTCCAGTCCGCTAGTTATCGCCCTTTATAGCCCACCAAGCCTCCAAGAAATCATACCGATCCTCATCGTCTTGTCCACCGCTATCTTTTTCGCCCTTGGCGGAAATGGATTCACCATCTACGCCTATGTTCGCTTTCAGGAACTTCGTACTCCTTTCAACACCTTGATTCTAAACTTGGCCCTTGCGGACTTCATCGTAGGCTTGATCGTAATGCCATGTTTTGCTATCTACAATTATCACGGTTATTGGCCATTCGGCGAACCCTTGTGCTCCATTTGGGTGTTCGCGGACTGGTTCGTCACTTTCGAGTCAGTTATCACTTTGTGCATCATAGGAATTGAGAGGTACGTTTTCTGTGATGCTTTGACATGAAGTCGATTATTTAGCAACTTAATCTTAACACCACGGGAAGAGTCGTGAAATAAACTCGGACAAACAATCCCGTCCAGATCGTTTCGTCAACTGGTGCACGATGTCAGCCAAATGCACCGTAAATGTGCGCCACTTGGGAAAATGATCTTGTCTGGTGTTCCTGGCCGAGTCCGCTATTTTAGCGTTTTCCAGGTTATGGTGCGTCAGATGGCCAATAAGTTATAAGAACCACAGCCAGCTGAAAACAGTCACGTGGACCATCCTGGTCTCGTGGCTCTTCACAGCGGTCATATGGATGCCGGGATATTTTTACGACCGACTAAACCACAACAACACCGTCGAACTATGCGCCTGGGATCCCGCACAAAATTACGCCGCAGGGATCGTCATCGGCTTTCTGGGCTACTTGATTCCTTACGTCACAATGGTGGTGGCCTACTGTTATGTCGGCTGGAAGATGCGGAGAAGGCTACGCAATGTTCTACCGAAAGTCTTTGGTGGGAAGGAAACCATAACGTTCGCTGATACAAAAAATGACAACATATCGAAACCACCGATCGAGAGTACTACAGTTAACGGAAGACCTTCCAGGAACCAAAGTACTGAAGGAGGTGAGAAAGCTGGCAGTACTATGTCCTCGCGAGACGCAGCTTTGGGAAACGTGTCACGACGGCAAGTCATGATCAAGCGAGACAACTCGGCTCTCCTCGCACTTGGCGCTGTGGTCATCGCCTTCTCGCTTTGTTGGATACCTTTCTACATTTTCTTCTTCGTTACACTGTTTCAAGGTGCCGAGCTGCCCGGCTGGTTTCTGACGCTGGCTTACTGGACAGCATACCTGAACTCAGCGGTCAATCCTGTTTGCTACACCGCGCTTCATAGAGACTACCGCCAAACGTTCCTGCGTACTTTCCGTTTCTGCAAGCCACGCCTAAAGACTCAGCCTTCGTGATTGACGTCTTCTCTTGAACGGAAAGTAGCTAGTTTCCTGAAGAGGCACATATAGACATTTTGCTGGACCTCAAGATCACATGACATTACGTGCTACTTCGAAGTGGCTTCGATTATCCAGTGAATAAAAATCACGCCTGTGCCCCTTATTTAATAATTGGGACACTTTTGCAGGTTACCTGTGCGTCAGATGTTGTGGAGCTGCCCGTTTTATCGTGCGATAAGACTGTCGGTGTAAAGACAAAAAAGCTGGAAAAAAGTTCTCTGTTATTCGGAATCCCATCGAGAGATATTTAAACCAAACATATGCTGTACGAGTGGTACACGGATCTTTGTCCACAGTTTTCCCGAATACGAGAGCAAAGCCGAAATTTGACAGTTACCGCTTCAAATAAACAGTCTTTGAAGAAATGAAGTAGAAAACAGCAGTGCGTCAACGCGGAAAACTGCGTGCAATAGAAATTACATCTGAGCCGAAACAAGCGAGGACAAATGGGTCGAAGGAAGAGCGAAAAAAGGTTTAGTTACGCGTGTTTTGTTTGGCCAGGACAGAGGTAGATTCACTAAAACGAACGTCGCTTTCTGCCTTCTTTTTCTTCTTCACGCGCAGAGATGGAAAATGGGGAGGAAGGAGTGACGGCGGCGGCTCAGGGTTGATGGCAAGGTCCACCGCTAGCCGTGTATCGGCTAGGAGGTTCTGGTGGATGGTAAGTTGGTCCCAGTTGTAACCGGACATACCCACAACTTCTTCTTCTCGTAGGCCATCCAGACCTTCCATCATACCGTTAGCCCGAGTTATGCGATCGACCGCAAAGGTTCGCGGTCCGTCGATATCTTCGGTGGGCACACCTGCAACGACAAGTCACAAGATCAGCCATAGTCAACCATGACAGAGGGTAAGCCCATTCGTAACACCCCTACGAAAGCCAGCGTCGCCCACCCCTTTTTTGTTGGAAAACGACAAAACGATGCATATTAGAAGTCGATATGTAACTTAGTTGCCTTGGTTCATTTGCCCACCTTTATAGATACTTCAGGGAGACTTACCCCAAGCACAGGTTAGCTTCGTCCCCCATGAAGTGGACCGACTTGTCCAGCAGCAGTGGTCGAGCGGACTTTGCCGGCGAGTAAGATACCAGGAACGTGCTCTCAAGGTAAACCCACAACATCTCGACAGTCTTGACTTTTGACAACGGTCCGTCCTCTTTATCGTTGAAGTCCAGGACATTGGTACCGAGGAAAATTGAATCTAGCGAGGCTCGGACACCCGATCCAC
The DNA here is from genome assembly GCA_001949185.1 of Ramazzottius varieornatus. Lineage (NCBI taxonomy): Eukaryota > Metazoa > Tardigrada > Eutardigrada > Parachela > Ramazzottiidae > Ramazzottius > Ramazzottius varieornatus. The sequence goes on from BDGG01000001.1 coordinate 8,374,451, forward strand.
CCAGCGGTGTCTTGCCGTAGGTGAAGACGAAGACCGAGAACATGAAGAGGACGAACCAACCGATATCCGTCAGCCAGGTTTGCATGCGTTCGGTGAGGAATGTCATCTTCCGAACGGCTGCGAAACATTTGTAGGCGTCCTTCCTTTCCGATTACTATTTCTGTCTTCTGTATCGTATTATGAACAAAAAGTTCGAGCTCCGCAAACAGAATAAATCACAATGTTAATCCAGGTGGCGTATACTACCATTGTAAAAAGTTGAAGGTCTGCGCCAGTTAAAAATTCGATCTTGTCAAAAAATTTTTCTGTCAAGTGGCTCACACTTCAACTAATGAGACTGACGTAATGAGCCACTTGGGAAAATAACTCGACAAAGTTGTTTTCCTCAGTGGCGCACGATCTCGGTATTGTGGGCTGGATGCGTTCGCCACTTGCGCGGACGACCTATTTGAGTTTGTTTGCCGAGCTCCCAAATATCGACCAGAAATCGACAACAAAAGAACATTGACTTTATCATTCTCATCTGGACCGTACCTTTGTGTGCGCAAGATGGCAGCCAGCAAGAACGAAAGCACCAAGACTTTCAGTGGTTGATTGAAGAGTACATCTATGGCTAGCGCAGAGAAAAAGGACGCAAGCCATTCCTGACTCTTCGAACGTCCAGAGTGGAGGCCGAACCAGACGACGAAGATAGTGGAAACGATGGCGGTACCGAGACCGACGAGCCAAGCCACGGGTTTCGTCCAAAAAGGTAAGTTGTGTTCGGCGTGCTTGATCAGGGGTGAATTGTCGATCCGTTCAATGTGCAATGGACGGACAAAGAGCTTACGGATGGGGCGGTTGAACTTGAAGAGATTCAGCTTGGCGGGTTTCAGATAGCTGATGCTGACTTGTTGCTTTGGTGGTTTCTCTGGCTTTGGAATATCGCTGCATAAGGCGAAAAAACCCATTTGCTTTTGAAATCGATGAATCTAGTTCAAATGAAGTTGCCACGTTGGCTACTAAGTCGGCCACTGCTAAAAGAAGAGAAGTAATAGACCTCAAAACTCGTAGAAAAATAAGGAAGAATAATCCGCTAATGTCTATCGATCATTGTCCATGAGCGATTTGAGTGACCTGAGACCGTAAAACGAAGACGGAAGTAGTCTGAAACGTTTTCTGGTTTGATCATTCTCGCAGTGTTTGAGGACCGTACCCTTCAGCGACATCTTCAAGTCCTCTGGCATGTCTGGCCTTGGCGTTCGTTCTGGAACAAGTGAATAACGCCCAAATTGACCGGTAGCACCACCAACGCACTCTGGATGCCCAGCATGATCTGATGCCAGTTGAACTCGAAACCTTTGAAGGATCGTTGCTGGTTCGGGTCATTGGTCGGTACCCCATAGAACATGATATTGGCCAACATGGTAGTCAATAAAAGCGACAAGACACAGGTGGCGCGTTGAGCCCGGGTAAAGGGAGTGCGAGGTGGCCGGAAGAAGATGCTGATTCACAGGTGGCCGTCCCGGATACCGCTGGTTGTGAACGTGGTGAAGCGGTGGTAGGTACTGGTCAGGTCGTCGTGGGTCGAGACTGGCATCTCAGCCGACAGTTGGTAGTCTTCCTTGTCGGAGGCCAGCCAACGGTTGGGCAGGAAGAAGAAGACCTCGTTGGTTTGTACGCGCCTGACCGAAACTTCATCCACAAACCTAAAGTAAGACAAGACTACTAGCGACTTAATGTAGTAAATTGTCTGGGTTTAATGGCTTCGAAGTCCAATCCTGGCATTTCAGCGTTCTAATGGCAAACTTAGGCTGGCTGGAATTATTCATAATTTTCCTGATGAAGAGGACGGTCGACAGGGTTTTTCCTTTACCAGCTAGGTCTTGAGTCTTCACCGTTGTGCCATATCGAAATTTTTTGCAGTTCGCCAAGGTAGTTCGAAGAACTTCATATCCAAGACGTCGTTAAGGATGTGTGGTTCGGTCTGGTCGTGAGTACCTTTTAGGATGATGCCAACCTTGGCCGACGTGCCCGCTTTGGGTCGCGGAAGAATTAACCAGGGGTGGCCAAGGGAATTCAAATGGTGGAGTGGTGGAGTGGCGCTACATGCACAAAAATCCGCGATTCGTAGTGACTATGAATGCAAAACCAAGTTGCAATTGTATGAACTTTTCCAGCTGCTGGATCCATTTTGTATGACAAACAAAATGAAGCCTTATCACCAGCTGCGCTGGCAAGAATACGATGAAATTCGATACGATATTTTTCGATACAATATCGGCGGATATTTTATTGCGGTCTTCGATATTCATTCGATATCCATATTTCGATACGATATTTTTCCGACACCGTAGTTTTCGACATATCGCATCATATCGCAGCGATATATCGATATTTCTGGAATTTTAGTTTTCCGGAATTCCACTGGTTCAAGCCAAAAACTCAAGAAGCCGATTTCCGCATTAGTAAGATCGAAAAGCGTCGGATGCAGCAAAGATATGACTATATACCAAGAGTTGAAACACATGGAAACCTGGACAGAAATATCATAGTACCAGAACCGAATGGGCGGAGTGTGCTCGGTAGACCATGGCCAAGATCAAGTCTTTGAAATCAACCATGGTCTTTCGTAAACGTGACATCACTGGCGAGTTTGCCATCAGCAAAATACCGATGTATCGAAAATATATCGACATGGCGCGATACAATATCGCCGAATATTTTATTAAGACTCAGTTATTCGATATGAGCTTCATATCGATATTTTCGATACGATATCTGCTGCATATTTTATCGCGAAGATTCGATATTTTTCGATACGACATCGGTATACCGTATCGTTGCCAGCACTACCAGCGGGGAATGGTTCAAATCATCGTCCGACCTCAGGGGATGCGAGCCGTTCGCGAAGGGATATGCCTTGACTTTTAATGTTATGAACTCCACCCCCAGCTGTTCCACAGCGAGCGACGCTCCCCTTGCGAACATGCACCGTTCGTTCTTTGATTAGCCACGGCAATGCATATCAAAGTGACGAGCTTCGCCTCTTCGGGCTCTTTTTCTCATGTCTAATTGGCAAGTCGACCAAACAAAATTCTGCGATTGGTGGGCTTTATTTCAGGTCACTACTGGCAGTCAACAATCAACAGCACGGAAATCAATCGACAGAATACATAAAAGAATCTAAGACGAAGTCAACACAAATCGGTGAAGATCAGACTGAATTTCCGAGTAAGAATCAGGGTACACGACCGGAATTCCTGTCAAAACGAGAGTGGTAGAGGATAACCAGAATCTGAAAACAGTCAGAGAAACACACAAGTTTGCCCGTGCTGTTGCGTCAGGATAACGATACCTCCAATCGTTGTCTGCAACGAAAAACAGACCGTCAGGTATTCGGGAATGGAACGCATATCGTCCATACTCTGCTAGAAGTCGGTGTTCGGTATGAAAGACTTACCTGAGGTGAGTTGGGAACAGGAATTCTGGTCAGAAGTCAGGACGCAGTCAGCCTAGGCCGTCTTGTGTTTCGAGTGGAAAAGTCGGAGGGTGTGCGGACGATATCCCTTATACGATATTTCTCCTGTTTTCCTTGCGGCTGCAGCAATGGGGTGACACCACAAAGTGTAAGATCAGAGCTAGTACAGACCCGCCGGTAGGGTTGCTAATGGATGGATAAACGGTTAAATGGATGGATAAGCGGATGGACAAGAACTTATTCGGATACGATTTGGATGGATTTGGATGGATAAACGGTTAAATGGATGGATAAGCGGATGGACAAGAACTCATCCGGATACGATTTGGATGGATTTGGATGGATAAAGGTTTATCCGTATCCAGCATCATGTATAAAATTTTTAACCGGATTATCCGGATATTATCCGGTTAAAACAATTAGATACAAACTATATGTTCAATCACTAGAGCCAAACCGAAACTACCAAACTTTTTAGCGTATCTATTCATCGTCTGTCCTCATTGCTACCATAGCTTCAAAAGCCACCGTTCAGGAGTTCAGACATATCATGGCTTGAAGGGCCTCAGGTTCTAGGCGGTTGCGGAGGACTGTAACGTATCGACCACCACCAGAAAATGCACTCTCAGAAGGCACAGAAGAAGCCTGTGCAGCCAGAACATCCTTCGAAATGCGGTACAATGTCGGATAGCGGTTTTCCGACATGCTCCAAAATTCCAGGACATCTCTTTTGACTGATTCGTTTGGATCCAAGAAGAATTGGTCATCTTCGTTAACCTGGGAGTCTGCTGCCGAAGTGACTTGCGCTGTCATCCGTTCGCGGATAGACAGCTGCGTATTCGGAGGTGGAGCAGTAGACTTCTCGGCAATGTCGGAACTTCTTCTTTGGCTGCAATAAAAACAACTTACAAACAACACGAGCTATAGTTCGTAAGAACGGAAGAATGTAACGAGAAACAATGTTCAGTAAGCTGACTTCCGGTAGGCTTGTAGCATTAGAGAGATTGCGCATCGTTACGATTCTTTCAGACTACTACGTAGACCTGGCAAAAGTGTGATAAAGTGTGGTGTGGTGTTTTTCGGTTTGGTGTTTCTCCACACCGAAATTACTTTTTCGGTGCGAAAGTCGCACCACTTTTTTAGTGTGGTGCAAATCCCACACCAAACTTTCGGTACACCACATCATATCAAATCCAAAAACCGAAAAATTAGTAAGAGCTAGTTTTCAATATTAGTTCGACATCAACAAATCAAACTGCGCCGCATACGGAAACTCAAAAAAATACCAAGATCTTAAACACATTGAAACTTGCACGGTGAAACTATCAAGCGAACTTCTATACTTGGTAACAACCTTGCCAGCGCGAGAAAACCAACGTTCAGATGGTACCGAAGATGCAGATACAGCCATTAAGTTTGTTACGATTTTAGATAAAACAGGGAAAACATCACGGCGGGACTTTCACCACAGCAGCACGTCACATTTTGGCTCCGCAGAGCTTCCGAGATAACTGTCGACTTCGTTTTGTTGAGCCGTCAAACCGCTGGCGAGTTTTCGCAGGAAAGAATCGCGTAGAGATGCAGGCTGTGGGTTTGTAACAGTGGAACTGTGCGGAATTCCGATACTCTGATCTGAGTAAAGACCGACGTATTTCTTCAGCACTTCAATGGCTCGTAGCTTCTCTTCCGGGTTCGCGAAGGCATTTGTTTTGACGCATGGATCCAAAAGAAGAGCCACGGTTGCGGCTTCTTGCTGCCAACTATCGGGCACCACTGAAATCAGCTTGGCTGCCATCTTCGCAGCAGTTCTTTTGATATAGGGTTTCTGCAAATGATTATCGTGCACAAACACAAGTTCACCCTTACCTCGGTTAGATCATCTTGCACAACCTTAAGGAAGAATAATTAACTTGAGAGAAGAGCAACTTCAATTCGAATTTCAATCTATAACTAGATTGAATTCCGTGAAAAAATGGTCTTGTTCCAATAAAGTAACTTGAGAATCCATGATCCAAAGTGGACACATGGAACCATATTTGACAAATTAACGCAGCTCTTCTCTCACTTAACTATTTTTACCTTGATGTGGTCGTGGAGAATTGAAAGACACTGCTTGTCGAGGTGAAACGTAGGACAAAGTGATGCCGAGCAGTCGTTAGTAGCTTGCTCTAACGGCACCAGGAAACTTATCAGATGGCTCACGTCTTCCCATTCGGAATCTTCGAGCAAATTCTTCTTGAACGCGGTGGTAGCATAAGTAGCAGCATACCTTTTCAGATGATGTCTTGCCTCGTAAGCACCGCGCAGCATTGGTAGAGTACTGTTCCATCTTGTCGAGACATCCAAGGGTAATCTGAGTTGCCTGTCTTTGTCCTTTTCCTTCTCTGACTCTCGTAACGCAATGTACTGCTTCTTTGCTTTAGGCTTTCGGACGAATTTCACCATTTCGCGTATTCGGCTTACAATCTTCAGGTCATCTTCGACACCAACTTCCGCTACGTTGTTCATTACATGGCAGACACATCGTAGACGGAATTCTGACACTGCAAAAAACAAATGAAAAATATTTTTCCAGCACATTAGGTCTTAGTTACCAAAGCAAGTTCGTCTTTGAACTTTTCTCGTACGAATCTGATTCGCGATGTTGTACCTTGTGTATTGACATTCTGGCTTTGGTGTTCTAGTTGAAGTTCTGGTTTTATATCGTTAAAAAAGGCTTTCATGTTAGCAGCCCCATCCATGGTCCAACCGAACGTCTTGTGTGCGATACCGTACTCTCTTAAGATTGCCATGACGTCTTCCTTCAGAGCATCCCCGGAATGTTCTGCTGGTAAGCTGACAAACCCGAGCAGTAGTTCCTCTAGCTCGAATTCAGAAGTCACCCAGTGTGCAGTAATTCCCATGTATCCTTCCTGGGCTACAGATGTCCATGGGTCTGACGTTAGGGAGATTCTGCCAGGTACGTTAGCCAACTGTCCCCTCACCTAGAAAACAAATTGCACTATGACCAAATGTTAAAAGAGGCCAGAGTAAAATTACTACTAAGCAGTAGGGCTTGCCTTCTGCCTGTACTTCCCGAAATCCGCAACGAGCCAGGCTTTCAATGTGTTCCTGCTGGAGGCTTCGTACAAAGGATTTAAAGCTCGAGCAAACTCTATGAATTCAGGATAGTCCACAAGAGCGAAGGGTAGATTTCCGCCTGTGGTGAGTCGCTTGAGTCGATCATCAAGCGCTTGCTGCTCTTTACGGCTCATTTTTGGAACGACGGGCTGAAAGGCTTTCGGGACTGCTGCTGATTGTGAGCTGGTGGAGTTGGCCGTCTTTCCTTCTGCTTTCTTCCAGTCGGTTCGATGACAACCCTTGGTATGAGTTGATAGTACAGAGCTGGAATTGCTGCCCGCGAAAGTCTGCCTGCAGTTACCAAAGCTACACTTGAACTTCTTGGCTCTTTCATCATGCTTCCAGTACTTGTAGACAGGCGCTCGATGTTTCACATCTTTCGCACACTTCTTGCTCTTGACAGTCGACGTTGATGAACTTAGAGACGGGGACGGCGAGGCAGCTGGGGCAGTATCCATTAGCACATCGGTGTCGGCCATTTCGCCATCATCCCTTTCTCGTCGTGTGCCATCCCTCTCTTCGCTCTCCGCGCGAATTTGCTCCAGCTCTTGGTCCCACGTTAACCTATTTCGAAACATGCTACCTAGCTGAGTTCAGAGGATATGGGCGAACGTTCGATAAAGGACAGGAAGGCACACATCCATAGGAAAAATACCCGCATCTGTCAGATCATGGGTCTCTGCAGCACGAAATAATCAGCACCGTATGTCAATCAACTACCGAGCGTAGTCGAGGATTTGCGGTAATGGTCTTATTTATTTGTTTTATTATTTAACACCGGTACACCGAAAGTTTTTCGGTTTGGTGTGATGTGGTGTCCTCGAACACCGAAACCGAAGATTCGGTGTAAAACAGACACCACTTTTTTCGGTTTGGTGTTTTACGCACACCGAAACCGAAAAGTGTGGTTTTTTTCGGTGTGGTGTGGTAAAACCACACCATTGCCAGGTCTACTGCTACGTAACGTTAGCAAAACGAGTTGGGCTGTTCTGCTTTGGTTGTCTGTTTTATTGATTCAGGTAGGTTTATCCGGATAAACCTCGAATGGATAGAGATGTTATCCGGATCATATCCGGATGGATAAGAGTTTTATGGATGAAATTATTATCCAATCCAGGTTGTATCCGGATATATCCGGATAAATCCGTTGTGGATGGATAATCAACATCCCTACCCGCCGGTAAAACGATGACGAGTGGCGGAGACCGAAGACCTCTACGAGGTAAACGTAATAATTTGGGCATGTTTTTGGGACGTAATTCGGGTAACTCATATCTCAGCACCTGTAATATCTACCAACCTTCGTTAAGTTTTGTAAGACTAAAGAACCACTCTCCTAAAGCTTTCAACCGGTCTAAGGAAGCAAGTAAAAAGGCTACAAGTTCGAGAAATCGACTTCGGCGAGAAGAGGGGTATTCGCAATGTTAAAAAGCCTAAAGTTGTACGAACCGGCGTACGATGAACAATCAAGGTAGTGTAGACTGCAATGCTTGAACTTTCTGCATTACCCGAATTTTGTCCGGAAAATGGGTATGCCCGAATTATGTCCTCTACCTCTAGCGAACCACGGAAAATTTCGAAGAAGACTGAACTTCTCAGAACGAAGCAAGTCGTTCAGTCAGAACCACGGAACAGCGTGAGCGATGGGTGGTCTTAGTGACGTCAGGAAGCTTTACGTCGCATTCCATTTATTGATAACTTGAAAGTTGCAGTTATATTTGACATACTAAAGTTCATTTTCAATGCGTTTATTCGCTACTGAAAAGATTTCTGTACGAGGATCCAGGCTCTAGCTTTTATCAGTTTTATCTTCCGACGAAGTACCAACTCCGCCGAAGGCCAACTCGTTCCTCACTACCTAAGACTGGAGATCAAACTGACGGATGGATGTTGCTGAACGCTGAGCACACAAGTACGGTCTACTGAGTGTATTGTTCTCCTTACGGAACTACGGGATTGTGCTCCAGCAACCAACCATGGTCGATAAGCCATCCGATCTCTCAGCAGCGGCCCGACCATCAGGATCAACTGCTATTCCTGTAGTGAAAGAGCAGTCCGTCTTGAAGACACCCACAGTGGCTGCACCAAAGCGCCCATCCACCCGCGCGTCCATTGCTCGGCAAGGGCAGTTACCAGATCTCTTTGACGATAGTCCCGTTCTAACTCTCCCCATCGTCAAAGCCAGAGCTCCACCTGGACCACCACGCAAAGTCGGACGTCCTCGAAAGGTACAACAAGCTTCAGAAGACGAAGCCAGCCAGCCTGTCGAAGCTGAGCCTGAGCCAACTCCGTCAACAAGCTCAGGTACGAACTTTCTAAATTAGTTTAGTTTTTTCCTGTGGAAATTACTACACTATCCGAGTTTGCGTTGCAGAAAGTGAACCTTCATCAAAGGCAGACAGCGTCATCACCCTGGATGAACCTGCCAGAGCTTCTGCTGTCAGCCAGAGTACCAAAATCACCACGATTACATCGACTAAGACGGTAAGTTGGCACTTTTTTTTACAAGTGGCGCATCAGTGCAGCCAACACCGCTGAAAATATCCGCCACTTGGGAAAAAATCTTGTCGAGTTTGTTTGTCGAGCTCGTACTGATTCAGTGCGTCAATTGTTGATCATATGTGGCTTTGAGTAACTTTCTTCTGTCTTAGACGGTGCCTTCAGTCAAGAAAGCTCCAGCAAAGTTTCCTGCCGCTCCCCCACGAACAACACCAGTCGTCTTGGCACCTCCATCTTCTGCGGCCAAAGTCCTGCCTTCCACTTCCTCAGCTCCGATACCGCTGACCACCGCTCCGAAGAAGTACACGTCCATCGTCAACAGCATCGTACCTTCGGGTATTGGGGTGACAGGCCCGAAGGTCGACAAAGTGCCACCAGGGACGGCCGTCTCCATCAAGAAGTCGGAATTTGTGTCCGGCGTGGCACGAGAAGACGACGAAACGTTGTCGCCATCCAAAGACAAAGAGCTCGAGTTCATCTCGGTGGTCATGCCTCTCAAGAAAGATACTCCTCCGTCACCCGAGAAGAAGGACGAGTATGTCATCAAGAAACCTCCAACGGTCCAGAAGCCCCAAAAACCCTCAGGTTTGTTATTTTGCTGCTGATGGTTAGCCGTAGGGTGGTTGTAATTACGTCATAGTACGGTCAGAGTTGAAATCCGGCTTCTTGCTGTAGTGTCGCAATGCAATCACGCCGTGCTCTTTAATTGCAGTTTCGACATAGTTTACGATTTGTCCCGCGTGGCTTACCAAATTCCGTCTAACCCTTTTCGACCGTATGGCTTGAATATATTTACCATCATAACTTTTTCAGGTTCGACGGATCACCAGGTTTTAACGGACACCAGCAAGGTTGTCGGTCGACCATCTGCCGCTCCTTCAACGGGATGCATCGTCGTGCCACCCAACAGCTTCAACAGCTCCATGCCGGCGCACGTGGCTGCCAAGCTAGCCAGTCCTTTAGGCAAGACACCTGGCTTGATTCCTCTAGGCAGCGTCGGTAGCGTCTTGTCCAAGTTCGCCACTTCCTCGGCTGGTTCCAGCAGTGAGTCGAGCCATTCTTTGCCCTCCATCACAGTCCTGACGACACCTCACACGGCTTCGTCGTTAGAAAAGCTACCTGCGCCGAAACCGCCCATTCCATTAGTCATTGCTTCCTCATTGCCACATGTACACTCAGAGAGGGAAAAGACCATTTTCGTTCCCCCTTCGCCGTCTTCGACTATTAGCTTGTCTGTGCCTCTCACTGGGTCTTCGCTGGATGAAACTATCGAGGAAGTGTCAAAGGGGCATTTTAGAATGCGAGCGCTGGACTCGGACTCTACGCTAACGGCATCAGAGACCGAAGCTTTGGAGGAACGCTTGAAGGTAGTAACTTTGAACGATTGTCAGCTTCTTCAAGACTGGCCTGCCTCAATCTTTTTATCGTAGAATAAAGTGGAATCGCCAAACTCGAAAAAGTCTGCGGCGAAGAAGAAAAGACCGGTGGCGCAGCTGAGCAGTGAACATCGCGCAGCGCTACCGTTGGACCGTCTGGTGGCCATCTCGGAAGAGGCCAAGAAAAGGCTCAAGCTGGACTTTGCAGCATCCAATGCTCACAAGAAGGCAGCTTTGAACAATGCAGCGGCAGCGGCAGCGACGACGAACGCCGTGAAGAAGCATCCGGAGATTCCAGTACTCACCTCAACGCCGATATCGGTACAATTTAAACCGTGACTCGGTACACAAACTCGACAAGAATGTCTTCCCAAGTGGCGCACCACGTCAGTGTTACTGGCTGAAAACGTGCGCCACTTGAAAGACGGATATCGTCGAACTTGTTTCCTGAGATCCCAAGTATTCCTTCTTGTAAAGAAGACACATTGATCTAGTGGGGCAACTTTAGGGTAGTCATTTCCACCACGGTATGTTGTTGCAGAAGAAGGATGTGGCAGTTCCGACCAAGTCGACGAAGCATCCTTCATCATTGGCCAACTTTCCTCTGCGGATATCGACGGAAGGTATCGTGACACCATCCGCTCCTTCAGCTGCAACTTCACATCAGGGAGATAAGCGAGTGGCGGTAGTGAAGGAAAATGTCCAGCCGGAGCCGAAGCCGGTTGTGGTCGAGATCAAGAAACCTTTCCACTTCGTCAAAGCCGACTTTTCCGACGAAGACCAGAACAGTATGGACGCTCATGGCTTCGACTGGACATCACCAAACCGTCCGGCAAAAGAAGCTACCACTGTAAGTGAACATGGGAATGATTCTCAGACGTTCCTGGCGAAAAGAGAACATGCGCCGGTTGGCCGAGGCTTATTTCCCGGTCAATCGGCGCATTTTCTTGTACGTTAATGTTATAGTTTGCGCGAGTAGTCTGATTGGTCTACCCCGATGAAGTAGCGCACAATTGTATTCTAGTTTTATAGTGGTGTTTAGGTGTGTTTGGGGGTTTGCAGGCGAAGAATAACATGGTGGCGTCTCCGAGCGTGGAGGAGCGGGATAGAAATTCCGCTTACAAAGCACGGTCGCTGTCCATCGCGTCGGACATGACGGAAGACACGGTCAGCATGTCCATGTCCAGCACAGCCATGGACTACGAACCACGGCGGCGTGCCGCTCATGCTACAGACAGGGAAAGCACCAAGAAACGGAAGAAAACAACCCTCCGCGAAGCTTACAAGATTGGCAGCGCACCGCTGACCGACCTGGGCAGGTGGAAACCGCAAGATGATATGCTTCTGATAGTCGCAGTCCAAGAGGTAAATATAACTCAAACACCATACAAGGCTCGAAAAGGTTCCTCAAATAATCGTTTCGGATTTCCATTGTGTTCTTGCAGTATCGGGACTTGGCCATGGTTCACAAATACGTCAAGTTCTCCTGCCATTTTACCGCTATTGAAATTCAAGAGCGATGGTTCAACTTGCTGTACAACAAGAAGATTTCCAAGTCAGTACAGAATCCATCGCTTCCTGACGGACTGAGAGTAAACTTGTCCCTCAGTTGTTCATCCGTCTTTTTTCCAGAGCTGCTTGTCAGGCTGTACGTTCTTCTCCGTCGGACATTTTGGCCGATGTCCAGGGGAAGACGCCCTTTTCTGAAGCCGAAGAAGCCATTCTATCAGAAATACCGATGGTACATCATTCCCCTCATATTTTCATGGTGACGCTTCATGACTTTCTTGCAGCTTTTGGAGTATCCGGAGTTGGAAGTCTTCGAGATTGTGCTGGAGGCCAATCACAACGTCTTTCCGCCCTTCCGTTTGGCGGAGGACCTGGAAAAACACTGGCGCATTATGCTGGCCGAAGGACGCATCGACAAGTGCGATAACCGTAAGTCTGCTTTCTGATGGCTCCTAGATAGAATTGTACGCCATGGCCATGTTTTCTTGTAGTTTGCGTCGTACCGGATGAGCAGATTTCCTACAACGGCGATCGTTTACCCTGTTTTGCCGAAATGGAAGCTCGCATCAAAGACGTCGATCTCAAGTAAGTCATACCATTCCTCCCCCCTAAACCTAGCTCTATGGTGGTAGCTATATCCTTCTTGCAGAAATTGGATACATGTCTCGGGAGAGTTTGCCTACGGTAAGACTATCCTCGTTACGTTGGAAAACTAGTCAATGAGTATAACACCGTCAAATTCGTCTTGGCAGAAATGGACAAGATCCAGCGGCAGAATCGAGAAAGAATACACGTCTTGGACGCCGAGATCAATCATCTGCGCTTCCTCCTCGAACGAACCATCAACTATCAACTTCCAGGTAACGACTCGAGCTTCGGAAACAAACTCGACAGGGTTCTTTTCCCAAGTGGCGCACTTTCTCAGCCGCAGAACTGAAAAGTTGCGCGACTTGGGAAAGCAATCTTGGTCAGTGCAGCTCCCAGATTATGGCCTTCTTTGCTGTCGTCGTAGATTGTGGGAAGCCCGATTTTTTTAGTGTTCACGATCGAGCTTTCCTGGCTCTCCTGACGGGTCAACGGGCCAAGTTTGGTATCAAGAGTGGAAGAGTAAGTCAGGCGTTTGTTTCTCTGTCTAGCTTCAAACAAGCAGTTTTTGACTGTTGTATCGCCTCTTATAGGTGTCTTTTGGGCGATCGTGTGGTGATCACGTCGTCGACGTGGACATGTCCCTGGAAGGCTACGCTGGCAAGCTGTCGCGAACTCAGGGATATATCTACCTCGAGCGTAACGGTAGCTTCCGCATCGAGAACCACGGACGACGTCCGGTCTTCGTCAATCAGATCATTCTGGACTATGGCGATTCCTGCGTCCTGACAGACGAATCGATGATTGAGGTACGTCACTTCCGCTTTGCCAAAAGTCCGCAAACGTTTAAAACACACGGGGAGTTCGATAGACAGATTCGACATGATTGTTGCCAGTTGCGCACTTTTTCCCCGAGAAGCACTGTGAACGTGCGCCACTGGGAGAATCAAACAAATTGGACAGAGTTTTGTTCTAAGTGGCGCACGCTGTTGGTCAGTGACGCTGAGAAGTGCGCCACTTTGGGAACAACAATTGTGCGCAGCTCTGAGCAGTATATACCCTTTCGGAAATAGAATAGAGCAGAGCTGCAAATAACAGAAGTGGATGACAAAACGTTTTGATGAATTGAATTTGGATGACGGAGAGTTGACCGGTGGATTTTGTAGGTAGGAGATTTGTGTCTGCAGTTTTACATGAACCACATGCGGATTGGCCGCTACCTCCGTCAAAAGTATAGCGGCGAGTACTTTTCTGACGAAGAGCCCATCGACCACCAAGAGCGGGACCGAAGACCAAAAAGCATCAAAGTAACTCGCAAGCCGTCGAAAGTCCCAAAGAACAATACCTACGAGCAAGCAGCTGTCTTATCCGAAGCCGACGCTTCTGACAGCGGATCCATCGAAAAATTTGACCAAGAACAGACGTTAGGAAACAACCGGTCTTCCAAGGGAAGAACCACCAAAAAATCAGGCGAGTCAAGAAATCTTCTGTTCTGTAATGAGAAAACACACTCGGCAAGATCGTTTTCCCAAGTGGCGCAAGTCTTTAGCCAGTAAAACCGTAACTGTGCGTCACTTGGAGAAGAATTCCGGACTATCAATAGATGGTTTCCAAGTGGCGCACGCCTCTCGTCAGTAGCACCGGAAGCGCGCGCGCCGCTTGAGCAAACAGTTTTGTCAGGTTTTCTTCCTGCGTTCATAAATTATTCTGCCTTTGATTTTCACTTACCGTCGTAATTTTCTTAGGCAAGTCTCTGCTGGCTACGGTTCTGTCTCAGGAACCCAACGCTGTTGAGTCTTCCGAGTTGTCAACGGTTCCGAGTGTCAAGAAGTCGTCGAAGAAGTCGAAAGCGACTGCGGTAGAAGAAGCGCAGGCCTCACTGGACGAAAGCGCTTCTGCGCCGCCGGCTTCACAGATGGAGACGACACAGTCCGCAGTGACGTCAGCCTTGTCAGTAATAGCGGGCTACGGTGGGCCCTTGCCGCCCGCTTTGTCCCTGGCTAGCCGTATGATGTCTGAGTCTCCCGTCTCGCAGATGGCCGCTTTGAACGCTGTCAATGATCTGCTGCAAGCGCAGCACACACAGATGGACTCACATTCGACGCTTCAACAGTAAAGAGTTTACAGTGTGGAAGCAAGTTTCTCCAATGCTGAAAGTATGGTCGAACCTTTCGCCAAGGAATACTAGACTGGCATGAAGCATTGTTTTTACTTTATCACTTACTGACAGTTTTAGTATACTGATTTTATTTGTTATCTCTTGTGTAAGCTGTGGTTGATATGGTTCGTTGAGAGGCTCGTTTTTCCTGTAAGAGAAGTCATGGATCCTGAACTTTCGAAGTTCAATAAAATTTAGCCGTCAGCATAGAGGTATCGGATAATCGCAAGTTCGGAACAGCTGAATGGAAAAGGGAAAACTGGGTGGCATAATATAAAGAATAATGAAGTGATGTCGTAGCTGAGCTCTTTGTGCAAGATTATTAGGGGCATTATCGGGAATTATGTGGTCTGTGTTCTGAAGGACACACCCAGCTCGAACCTGACGTAACTTGTTATAACTGACCCCGCTGCTCTTTCACGTAATACGACCTGATCTGTGAAGAGCGCGACGCGGGGAGTCCTCAAATTCCCCCAAAAGTTATCGACCTTTCTCAAAACAATACCGATCCCGGTCACATGGACGAAAAAGCCAAAGCGTTGGCCTCTACAACAGCCGACAAAACGAACCAGGATCGGACATACATTTGGGGACTCGCGTCGGCAAGCAAGCTCGACAAAATTGCTTTCCCCAAGTGGCGCGGTCTCTCAGTGTTATTGGCTGTAAGAGTGCGCTACTGGGAAAACCGATCTTGTCCAGTGTGTCTGAACAATTCTCAGTGGGCTCTCCTGGTTTGTCCCCTCTTTGTTTTTTGTGCTCCGAGAGACGGTTCATAGAGTCTGGCACAGTTGTTCTTTGACCAGGTGATTAGGGTTTGCCAAGAAAGGTGAACAGTGGGCGGGTACGGAAGGAGCGTGTAATCTGCCATCAAATGTGAGAAGATTACCACTCATTTATTTGATTGTTATTTGAGGGGAAGTACAGTAGCTTATCGCTTAGCTGTGTTGGAGGGACGTTTGCAGAAGGTTATTTCTGGACATGGAGACACATTCTGATGAGAATGAGTATAGCAGGAGCTCCAGTGATTATCTCCCTTTTGTTCCATGTTTCAATGACCATGGGACAGAGCAAAAACTGTGTCCAAATTCGATAAGCGGCTTGTCCACGCTTTACTCACAGTAATCCTAAGCTCTTGTAAGCTAAACTTGTATACATTGTTAAATAAAATAGTCACGAGAAGGCTTTTGGTAGAAATCCTTCTGTTTGAAAAGACATGTGTCGCCCAACGGGAATCTGCCAGGAGTGCCCTCATTACATCCCTAAACCTTTTCAGCTTTTTTAACGGTTCAACTATGCCTTATTCAAGTTCTTCCTAGTTACAGTCGCACCTCTAACTTTCGTTCTTGATTGATGAAAACATTTCTTGGCAAATGGTGTCGTCCGAAAAAATTCGAGGGATCGGGGCTTTGAGCTTCAGGCGTGTTCGTTCAGACAGGCCGGTTCTTCGGAATATTTTCGATCGCCGTAGGTTCGAAACTATCAATAATATGAAGCGTCACGCCCTTATTAACGGATTACGAATGAATGGCGAAAGGTTCGACGCCTTTAAGCTGTATATTATGACGATATTGATTAGGTTGACATTTGAGAGTGTGAAGATGAGCTTAGGCAATTAAAATGATGTGTTGCCATCCGTCCTCAATGGGTCGTAATCGATGATCCCTCACCGACGTATCACTCTGTAGGCGTCCGGTGAAGAGGTGAAAGGGTGTACCTGATGATATGAATCAGTTTGCTTAGCAAATTAACCTGCAACATGGCTGTTATTGCACGGAAGGCTCTTTACCTATTTGCTCGGCATACACAAATGTCACACAGTCGATTTGTGAGGTAAACGGGATCATCTTTTGTACGCGTTACATCCCCTTTCACCTACTTTCCATTGACGCCTAACGGGATTTACATCTCCGGTCAACATTCGTGTGAAAGAAACGATTGTCACATGCGTAGATATATAGCGTTTTATCCTTGTTTGGACAAACATACTTCCGTGACCTCTTCCCTTATGATACACTGAGCTCTTGGGTAAACAGACGGCGAACAAGCCGGAAAATGATGTCAAATTTGTGCGCGGGTACATTCGCTGGACAACCAAACACGACTGGTAGGCATAAACGTCTTTATGCAGTGTCGGATTTGAAGCTGGAGAAACCGCCCGTCTGTTTTTGATGTAAATAGCATATTCATGATTTTCCAATATTTCTTTGGAAACTTTAAATCATTTGTGTGTGGGCGTTGAAGCGTGCGCCACTAGGCTTTCTTGTTATCGACAAAGGCAGTGTCTGAATTTGACGTTTGAAAGTTTCCGACATTATGTTAAATGGCGTCGTTCGCTTCTCCTCGTAAATTCAACAATGGAGGTGTGCGTTTGAAGGGGAAGATTTTAAAATTGAAATATGTGGACAGATTAGTGTGGAGAGCCGTCAAAGCGTGAAATTAGACGACACGTCCCCACAGTCCCACTTGTGGACATTTCGATGATGCATCAACGTTGACCAAAAGTGCGCTAATCGATCGCGATGAAAGTATCATACTCGGAAAATGTAGGGCGTTATTAGCTGATGGTGAGCAATGTCTCACCTCAAGCGTGTAACTATTCGTAACAATACCATATGCAGATCTGGAAAATCAGCTGTATATGGGCCATACAATCATTGTTCAACATCGCTAGACATATTTTCGAACTGGTTTTGCTTCACAGAGAGAAAGCAAAGTGGACCACACCCGAGCCACGCGCGTCACCTCGTCGCCGACCACATTTCTCCCTTTGTTTCTTCAATAGCAATTGTAACACTGGTATTTCAAATCAAGAGCCTTCATTCAGTCTACAACTGCGCCCATTTGCATGCTGTTAAAGGTCACCATGGTCGACAGCCAAATACCACTACTTTCATCGTTTCTTTACTTTGACTCAGTGTAACCTGAAAGAGAACCGCGGAGACGTCTTTCTTTTGTCGTTCCACAAGGACGGTGGCGCAGTACGAAATTGCCAGAAGGATATTGGTTATGAAAGGAGGGGAACGAAAATTAAAGGGCTGGATTGGAATGAATTCCTTCCGGAGTTTGGGCATGTGGAGGTGATGATCAGTTTAGGGTGATTGTTGGTTTAGGGAGCATTTTCCAGCTCGTCAATGAAATGTACCTCAGCGGGATCCCGCTAATTAGTTGCTTGAATCTTTTCAGCACCCAACAGCGATAAACAGAATGGCGGCCATGCGTGTAGTCTTCTTTGATTGCAAGGGCCGGGCTTAGCTATACGAGGTAAACGTCATAATTTGGGCATATTTTTGGGACGTAATTCGGGTAACTCATATCTCAGCACCTGTAATATCTACCCACCTTCTTTAAGTTTTTTAAGATAGAAGAACCACTCTCCTAAAGCTTTCAACCGGTCTAAGGAAGCAAAATGGCTAAAAGTTCGAGAAATCGACTTCGGCGAGAAGAGGGGTATTCGCAATGTTAAAAAGCCTAAAGTTGTACGAACCGGCGTACGATGAACAATCAAGGTAGTGTAGACTGCAATGCTTCAACTTTCTGCATTACCCGAATTTTGTCCGGAAACTGGGTATGCCCGAATTATGTCCTCTACCTCGTATCCATAGCTTTTGTCATCCGGTACGTGTAAATTCTCTTCCTTCCGCACAGACCTCAAGAACTTGCTCTGCCGCCCAATTTCGATACTTATCGGTTCTACAGATTTGTCTTTACTCAGAAAACCTACACCTCCGCAGACCTACACGCCCCACTCTGCGAGGCTGCGGTAAGAAGATAAGTTGGTCATTTTACCTCCGCAGACAAACCGTACACAGATTTTTCGCAAGTGGTGCACGGTTTCGGTACCATTAGCTGTGCGCCACTTGGATAAACGATCTTGCGGAGCCTGATTGTTTTTTCAAGTGCCGCACGTGCTGGATACTATTGGCTGGTTGTGTGCGCCACTTGGAAAAACAATTTTGTCGGGTTTGCTCGTCTGGGTCCGAGCAAAAGCCCGCTTTGTGAATAAATCCCAACGAAACGGAAAATAGTAAAAATCAAACTTGGTCAGTTGGCTTTTGTCATGGCTATGCTTCTGCATGATATCCACCGAGTTCAAGGCTTGTGGACATGAGAGTTATAAGTTCGAAGGACAGTATGTGGTGCGACCGGCATATTTCCCAGCAGGAAACCGGAAAATCCGAAAGTCATAGCGCTCATTACTGGTTGGGAATTGTGCTTAGTGCCCCGTGTCCATATTATACCAATTTTACAAAGCTGTGCGGAGTGCATTTTCGGCATATTTCAGCTTGAATGAATCGCTTTGAAGCATTTAGAGATTTGCATTGTGGGAGGAAGAAAGGGACAGTCGCCATTTTTGCACAAGGACATATTTCTGGCTGTTACAGAACAATACGTGAAAAGACCAGCAGACTGATTGAAACGAGAGGGGAATCAGGGATTGGACTGAAGACGTCTGGAGTGGTTGGATGCTCGGACTAGGCGGCTTAGACTTATTAAATCACGCTGCTCATTCCCATCCATTGTCATGGCATAGTCAAACATTACAGCTGCTCGTATAAGCAGATCAATGTACAGCTAATATGAACAGAGGACAAGATGACCAACCGGGAACCTCCCCTCCGTTACAGAGTTTTCTTGCCCACTTTCCACCAGTCACTTTTCACACCAACTGCCCACAAGTGATTAGCCAAAAGACTACTGGTCTCCTTTATCTCCTCGAACGTATTGTCCGGGATTTCGCAGTTCATGCTGCACGGCGGGATGTCCACTTGATGAGCGACACATCAGGAAACCCTTTAGCTCCCCACAAGAGTGACCTCTTCTATCGGCGCTCATCCGTAACGTTAAGTAACCATCAACATGTCCTCGCTCATGAAAAGACACTGTTACGGACATACATCAAACTACGGTGAAACGCATCACGAGCAACAGCATTTCCGATACAAGATCTTTACGACATAATTTGGGAGCTCGCCAAACAAACTTCCCAAGTGGCGCACGTTGTCAGTCTTATTAACTCAAAGCCTGCGCAACTTTCAAAAAAGAACGGTATCGCGTTTGTCCTCTCAAGTGGCGCACGTTTCCAGTTTTATCGGCCAAAAGCATGCGCCACTTTGAAAACGATCGTGTTAAGCTTGATGCCGAGCTGCCGTTCCGAGAACGGTTTGTGAATGCGTCATAAAAATCGGATAATTTTGGAGTAGAAGTCGAAAATTTTATATTGCAGTATTGACACTGGGGAATATTTTCGAGGTGCCCTGTATTAGGAAGAGCGGTGATGCACGATGCAAAAGGTGCTATCAGGCGATTAAACGGTTTATGAAATGATCGATCAGATAGGTAAATTCGTGTCTCGGAACAGCTTTCAAGAGGCGACTAGGGAGTTTGTCAAAGCGCGAGGTGACACCAGCGGCCACAAAAAGATTAAACAGCAGATGCTTCATCAACGCTCCTGCCAAGTGCAAGAGGCTATTCCCTGAGCCATTTAGCCTGTATGGACCGACGTTGGAGTGGTGAACGCGCCGTTCGATACAAGTCGCGCACACGCTTTGCTCAACAAGAGCAACGTTCTGCACTCTCTTGTCCGTGGGAAACCATCACCGGAATATAATGCAACACCACACACCAATCGTCTAAATTCATTTCTATCGAAAATATCTATTCAACTTTTTCCCGCTGATTTCTGCTCATGAAGTCATCAAAAAAGCAATTAAACAAAACATCATCAACCTTTAACAGAGAATTCTCAAAGATGCGCCAAATCGTTTGGAAAACTCTACGTAAGACTTCGAAAATCTGCACATGAGGTCGTGCAGGCACCTCATAGCGAAGCAGCCAGTTCTCAAGCATGCGCAACGTCGTTTGGGAAGACTAATGTAGGCCCTCGTACGCACCCGCATGAAGTCATGAAGCTACCCCATAGCCAGACGGCCAATTATGCGAATACGTCATCCCTGTGTCATCCGCCGTCCACCATATGGCCTCCGCTGTACCTCAGAGTACGTATGCGCATTACCAGTTGACGAAGGCCTATTCCAGACAATATGACAATGGCTGCAATCGATGTGGAGAGAGCTAACTGGCGAGGTTGACTGGATGATCACGGTTGCCAGCAAGGTGAGCACCATTCACAGCTGGCCAGGCACTTTGCGCCACGGCAAGGCCAACCCGCCTATGAAGTGAGCGAGTACGGTACAAGATCAGCCAGCACCACCAAGGTTTCTCCTGAGCAGTCGTCAACAGTGAACAGTCCGCGCCATTCAACTGCCCATTGTCGACTTTTACGGTGACCAAAGTGGACATCGCTGCACTTGCAACTTCCCCGCAACTGAGCAGCCGCCGCCACTTGTGACCTTTCCTTCTTTTCCCGCACTAACGTTATTCTCACGACAGTCTACTCAGTTTACTGTTACCGATATCTACCTCGACGTTCTCAGTTTTTGATCAGTGAAGAAAAATGGCAAACGAAGCTTCCGGCGGCAGAAAGAAGTCTCTCTCCTTTTCCATAGCGAAAATTATGGAGTCGGTCGAGCACAAGGAAAAGACCACATTGCCACCCACAGCCAAATGGCCCTATCCTTCGTCACCTTTCGGATTCAGCCTTGGAATGCCGCTGTGCAGCCCGTCAATGTTGTGGGTTCAACAAATGATGCAGCAGCCGTCATCGACAGAAGCCTTTCGTAGACTGCAAAATGCTGCCGCTTTCCCCCAACAACGCGGGTGCCATATTTCCAAGCCTGTTCCCAGCGCTAATGTTCATCTGGCCCTAACCTCCAGTATCCCGCCGAGCTCTGCGAAAAGACGAGTCAAAACAACCGGAAGTAATAAAGACGGGATGTCAGCGCCAGCCGGAAGTCCTTCTGTTCCTCGTGAGAAGCCGTCGAAACGGAAAAGAGTCTCAAATGAGCAGCAGACGGTCCGTTCTTACACAAAGGTATGTGAGAATCCGGACAACAAACTCGGCAGGATCATTTTTCCAAAGTGGCGCACGTTTGCAGTGTCACTGGCTGGAGGCGTGCGCCACTTGAAAAACGAACCCGATAAAACCGCATTCTAAGTGACGCACGCTTTCAGCTAATAACACCGCCAATGTGCGCCTCTTGAAAAACGGTCCGGTCGAGTTTTTCAAGTGGCGCACGTTTTCAGGCAAAAACAGTGGAAACGTGCTCCAATCTGGGAAAACAATTCCTTCCCGTCTGTATGCCAAGCTTTCATGTCACGCCAGGGTTCATCACACAGTCCATCTCAAAGGCTCTGCATTTTAATCACTTTATTCATTAATCTGCTATTGATGAAATAGGTGGCTAAAAAGGAAGAAGAAAGTGAAGAGGAGGATGAAGAGAGAGACAATTGTCTGGACCATGACGAGGAGGACGAGGAGATGGAAGAGGACGAGACGGAAAGGTCCTTGTCGACGGCCACCGATGACCTTTTGGATGGCGAAGCAGCGAAAGGCAAGTCGTTTGTCTGCCCGGAATGCGGCAAGGTCTTCAACGCCCACTACAATCTCACGAGACATATGCCGGTTCATACCGGTGCTCGGCCGTTCGTCTGCAAGGTGAGCAGCGTTTCAGAAACTCCAGATATCACGCCTGCGAAAACCAACATGCGAAGAACAAACACGATAGTTTTTTCAAACTAAAAACAGCCAGTTTCAAAACGATTTTTCATGTTCAAAACATCGTAGAAAAATCACAAGTTCTGCTTTGTTTCGTTTCCCGCGTTGACGTGTTTGACTTTACTGTCTTACTTTCACACGCTAATTCACAGATAATATCCGATGGTTCTTTCAAACTTTCAAACTTTTTTACATCACCCGAGGTGTATTGTCCAGCAGGCTTCCGTCAAAGGGTCTAATCTGAAAAATATGGGATTCCTTTACCGAGAATGACCTGCGGTTCGCAGCAGAAACGTTGTCTTTCAAGCTAGGCGTTGTAATTCGTTTTTGAGATGAAGCCATTGGTGCCAAACGAGTTTTGATTTGAACTTTATTCGGCAAGTAATGCATTGTTGTCATGACCTGTTCCTTGCCCTCTTTCAGGTCTGCAACAAAGGCTTCCGTCAAGCTAGCACCTTGTGTCGCCACAAAATCATTCACACCAACGAGAAGCCGCACAAATGCACAGTATGCGCCAAAGCATTCAACCGCAGCTCCACCCTCAACACTCACCTCCGCATCCACGCTGGCTACAAACCCTTCATGTGTGAAGTTTGTGGGAAAGGCTTTCATCAGGTAAGCAAGCGCAAAGACCAACCGTGTTTTCACGCTTGGGCCATTTCAAAGCTCTTCTGTTGATCTACACGGAAGTTCCACGCTTTTCAACTGTTCACAGCATTCCATATAACCATGTCGTCATAACACTTTTCATCACTCAACTGGTCTTTTTCTTTTTCATCAAACAGAAAGGCAACTACAAGAACCACAAGCTAACGCACAGCGACGACAAAGCCTACAAATGTCACATCTGCAACAAGGCCTTCCATCAGGTCTACAACCTGACCTTTCATATGCACACCCATCGCGAGCAAAAACCCTACCTCTGCTACGTGAGTAAAAAGTTTCAAGCTTCCTTCGACTATTGTTTTCCGTTCTAGCAGAAATTCTTTTAGATTTTGTCCCAGTTTTATGAACTATACGACAGCTCGGCAATTAGACTCAACAAGACTGTTTACCCAAACGGGGCACACTTCCAGCCTATAACGATGAAAGCGTGCGTCACTCAGAAAAACGATCTTGTCGCTTTTGTTTGCCTCCGTAACATGGGATATTTCTGGAAGTTATTAAACGGAAATTATCCGTTCAATCGTGATTCTATTTCTCGTTCTTATTACAGTTGTGTGGTAAAGGTTTCTGTCGGAATTTCGATCTAAAGAAGCACATGAGGAAACTGCACGACATCAAAAACTACGTCGGCGAAAGCAGCTGTCGATCAGAAGAAGACGAAAGACAACAAGCACGCCCAAAGATGCAGGCGGTTCCTTCCACTTCTCCCAACTACAACTTATCGCTTTTCGATCACAGCCTCAGCGCCTTCCATCCCATCCGTGCCAATCACTCACTACCCGCAGCGCCATCTGTCTCTCTACCTTTTCCATCTTCCAGCATATTCTTCGATCACAAGCTTCCGCCTCATCTCGACGGGCCTCGCCCATCAAACTACAGTAAATTTCAGTAAAAATTCCTTCGAGTTAATTTCGATGTACCTATTGTGTGAGAAATTGTGAAATGTGTTTGGTTCTTCTACAAAATTAATAGTGTTTACTGTACATACAGAAAACCAGAATTTTCCAGTACCACATATAAATTAACTGACCTGCAAGCCGTTAGCAGCCAAGGCTAGAAAGAAGACCATCAAAGCCTTTCATGCTTCTCCACGCATCTTTCGTGACTGTCGATTTGGCCGTTTCCGTATATTGAAGCTGGACCTGTGCAAGGATGTTTCGCGTGCCGCGTAAGTCTTCCAGCTTCTTGTCCAAAGCCTTCCTTAGTTGGCCTCTAAGAGACGGCAGATGTGAGACATGATCTGGAGGTACTTCACTGTACGAGACTGGCTTGTTTTACCTGGCAAGGCATACTCGTGGGATTTGAAGTCCTTCGACAGCGCACCAAGGCTTCTCAGCGTTTCATCCGCAAACCTGCACAAAAACCATTTAGTGTTTCTTCCAAGCGGCGCACGCTTCCAGCCAGTAACATCGAAAACGTCATATCCGGCAGGCTCAACATCGGGACACATTCCAGCGCCGCCATGCGGACCACCACACTGTCGTCCTGCACGTAGGGCAGCAACAGCCGACTGGCATTTGGCAAGTGTCCGGCACCTTCCCTCAGTTTGTTCAGCACTTCCAGACGGTGGATGACAGCTTGCGGCTTGTTCTCCAGCAGATGCCGCAGGTGATGGTGGACCGAGGAGGAGAAGCCACAGTCGGACATGGCTCTGGCAGCGTCTCCTCGTACGCTTAAGGTGTTGTCGGAAGTGGCCATAACCAGAAGGTTGTGGTGGACTTGTTCCCAGTAAGGAAGGTACTCACCGTGGAGGTTGTATGGAGGCCAAGCTCCGTTGGGAAGCGCTCGCTGAATTTAACCTAAAGAACCAATGCGAAAAAGTAACATGGGGTTTGTGAAAACAAACTCAATACGATCGGTTTATCCAACCGGCGCCCGCTTCTAGCCAAAAACCCTGCAAGCATGCGCCACCTGCAAATACAACCATATTCAACAAGATGATTTTCTCAAGTAGCGCACAGCCTCTGCTGGAAACACAGCACATGTGTGCCATTTGGGAAAACATTCTTGTCCAGTTTGTTTGCAGAGAAGCCAGTTCGGAAAATAATTGATGTCAGTAAAACAAACCTAGTTTAAAATAATAATAAATCCATAACATGAAAACCAAAGAGAAAATTTAACCTGCTGAAAATTATTAAGAATCCAATGACATCTAATAACATCCAATGACATCAAGAAGGAGATACTGACCGTGAGCAAAGCTCGTCGAGGAAGAGAGGCGTATCTTTCGGAATCTTGGACATGAGTTCCACCAGCTGAGCCTGCTTGGCCTCGTTGCTGGACTTGATGTCGAAAAGCTGGGCGAAGATCTCTTTGACGACCTCGAGGTCGAAGCGACCAGCCGTAATGAAGACATGACAAGCTGCCCACCAGTTGGCCTCATGGTGCGATCGCAGCAGGGCCAGCCTTTCCTTCTCCAGCTCAACCGGGATACTTCTGGTCTTGCTACACGTCATAATGGCTGCGGCTTGTCTGACAGGTCGGTGTAGATCCCAGCGAGCGAGATGGGCGATGATGGCCATCAGTTCCCCAAACGCTCGGTCCTAAAAAACCGAAACCATGATGTTTACTGCTTTACTGCTGATTTACTGCTTTTTCTAGGCGTTACAGAAAGTAGTTTCAGATTTTCTCCTCTTGACTTTTTACTCTGGTTCCCAAGTCTCACTTCCTTTTCCAGATCATGGTCCGTAAATTAGGAGCTGGACCGATAAACTGGACATGAACTGGACACATTATCAGTATATTGCTGGCTAAAAGCGCGCGCGTTACTCGAAAAAGCTTATTTTGTCGAGTTATCAAGTAACGCACATTTCCAGTGTAAGTGACCGGTGGCGTGCGCCACTAGAGAGTACGATCTCGTCGAGTTTGCCGAGCTAGGTCCCGTTTCACGAGCTGCTCTTCGTTTTCCAGAATACGTCTTACCCAAGCTTTGATTTGCTTTTCGACTTCGAGGACCAGCAAGTAATGCCCACCGGCTCTGGAGATGTCTGGTCGAAGCGGTAGGACCGCTGCAAGAACCCCACGTAGCCTCGTTGTACCCGTGACGCTGGCCAAATAGTCGATGACTTCAACTGGTTGAGGGATCTTTGCTATACCGTCAACCAGCGAAAGTACGCCGAAGCAATGCGCCCAATGACGGACCAGGTCCTTCCAATACTCTTCCAAGTTCACCGACGGAAAATGATGCTGCTGCTGTCTTTCTGCGTCTTTGTTCGCTGACGTCACCGACGCTTCTTTCGGCTCATCGGGAAGAATAGCGTCCTTTTCCGGTGGCTTGCTTGCTGGAAAAGAATACTGCAAACTGTTATCGACTAGGAAAATAAGATATCTTCTTTACTGTGTTGAGTTTACCGGAATATGCGTGGGATATCGAAGCCAGCGTTTCTTAATCCGGTATGACAGCGGTTTCGATGTTCTGCCGGACTTTTGAAGTTTACGCCCAATGTAGAGTAGCTTTGCGTAGGGTAGCGGGATGACTTTCTCCTCGTGCTTCTGGAAGACATGTCCAGTATCATGTTTGATCGTGTCGTGATCCTCGCTTCCGGTGATGACCGGACTGTTCACAACTCGAGCACCTGCATCCAGAAACTAATTTAACTTGCCTCCCATAGGAAAACGGTTCGGAACTTCAATCATCGTAAAAAATAAACACACACCTTTGAGTCGTTCACGGCAGAACAAGTTTAAGCCAAGAGGATGGTCGTCCAGTTTCGACATCCTTCGCTCTGTCGGCGGTTTAACGACCTCAACAGCGCCCTCTCTTGGAAAGCGTTCGGTTATCGAAATTATGCTGGGATGTGGTAGAATCTCCTTTGTTTCTTCATCAACCGCCCTTTTCTTCTTCCGCTTTCCATCTTTCATCGCACGGACGAAATGATACCACAGAGGATTTTTTAGAGGATCTTCCACCCAGAGATCCTTCATAACACCATCACGGTAGTAACTGAAAAATATCGGCAGCCCAATTTACGGGATAACAATTTTAGCTCCGAACCAAATTTTTTGACATGAAACTGTAGGCAATCCAGAGGTTGATACGACGCTCGAGCAGAGCAAGAAAACGGATTAGCGTAGGAATGAGCCAATTGAAAGGGAGCACGTGGGCGGAGCCGAACCGACTAATGTGCTCGGTGCTTAATTCCCGAGTAAGGCATATGGGCCATCACTCGAGTGCGTAAGAAATCCGAGTAACGTTCCAACTGAGCTTTTCTGTAGGTATTTCCCCAAAAGTTTTTCAAAACCTCAGATTTGCTGTCAAGACGTCCCACCGAGGTTCCAACTGCCCCTTAAACTGCATCTTTCAGGGTTCAACGTCGGTTATTAATTATTCGTCAAACTGTAGCAACGACTGCACGCTTGACTGTGACTTTGTCAACTTAGACACCAACAAAATCTCAGTTTGACTGTGGGTGTAATTGTGGCTTTCGAAAATTCGATGAGACTGAAACTTCAACTGTGACTTTTGCCACAATAAGAACTGTGTCTGTAACTGTGGCTTTTGCCACTTTCTGGATTTTACTTTGCCTTCAACTGCTGCTTTTCGTATCAAGATTCACTTGAGCTTTAAGCAGTCGGAATTGGACATCACGTTTTCCGTTGCTGTATCAGAACTGAAAGCTTCGTGTGATTTGACATCGCATCTTACCAAAAAGTCATCAATCACGAAAATTGATGGAGGTTTTGCAAAACCTTCCGGAGAAGTTACGCTAATCGGCTGGATCGCGGAGCGAGTCTCAACCTCACCCGATTAGAGTAAGGAATGGGAGGGGCCAAAGTCTTACGCAACTCGGACTTCTTGCGCTGCTCGAGTTCGGTATCAACCTCTCTAATATCAAGAGGGATCGAGTGCTAGCTTCGCCACGCTTCGCCACGGGTAGAAGTCTCACAAAACTGTGCACCCTTTTGAGAAGACTTTGCCGAAAAATCTAGGAGTGATTAGTAGCTGAAGCATCCTCACATGGGGGTTTATTGTCATAACAGATGCAGACGCACATTCGGGCTGTATGACGCCATTGTGACGTCAAAACCTTGTCAGTCGAAACGTCGAATCACTTCAGACTTTTCTGACGAAGTCATCTGACTCGTGGTCAGATGACCAAATTGACTTCAACATCCTGTGTTCCTTGATGTCTGTTACATTAGGTTGCATCAGCAGTCTAACATTCCGCTTGGGGTCCCAAAACTTTAAAGTCGATTCCTGAACAATTCGACCAGCGATGGATATCCTGTAAATTGGCTGCCGATACCCATAAAAAGTTAACCAGATTGTTTTCTCAAGTGGCGCATATTATCAGTGTCAATAACTGAAACTCCTCCAGAGAGCCTGCGTCGTCCCTTCTCGGGCAGTAATCGAGCGTCTAGGAGCAAGAGTTAGCATCTTGGGACAATTCCGGATTTTTCGAAGTTTTTCTAGCTTTACTTAGTTTCTGCTGAGTCATGAATTGGTGCCCGATCAATCAGTTCTCAACAAGTCAATTCGAGTAAACGGTCAGTTGATTGAAACAAATTTGATTCATCTCAACACCCTGCCGGTCGGACAAATGGACAGTGATACAAATTTTACCGTAGGACCGACAGGGTAGGATTTACGATTTACACCCAAGGAGAGTCTGAATCGCAAACTCACCAGAGGAAGCTCGAGCTCCAGACAGCACGATTTTCCACTCAGGATGATTCCCAGAGTTTTTCTTATTTTTCTAATTGTTCTGACGAATTTTTCCAAGTTTTTGATAATTCATGAGTCGTAGTTCGGATTTAATCAATCAATTCTGTATTAACCATTCGGAGATGTTGGCGTATTGATTAATACGGAATTGATAACCCTGTTGATAGTACCACTTGACGGCAGTGTACGATCAACATTCAACAGGGTATAATAATGCACTATGCCGGTACGTACAACAGATGACTAATGGTAGAGACCACTTTCGGTGCCAAGAAGTTTCTCTTTGATCTTCCGTCATAAGCTCAGGCTTGCCATATGTTGCCCCAATTTAAGGGCTTTAGAATGCCTGAACAGTTTTCTACGATGACTCAAGTGGTCTATGATTCATTCTAAAGCTCCGCTGGAAGTCCAGCCTTCTGGGCGGAGCTCTCGCAACAGGGTATGATGTACGATCGACAAGAGATGAGGTACGTCATTGTACGATCGACAGGGTATGATGTACGTCATTGTAAGATCGATAGGGTGTAACGTGACTCATGCTACCTGGTAGGTAGATAGGAAGACTGACCACTACGAGCTGACCACTGGTCTTGCAAGGTCGACCACTAGTGGTTGACCGTTGGTCTTGATAGGTTGAACACTAGGGGTTGGCCATTGGTTTTGCTATGTTGACCACCGATACCAGCCATTGGCATTGGTAAGTTGACCGCCCAACCGCAGCTGGTTTATTGACCTATCCTTGCTGTCTATTGGTCAGCAGGCGTGGCAAGCGGTCCGCATTTCACTTGAATTGATTACTTGACTGAAAGACGCTCTTCATTACGTCAGGTGTGAATGAACCCGCAGTCCCATGCTTTGCTCTTTCCGCAATAGGCTCAGGCTTGCCATAGTTTGTTCGGATTCAAGGGCGATTGAATACTGAACAGCTTTCTACTGCTGACTCAACCGGTCTATGATTCATTCAATAGCGTCACCGGAAGCCGGAAAGACGTGTGACGCTCTCGCAAAGCGGTGCGCCCGTTAGAATCGCTTCCTGTCAAGTGGCGCACGTTCCTAGGTTTGTTGGCTAGAAGAGTGCGCCACCAGAAAAAAACAAACTGGTTGTGTTGGCCTGCCGAGCCCCAATTACAGTTTCGATTAGGAAATGGTAGATTCATCGAGAATAACCACCTAAATGCTCCAGGTTTCCATTCTTCATCAGGAACTCTGATTAGGTTCTGCCGTAGCTTCCTCAGCATTTCAAACTTGAGGATGGCATGCTGCAGATATTCGATTCGTTCGTCGTTGATGGCCATGGTACTGTACTCGCTCAAGACTGTGGCCTGAACACCACAACGCCGGTCAATCTTCTTGTGGAGAACATTGCGGGACACTTTCGGTACTTTCGTCTCCGTCAGGAACCGGCCTGTGACTTCTTGAAGCAACGGCAAGGTTCGACAGTTCCAGTAGAACATCCTGCCCGGATCGCTATCAACTGTCCAACAACATTAAAATTACTTTCACTGCACCAATGAAAACCCACAAAACAAAAAATGTGCGAACAAAATTCCGCACAGAAATTCTATGAATTGGAACCAAAACAAACTCGAGAGGATAAGTGGCGTACTCTTCCAGTCAATAGACTGTACACGTGCGCCACTTCGGAAGACTTACCAACTCGACAAAACTATTTTGCCAACTGGCGCATATTCTCAGCCAAAACCATTCAAACAGTGCG
Organism: Ramazzottius varieornatus; assembly: GCA_001949185.1. Classification (NCBI taxonomy): domain Eukaryota; kingdom Metazoa; phylum Tardigrada; class Eutardigrada; order Parachela; family Ramazzottiidae; genus Ramazzottius; species Ramazzottius varieornatus. The sequence continues at coordinate 8,404,821 of BDGG01000001.1, forward strand.
CCACTTGGGAAAACAATCTTGTCCAGATTACTCACCAAGCCTCCATTATTGCGATGCTCTCAAAGTACAATTTGTGAAATATGAAAACAGACCTTTCCACAGTCGTGGAACTAATGGTGTATCATAGCGTTTATCAAGCAAGTCCTTGATCATATCCATGGCTCTCATATACCAGGGAGCTTCGGCAAAGTGCTCGATATCAAGATGTGTGCGTTTGAAGAAACGATACATCCGGACAGCCATGGCGCCATCTTTCTGCACCAGCCAGTTTACGAAATTGTTGGTCTGACCCATCCGCTGAGCGAAACTCTGCACTTGACCCGCCTTGTTCATGGCAAAGTACCGCTTTCCTTTGAAGGAATACCTGTCCGCGATATTGTGAGCATACCGATTAAGTTTGACGGCTATCGGCCCTGGACCTTTCCATATCGGTCCCACTGTACGAAGATCATCGAAAGCCTTCTGGCTTCTCTCTTGCATGGTCTACCTTGCTACAGCACCATAGTATTTATAAGATACTCAGACTGGACTTCGGCATGGGCCATCCCGGAAAGTGTTTTCGTTGAATCCCTACCAGTCCATACCTTCGACCCGCCAAGTAATCATGCTAATTGTTTCTATGGCTCAGAGACAAGATTCGCGAGAACGTAGTTCGGACGTCTTCAAATGATTTGAAACATGATCGTCATCCCAAGTGGCGCACGTTCCAGTGTACGTCACTTGGAAAAGCGATCATATTCAAGTTACATCTGCCGACGTCCAAATCGAAGTTTCTGCATATTTGAAATTCGGGCGTGGTTCGCTGAGAAAGTCAACGTCCACTGTGTAATCCTTACTAGGAATCCACCACGGTCAGCGTGGCATGTCAAAGAAAGTCTTGCTTACACGACTCAGATTTGAGAGGGACAATTACAAAGCCTTCGAGGCAGCCTGAAATGCGATAAAGTGCGATGCTGATCTCCATAGCGAAGCGGAAGTCGATCAAAAGCACCACCGAGACGCTTGGCAGAAGTTCTAAAGTGTACAAATGCAGTGTCCAAATAGCGACACAACTAATCTGCTGACCATCAAGAAAAACAGCCATGGCGCGCAAAGGAACACCGTAGCTCGACCATCTGACCATCTGCATTGCTTCGCTCAGGGAGGAAGTTCAAGGTCGGCCAAGCCCTCAATTGAACGTATTCTGGCATTTAAGTTAGCTTCAGTTTCGCCAGATGCAGACGCTTGTTACCCTATAAATATTTATCGATCATAGAGAGGCAAAAATGGGTTGCAAATATGTTTTCACGTGCTGTATAATACTGTGCCTTGCCGGCGTTAGTCACTGCGCTCCCACCCAGACGGCGAACCCATGGCAGAGAGCTTTCTCATCATCCAAATTTGCGCCAGTCAAGACGACCAGTTCTAGCGAGGACTCTTCCGCCGCTTCTAGCGAAGAAGAGTACCATGAAGCGGCTGCACCGACCGACTGGAGCCGTGGTACCACAACGCGCCCATCAGTCGGCGAGCCAGCTGTCACTCCGCCTGTTATGACAAACCGCGCCAGGAATGCGACGCCATTAGCGCCCTCTGACCAACTTGGCGTCAATCAACAAAGCCTCGACGAGGAACGCTACATGGCTGCAATGGACCTCATCGCCATGAAGACCGCCGAAAGACTGAGGATCATGTTCCAGCAGGATCCGCTGATAGCCAACGATGTCCGATACGGCAACTTGGACAACGTCAAAGAAGACGTTTGAAGCGAAATGAATTGTAACAAAGGCGAACATATTTAGAAAGATCGTTTGCCAAGTGGCGCACGATCTCAGGCTACAACAATGGAAGCGTGCGCAATTTAGGAAAGCAAACTCGACAAGATCGCTTTTTCCAGTGGCGCATGTTTTCAGTGAAACTGGCTGATAGCGTGCGTCACTTGTAAAGACAATCTTGTCGAGTTTGTTTTCCGACCTCCCATTCTATCTTCTGAAAACTATCTTTCTCTCATTACATCGCGGTCGCGCACTGAATGATCGTGAACGTGTGAAAGACTTTACATAGCCGACGCGATGCAAGAAAATAATTTTGGGCGCTAATTGACGAATGCTGAACGCATTAAACGATTATCATTCTTGGCATATGTTTCTCATCACCAGACGAAAAGTACTAAGCCCACAGCTTAGCGCCGCGATCTGTTCGCGGCGAGAAACCATCGAAGAGAGCCGCACAACAGTAACATCACATCGCCCCAAGTGAACCACCCCTCATCCTTAGGGATAAGTTAGCTCGTACTTGTTTAGCACAAATCTCGAGCGATTTATGATGTGTACGATCAAAGACGGCATTTCGGCTTCTTCTGTTTCGCTGAGGACCTCTTGAAGTTCTTCCCACTGCACTCAAAGAAATCCACACGCTAAAACCTTTCATCGTCACACTGGACTAGAATAGTGTGGCTGTTGCAGAACCCGGAAGTCAAAATTTACGCGGACCATTGCAAGTCGGGTGGTCGGAAAATGTGCACCTATTCCTGGAAAGTCTTTTTGACGATCGAGATGTGGGTCAGTGCCAGCCTCCTCCAGCTGATATTAGGCAGTCCAGACGCCAACCGGTTATATGGAGACCTCATGCGCGACTACAACAAATTAATTCGCCCAGTCGTCCGCAACACCGACATCCTCACCGTGTTCTTTGGAATTAAATTCATCCAGCTTATCAATGTGGTACTCGGACAACACATTTCCCTTCTTGAACTTTTCAAACTCCGAATTTTGTTTCTTCTCATCATGAAATTACTCAAAAGTTATTCCACACGAGTTTCGAGCAACGCCGGCAGACAGGCGTCCGACTCTGATCAAGTCAATATTGTCGTTTCAGGACGAGGTCAACCAAGTTATCACAACAAACGTGATCGTTCGCCAGGTTCGTCCATCCCGACCCACAGTAAACCTTCACAGGAAAATTTCTTACGATAATTTTCCCAGGCCCTTTATCTTTACAGTCCTGGGTTGACTACAAGCTAGCTTGGCATCCAGACAACTATGGGGGAATCGAGCAAATGGACGTCCTTTCAAACAGCATCTGGACACCCGACATCGTACTCTACAACAAGTAGGTGAGTCTCACGGAACAGCTTACTGAAATTTTATGGAAATTTATCATAGTAATACAACCCCAAAATTCACCCAAACTTCCGGTTTGTCCAAAAACAGTGCTGACGGAAATTACCACGTGGCTCGGGTTACGAAAGCCACAGTGAGGTTTACCGGTGAAGTTTCGTGGGACCCTCCTGCGATATGGAAGAGCTACTGCTTGGTAAGTTGGGATCAAGTAGGCAAATAAACCCAACAAGACGGGTTTCAAAAGTGGCGCACCATTTCGGCGTTAGTGGCTGGAAGCGTGCGCCACTTGGAAGAATGATCTTGTCCAGTTTGTTTGCCGAGCTTTCAGACGATCTTGATTCAATTAGAAATCAATTCAAAAAAAGCTTTGTACAGCTTCCTGGTGATAACTGAGCTTGGATGGGTTATCTCATGTTACATGCAAGATCGTTGGACTTGTCGTGATTCTTTGTTTACTTCCAGATCGATGTCCAGTATTTTCCCTATGTAAGTAAACCCAGAAAGTCTCGTTAATCCTAACTGCTGCCTTCGCTGAAATTTGCAAAGTAAACCTCTGCAGGACAAACAATCATGTGAAATGAAGGTAAATAAACTACACGTCTGCGTACGAGAACCCCTTCGTAGAAAACTCGTTCGTCTTGTCGAAAACTTTCCAGTTTGGTTCCTGGACCTACGACGGACTTTTGATAAACCTCGTACCCAATCGTGGTTACGTCAAAGATAATGAAAAGATTGCTGTTGCGATGGACCTGTCAGAGTGAGTTTCTCACTTCACATTCCAGAGTTCAACCGCTCGAACCGAAAGAGCACAATTTTTAGGTACAAGAAAAGTATCGAATGGGACATCCTTGAAGTAAGTCATACCCTGATAGAGGAGCTCCGCACGAAGTCGATAAAAATGCTTTCTGGAGTGGTGCACGTTTACAACGTTCTTAGCTGACAGAGTGCGCACTTCAAAAAGCAATCTCGTCGAGTTCGTTTGCCAAGCTTCCATCTCATAGCGGTCACTGACAAAAGGGCATTTACAACGGGTACAAAAAATTCCCCATCTAGGCTTCTGCTCAACGTCACACGATCTTGTATGCTTGTTGTCCCGAACCATATTTGGACCTCACCTATACTTTGGTCATCAGGAGAAAGGCACTGTTCTATACCGGTTCGCAATGCATGAATGAGTGGTGTTGTCTGCTCTGCACCATCGAAAGTAAACCGACGTTGTCCTACAGTGAATCTCATCAGTCCATGCGTGGTCATCAGCTTTCTGACGGTCTTCGTCTTCTACCTGCCGTGCGACAGCGGCGAGAAGGTGACACTCTGTATTTCCATCCTGCTGTCCCTTACAGTGTTCTTCCTCCTGCTAGCCGAGGTAGGAGTTGGCGATCTTTTCTTTCAAAATTCAGACGGCAAAAAAACCGAAGACCTGTTCCATCTACAGATCATACCGCCAACCTCTTTGACGGTAAGTCCCATACTTCTTGCGTACGGGAAGATCTCCGAAGTATCCGACTCCCTTCTTTCGCAGATTCCCCTCATCGGCAAGTACCTTCTCTTCACGATGATCCTGGTCGCTGCCAGTGTAGTCTTCACTGTCCTCATAATAAACGTACACGTAAGTGAGCCTTGAAGGAACCTTATCCTGGTACAAAGCTCCTGCAATCGACCCTTGGCAGACAGAATTTTCAGGTGGCGCACGCTTGCAGTCGACGTACTGAAGACGTGCGCCACTTCGATAACAGGGTGACTTCCTTGCCGAGCTCCCCAATAACTCTGTCTTTTTCCCATCAGTTTCGGAACCCAAGGACTCACATAATGCAGCCATGGATCCGTTCCGTCTTCTTGGGTATCCTACCTAAGCTACTTCTGATGCAACGACCATGGCCGGACCGAGAGCCTCACCTCCGCCCTGTCAATAGCTTTTCGAACCCCATAACCGTTTCAGACGACACATCGGACGAAAGAAGGCCCTTTAGCGAAAACAGAACACCTCCTCCACATTTACGCGCGCGTGTGAACCAACGTCAGGTGTTTACCATCAGTCAGGCACTCCGACGGCCCAACTCGAGCGTTCAGAAAGCCACAGATGGAATCAATTACATCGTCACGGAGATCAAGAACTCAAAACGGGACAAGGAAGTACGGGAACCCCAACGCAGTACAATTCGACAAGGTCGAAGTTCCAAGTGGCGCACGTTATTGGCTAATAGCACTGAAAGCGTGCGCCACTTGGGAAGATAATCCGACTCGGCAAGATCATTTTTACAAGTGACGCATGCTTCCGGTGAACAACACTCAGCAAGACAACCTTGCCAAGTTTTTCTGTCAAGCTTCTGTCTGACTCATTTCACTCACCGGAAGTCTTCGTTGTAGGTAGCGCTGCAGTGGAAGTACATGGCCATGGTCCTTGATCGCTTCTTTCTTTACATCTTCACCATAGTCTCGGTGGCTGGTTTCTTCCTGATCATTCTCGATGCTCCATCCTTGTACGAGAAAGACGTGTCGATTCCTCAGGTCTGCGATGCACCTGTCCATCCTGAAAGCGACAAAGCATGGTTATGTCTGTTCGACAATGACGACCTATAATGCACATTCCGCATGATACCTACTGCCCATTCGTTCTATAAGAATCTTCGCTGTGAGACCGGCTTGTAACTGCTTTGAGGTAATTATATTTCAACCGTGAACTAACCAACAACAACGCGAATTTATCTGCGAGTTTTTCAAATACGACACTAGGAAACAAAAAAAATTCGGAGTTGCACCCTCAAGTACTTCCAGTCATTTCGAAAGTCGACCTGACTAGTTTGAGATATAAATAAAACGGAATTTGGAACTTCGCTATGCAGCAGCACGACGACATAAAGTGGCATCGATTTGCTCAAGTTGCGGCAAGGCCATCATGATCTTCAAGCGGTACATGGGGTCAGTCTGGAGAGGGTTGGCTTCAAAGTAGACCGTCTTCAGCTTCTTCAGACCAGCCAACTGGTTGATTTCCTCCCACCTCTCCACTTTGTTATTGTTGAACTACAGGCGCAAACAATAATGCATATGCTTAGCCAAAAACCTTGAAGCCAATGCTTACCCAGAATTCTTCGAGCTCGTGCAGGTGAGAAATGTTCTCCAGCAGAGAAATCCTGTTGGACGCCAAATCCAGGGTTTTCAGCTTTTCCTGGAATGAAACCCACATTTTTGTCCGTTAGTTCAATCCGAAATCAAACTCACAAAATGTGGAAAGAGAATTTTGTACTCACATTGTAGTCCAGGTTTTCGATCTTGGTCAAACCGTTGTCGCTAATGTACAGCTCGTCGAGCTCTCGAAGGTTCTCCAGACCGGAAATCTTTGTGACCCTGTTACTCTGAATACCATCAATCATCAGAACGTTAGACACACATAAACTGAACTTCACTCCATGGTACGGGACCATCGGAAAACAAACTCGTCAAGAATATTTTTTTCTAAGTGACGCACGCTCTCAGCCAGTTTCACTGATAAGGTGTGCCGCCTGCGGAAAACCATCCTGTCGACTTCTCCAAGTGACGCACGTCTTCAGGCAACAGTACTGGGAGCATGCGCCTTTTGGGAGAAACAGTTTTGTCTGCTGAGCTCCAGTATTAGGAACAGCAGCATTCAAAAATTTACCTGAAGGCTGAGAACTTTCAGTTGCACTAACGACTCAAGATTTTCTATCTTGGTTATCTTGTTCTTTCCTAGGTACAGCGACGTCAGCGTCGAAAGACTGTCCAAATTCTCAATCGTCTAGAAAAATAACAAGACAAACATGCTAAACACACTTGGCTGAGAACATGATCTATCCGGACCGGCGAGCACGTACCCGTATGCGATTACAACCGAGCTCCAGTAGTTCCAAGTTGGCCAAATGCCCGACATTCTCGATCTTTTCTATCTTATTGCTCTCTAGGAAGAGCTTCTTCAGGTTGACAAGATTGTCCAAGTTCTCCAACCTTCCAATTCGGTTGAAAGACAGATCGAGAATTCTGAAAGTGAAGAGCCATATTAGCATGTCGAACTCGACCGGAAGTGCCTTCTTTGTACTCTATCATTCCACCACTAATTACCATACGTACTCAAGATTCACGAGCGTCTCCAAGCCTTCAATTTGTGTGATCTGGTTGTCGTGAAAGTCGATATCCCTGAGACTGGTAAGGGATGACAAATTCTGAATTTTGACCAGGAGGTTTTGACGGTAACCGAGAACCTAAGCAACACATTGAATACAGTACAGCGCTGATCAGGGATCGTCACATGTTAAAAAGTTCAATATAACTATTTGTACCTCGAGCTTGGGATATCTGCTTAGTCTTTCGGGAATTTCTGACACTCGTCCATGGGTAAAATCTGCTTCCTGCAAAACGCATGGAACTTATATGAACGAAACTTCAGAAAAGCGCACAACGGATGATTTACCGTGGAATCTTCAGTCAGCTCAACTTCTTGGATCTCATCGTCCCACTGACGACCGCGCCGTTTGTTGACCGATCCAGCTGGCTGTGCTGCTAATACGTTATCACCTGAAACGATGGACGCTGACAAATGATATCCTGCTTTAACGAACAGGTCAGTGTAACTGTGTAAGAACTAATACTTCCGGTCGAACTAATAGAGTACAAGCACAACGAATACATACCGTTTGTTCCGTCTCCCGATGCCATGCTTGTCCTTGTTGTTCAGTAGTTTCCAGAAGTGAAAGCAGATGATCTCCGGTTGTCGAATTCAAGGGAAAGCTGTCGACATGAAGGTTCGGGAAAAGAGAAAAGATGGAGATCGCCAAATCGGAAACACGAACAAAACCTTTTACCAGCTGTTGACGAATCCCCCGCTGCTGGGCTGCACCCTTCAGAGGCAGGTCCGAGATCCGTCGGAGAAGTGACCCAGGCAGGTTTATCGCAATCTCGATCATGCGATGCGCTTGCGCAACGTCATGTTTTAGGAAATTCGTGTATTACATCTTTTTTCCCCGGAGGAGTCGAGAACCAGCAAGGAGTCCAGACTATCCGAGTGTGGCAGAGGAAGATACGCGATCAATGCTGTCAGGAGCTTGAGGATAATCGTGGAGTGCGACAAACAGGGGATCGGCGCTTCTGTTCACTAGCGTTCAGCGACCGGAAGTGACTGCGCCAGCCGGTGAAGACTGAAGAGTGGACGACTACTGTGTACTTGTAAGATATACAGCCATATTTAGGCAGCCCAGAACGGGCTATAATCTTCGTGCTACTCTGTGTCCTTTGGGATCATGAAGCAAAAACGGGGAAAACCGTTGAGGCACAAGGAAGGAAACACTTTCGCGGTAAGGAATTTCTCGTGTAATTATTTTGGTTCGTGTCTGATCGCGAATACGCTTTGTCCACGTAGTTTTCACTTTGTAGTTCAAGTCGTTCAACGCCCGAATCGGGGACGTCACGGTGGATATGAGACAACAACTGCAACTGGGATCGGGGTGGAAACCTTCGGGAGATGAATGCTTCCTTTCGGAAGCTTCGGCCAAGTGGAGCGACTTGAATAGAACCCGTCATTTCGGTATGTTACCTGATTACCCCACTATTCCTCGCTGACTGAATGTTCTTTTCTTATGCAGGGGACTTCCAAAGAGAGGTTCGACCGAAAGTGCAAAGCCATGCGTTGGTTGTTCACAATATAGATAATATCGCCGAGGCTCTTCAGAGACATTTGAAAGTGGAGAACTCCCTCGCACTGCAACCTTTACTCGAGTGAGTCCGTTTTCGTTTCCTCTCCACTGTCATATTTCTGAGTGTCTCTGGTTGTTTTTGTTTCAGCTATGTGGTAAATTTCGCGAGAGACATTCAAGATGATTTCTACCCGTACTTCGAGCCATTCTTCCGAATATTCCTCGACTTGCTGTCCAGGCAAGACGCCGAAGTCATAGAATGGGTCTTCTCGACCCTGGCGCAGCTCTTTCGTATCCTGAAAAGACCGATGGTCAGACACTTCGAAGCTGTATTCAGGTCAGTGAATGCCATTTCTAGTCCGCGTGTCTTCCATATTCGTTGAACTGAACCGCGAGAAACAAACTCGACAAGAATGCTTAGCAAGTGGCGCACGCTTCTTGCTCATAACACCGAAAGCGTGCGCCACTTGGGAAAGCGATCGTGTTGAATCTGCTTGCTGAGCTCCGAAATGAGAAACTGTTCTTACGGAATTAGTTTGATGGCGGAGTTGCTGGACGAGGACGCCAAGCCATACATCAGTCGCTTCGCCACTGAAAGTTTCGCCTTCTTCATCCGGTCCTTCAAAGACCCCAGTGGCGTCATCGACTTCCTCTTGCTGCATTGCAAGAAACACCCAAACTTGGCGGCGGGGATTGGGGAACTCATGTTCGAGGCCGTCAAGAATATCAATCACACTCTCCATTCCTTCTTTGACAAAGTGCGGGAACATTCAACTGCGAATAATTCGGAGGATCGCACTAAACGTGCTTTTCTTTACAGTTCTATGCCGTGTTGCTGAATCGTATTCGAAGTGAAACGCTCAGCGAGATTTCCATCCGGTCCTGCATTTCAACCATGACGGATCATCTTGGAAAATACCTGTTGAAGGAAACGAGTCTGCCGTTCTGGACAGCTCTTCTTGTGCGTGACCATCAAACAGATGACATTCAGCTAGCTCCGTTTTTTTCTAATGGTTATTGAGTGGTTATTTCAGAACGCGATGAGTAGGCGCGATCAGCCTTTCTCTCCATACTACTTGCTCATTCTTTCCGGAATGATGGACGCCAGACATGGTGGACTCGTTCACGAACCTGACCTCGTGGTGGATACGCTGACAGACTCCCTTTCTGGACTTGATACTGATGACGAGGAGATATCGGAAGCGGCGGTGAAGAGCGCGGCGTTACTGATGCAATTCGTCCACCTCAACGTTGACCTGCAACATAGACGAAGGCTAGCCCGGACGGTACGAACAGATTCTTATCAAAAATGGAAGAAAAACTACAAATTCGAGAAAATCGAATAAACTAAATATTTTTTAGGGATTGCGAGCGAAAGCGCACTAGCACAATTCGGATACGCACAGGAACATCGTGACGTCATATGTAGACACAGGGTGACTGTTTTAACACAGCGCCTACGAGACGAACTTGCT
>BDGG01000001.1:8416732-8563017 GCA_001949185.1 Ramazzottius varieornatus
TGTTGCGGAGGCTGGTCCACCAATAGGCAATTTTCAAAATTTCAAAATTCGGATAATTGGCAGGCCATGAACGCCAAATCTCAAAAGGGAGAACTGGTCGTCTTGATTTTCTTCTGACCGCACTGATGACTACAATACTTATCCCAGGCTTGGATTCGATAGATAAGACTGTCCCCTGTGCTCCAGTTTTTTTCGAATAAAACTAAGTGATTGTATACACAAAGAGGACGGTCGTACGCAGAGTGTTAATCAGATCTATTTTTCATATTACTTTTAGACACTGGGCATTCCATGCGATCGAACTCGCCCAGTTCGGTGCTGTAGCTGGCGCACGTTTCCAGCCAAGAACACGTGAAGCGTGCGCCAGTTGGGGGAAGAATCTTGTCGGCATTCTTAGATATTACACGTAACCTTATTGTGTGCAAAATTTTATTCACCTTAGCTTGTCGTTTCTGTAGGTTCCGCTTCTGTACCTGTTCGGTTGCCTGAAAATCGGATTCCAGCCCGTCTGGAAGGAAATCCGGACGTTGATTGCTTCCTACCGGGCTCACCTTTCCAAGTCGTTGTGGCCGGTGTTGGAAGCTGAGCTCAAGTTAGTCTCCGATGAAGCCGGTAAGTCATCTTTTGTAGTCGTACGCAATCAGAGTCTGAAGTCCAGTTCTGCACTCCTCACGCCAACTTTCGTTGACTGTTTGTAGAATCATCGGAGTCTGTCCCGGTGTCCAAAACTGCCGCATATGACGGTGAACCTCCGAACAGTAGTCTGGCAGAGATGATGGGTTCCCACCTGGAGGCGTTGACGCAAACGGAGACCAACGCTCTCAGCCCCTTCAAATACCGCATACAACTGTGGCAAGTCGTCCTCTCCGTGTCAGAGACGGTGGAAGCCCGTAACCGCTGCTTTTCCGACCTCTTCCAACGGTTCATGAGGTAGATTGCGAAATCACACATTCACGGATGGAGTTACATTCGTGATGGTTTCATTGTAGGAATGAGTTCATCCCGGCAACTCTGCTAGGTACATCGGCCAACGCGGAGGACAGAAGTGAAAGAAAGCATGACACCAGTCGGAAGAGCCGGGCGGAGGCCGAAGAGACTTGCGTGACCATGCTGGAGCTCTTCGCGGCCTTTCGCAATCCCATTGCGGTGTTTCAAGAACCGGTCATCCGAAACTTCTTCTTGGATGTAAGTAATAGTCTGAAAATTTGAATTACTCTTTGTCCTAATTTCTTTTTGAACCTTTCCCTTCCCGGACAAACGACCTCGTTTGCCCAAGTGGTGCTCGTTTCCAGTGTTTTTAGTCGGAGCCTGCGCCACTTGGGAACAACGATCCTGTCGACCTTAGTTATTTTCGCACGCTTCCGGTTTTATCGGCTAAAAAGCATGCGCAACTTGGGTAGATAATTTTGTCGAGATTGATCGCCCAGCTACCATATCATTTTCAGTCTGACAAAATTTTATTCCCGGTTTCAGTTGTTGACGTATCGGTCGCCGAAAGTGCAGTCCGCCGCTCTGCGTTGCTTCTTCAGGTATAAATTTTCCTACCTGCAACCGTACGAGGCACACCTTATGAAGCTACTGGACGACAAGGACATGTGGAACACCCTGACGGAGATTGAGTTCGGTGCGGCTAACCCCGTCATCGAAGAAGAACACCGACCCAGCGTCATGCCCATCATCCTACGCATCCTCTTCGGTCGGATGCAAATGAATAGCAAAGCGCGGAACACGGACAAGAGTACGCCCAAAGGACGAAAGAATGCCATTGTCCGAGCGTTAGCCAACTGTCGGGACCATGAGTTCCAGTACTTCCTCGACCTGGTGCTCCAACCATGTAAGAAAATTTGAGAAAGCAGAATTCGAAGAAATCGGGCAAAATAATTTTTCTCGCGACTGGAATATCTGGTTTCGAAAATAAAGAAATCGCAGATAGAGTTATACTTAGGATCTCGGAAAGAAACTCGACGAGGCGTTTTTTCCAAGTGGCGCGCTTTGAGCCAATAATGTGAGCGTGCGCCACCAGAGGAACTCGATAAGATTGTTTCGCCAGGTGGCGCACGCTTACAGTGTTACTGGTTGATAGTGTGCGCCACTTGAAAGACGGCCTCGTCGAGTCCGTTTGCCAAAATCCAGATTCTCATCAAAATTCAAAATATTATTTGGTTGAAGGATTCATCTTTTATTTCGTAGTTGAGAAAGGGGGCAACAAGGAAGTTCATCTGAAGTTAGCTGACGGAATCCTCCATACGCTGTTCGTCATCATTGACGAGCTGCGGACAGGTCTTGGTCAGAGTCTTCACCAAGTCTACCAGACCGTAGTCGGTATCCTGTCAGTTGTTAGACAGAAAATCGGAACAGAGAACATTGAGGATGGAAGTGGCAGCCGGAATGGAGCGGAAAACTCTTCGGGAGGTTTGCTGAAAAAGCTGCGGAAAGAATGCTACAAGTGCTTGACCAAATTCTGCTCGGTTTTCCCAGCTTCAGCCCTCTCTTTCGAAGAGAAAACAACCCTCTTCACCACGGCAGTTTGGCCAGAGGTAAATTGTAAACTTTCAACCGTTTCTCAACCGTAGGTTTATGGACACACTAAACAATATCGTTTCACCTAAGTGGCGCATGCTGCCAGCCATTAACAGTAATGACGTGCGCCACTTGGGGAAACAGTTTTGTCGGGTACTGTATCTGTGTTGAATTTCCGTATATATTCTGTGACTAAAAAGTCTCTGATTTGAATCTGTGTCCCTGTAGATTGATACGGTGGTTCGTGATGGGCCGCTGACAGTGACGCCGCTGATGCGACTTTTTCTCAGCTGGAGCCAGAGCACGACATACCACTCCTACTTTTCTCATGTTACTGACAAATCCGAACAGAACATTCTGGTCTACCTGGCTCGTATTCTGGATCCGAATGTTGCGTCAAGATCAGCTAGCATCAAGCTGGTGATCGACGTGTTCAACAACCTGCTGCACCCACAGCTAGAGGTGATGGAAGACGAAAAGGAAGACGAAGTGGAGGAGAAGACCGCCGCCCTGAAAGCACAAGGTTTGTTTTTCTCTCTCACAACTCAGAATTTCAGAAGGATGAAACTCTTCTTCATCTTTGCGGATCTTCAAAGCTGTAATGGCCTCGCCGAAAAAATGGTTTTTTGAGATATGACGAACTGTGAAGATTTTTCTCCCAAGTGGCGCACGTTTCAGTATTATTAGCCGACAGCATGTGCTGCTGGATAAAAAAATCTTGTCGAGTTCGATTGTTTACCAAAGTGGCGCACGTCTTCAGTCCACCTGGCCGGAAGTGTGGGTCACTTGAATACAAAATGGAATTTTAAGTCAATTAGTGAGCTGTTTTTGCAGGTTTGTCGCTGCTGAGACCGTGTGTCAACGCCATCCTTCAATACTTCCACGACAAGATTAAACGACACCTCGACGCGAAGAAGATGCGCAGAGGAAGTCCACTGAGCGACCCGGACTTGAAGCTGGCAGTGGGCGTTAGCGATATGATCCTCGACGCTGACCAGTCCGAAGCCCTGTCCAACATTCTCCTACGACTGCTTGCTTGTGGCGAGATCAAGAAGGACAGCGAGTTCTTGGGCCTGCTGGAAATTGAAAAGCGCCTAGTCCTGTCTATCAACCCGGCCAAGTTGTCCAAGAGTGTTCAACCACTCATCAGTATGCTGTCAAGAAGCTTTACTCGCGATGCTAGAATGAAAATCTGCGATATTCTTTCGGTAATGCTTTTCTTTCAGCTCCATCTCCACCAGTTTTAATGATTTGTTGTTCGATTTCTTCCAGATTATTGCGGACCGGAGGAATACGGAATCTTCACGAGAACTCGCCAACCTCGCCAATGACGTAAGTTTGGAAAAAGGTGAAATAAACTGGGGAATGCGACAAGCAGATTCGACGAGACTGTTTTCCCTCAGTCGCGTTTTGTGTGTTATTGACTGGAAGCTTGCGGCACATGGGAGAGAACCTTGCCGGCTCGTCAAAATAGCTTTCCTAAGTGGCGCACGTTGTCGATTTTATTGGCTGGAAGAGTACGCCACTTGGAAACAATCAATCTTGTCGAGTTTGCTTGACGTTACGCAGTTGTTAAATATCGGAGCTCATGACACTAACGGTAAAATGTTTATCGATAGTTACTTTCGTGGAGTGCACGACACGTTGAAGAGCCCGACTATGAACGTCGTGGTGCCGCGTACCAGACAGCCAAAGCTCGAATAATTGTCCAGCGCGGCAATGTGGACGACCTGGATCTTCCGCTGCTGGTTCTCCACATAGCCGACTATGATATTCGACAGGTAAGTCCTGTTTCAGTCTTACCATTCTATCTTGTTCACGTAGTGCGAGAGACTGGCTGTCGTTTTTAGAGTACCGATATCATGTCGAGTTCGCTGCGGGATTTCGGCTTGATGTGTATCCTGACTGTTGTACGCTGCTATGGATCGACACCAGGTGGTGTGGTTATCCTGGAGCATGTGATGAAGCTACTGAAGGAAGCCTTGAGGAATAAAACAGAGTCCGTGAGGAATGCGTATGTCGCCGTCTTGGGCGAAGTCGTGGACTTTTATCCGAAGCATGCGCTCTTCAGCGAGCTCCTGTTCTTTCGCTACCCTCTCAGTCTCAAAGGTAAAATATTCCTCAGTCACAACAAGCTAACTTTTTACACGATTTCAAAATGTAAGACGAAGAGTGAGATTTTCGCTTACATACATACTCGAACTGCGTAACACAAGCACGGCACGACGTATGCAGGTTTATGAGAGATGGCTGCAGTTACGACGTTAAAATGTAGCCATCTCTCATGCACCTACAAACTCTGCTTACTTGGAAAGGTTCGCATTCTGCTGTATGCAGGTGAATAGAGTCATTCACTTCTTGATTTTTGATCACCAAATTGACGAAAGCCGCGAAAGTGCTATTCCACAGTATTTGTATGGACTGTTTTCTAGGAAGTGGAACGGACAAGTGTAGCGCCTGTAATGGAGTAGGTCTCCCTGTCAACGGAGACGTCATGACCGACCAAGGCCAGATCCAGAATGGTCGCGCTCGTTGCAAGTGCTACAACCAGGAACTGGACGTCTTTGAGAACCTCCGCCATATCCAGAAGCATCGTGTGGGTGCTGCGTTGCACGATATAGCTGTCTGGACAGCGGCCAAGGCAGTGCCTGTCTCGACCGTCATGCAGTTGTTCATGCCACTGGCAACTGCGCATTTGTGTAACGACCAGTACAACAGCGAGAAGTACCAGGGCTTGATCAACGCGGTTATCGAGATCGTGGGCTCAGTGTGTGCGGTCGTACCGTGGAACAAGTATGAGCCGATGTTAAAGCACTTCTTGGCCGTGCTAACCAGAAAGCCACTCTTCCACAAACAAATCATACGGTATGATCACAGCAAATCGCCCATTGAATGAATGTTTTAGAGCTGGGCAAACAGTCTCAACAAGACAGTCTTTCCAAGTTGCGCACGCTTCCAGCCAGTAACCCTGAAACTGTGCGCCACCTGGGAAAACAAACTCGAAAAGAACCTTTTTTGGAATGCGCACTCGCAACACTGAAATACATGCGTCACTTTAGAAAGCAATTTGTGGAGTTTATTTGCCGAGCTCCCGTTTTTCAAAGTGGTATTATCTCTTTCCCTGTTTCAGGGTTGCGGTGGCAATAGTGGATAACTTCCATTTTGATCTGTCATCGGTCGACATCACTCGGACTAACTTCAAGTCGAAAGACAACCCCGCGATGACGGTCGACGTGGGCGAGCTGCCCGACCCAGAAGACGCTAACATGGAGATGGAAGAAGCGCCACCTGCCGAAGCGGCCGCAGCCGGAAGTCAAGCAAAGCCCGACGCCACGTCCAAGGCCAAGGCCGAGAAAGTGTACCGGTCGCTCATGCACTTCATTCTTCCCGGCCTGTCCAAACTTATCACGGACAAGGTAGGTCGACAGCACGTAACAAGTAAACTGAAGCAGTGTTATAGCAGGAAGACTGAAACGTTTTGCCTTTGAAGGTGGCAGGTGATGAGAGTCATAAGCTGACAGCGGACCTTCACGTCGGCGAAAAGGAAGAGATCCTTCGCGCACCGGTGGCATTGGCCATCGTCAAGCTGCTCCAGAAGCTGCCGGAGAAGATCATTCGTCGGCAGATTTCGGGGGTTTTCTTGAAGATTGGTAGGTTATTGAAGTCACGCTTGTTGAGTATCCGTCAGTCTGCACGGGAGACCCTGACGGAAATCATGATTTCCCTCGGTCCATCGTACCTGCCGACACTGATCAAGGAACTTCGTGGAGTGTTACAGAAAGGATACCAGGTACGAATTTATACAGGTCATCTTTGGCGAAACGGAACCTAGGCAGCCGAGCTCGACATGGTCGTTCGCAAGATGGCGCATACTTTTGGCCAGTAGCACTATAACCGTGCGCCACTTAAGAAAACGAAAGCAAACTGGGCTAGATTGCCAAGTGGCGCTCACTGTCAGACCAGAGCAACGGAAAAGTGCGCCACTTGAAAAGTACAGTCTTGTCGAGTCTCTTTGCCGATCTCCCAGTAGTACTAGCTAGTGGTTCTGACCACAAAGGCCGAGTAAAGGAGGCAACTATCAGAAACCACATATTTTACTGCATTGCGTTGCCTAATGCTGCGTTGTCTCCATTTTCTCATCGTGATTGCCGTGCCCAGTTTGGTACGAACTGCGAATGAGAGATTTCGCTGCTCCATATCAAGTGACGCATTCTTTTACGTGTCAGGGATTTGTAATAAATCAAAGACCGAACATTTAAAAGGTCGATTGAAATCTCGACAGACTTGAAAGCGCCTCGCTTCCCTCGGCCTGATAAGGTACGAATAGCAAGTGGAGACGTTTGCCTATTTCCAGATTCACGTCTTAGTCCATTGCGTGCATATGCTCCTGACGAAGATGCTGCCGCAGCTGAAACCTGGAAGTCTCGATCGAGCACTCAGCGACTTGGTTCAGGTATCGATGTTCCTCCGTTCTTCTTCCGTATAAGGGTGCAAGTTCATTTTTGTTTGCTGTAGATTTGTCACAATGAAATGTTTGGTGAACTGGCTGAAGAGAAGGAAGTGACGGCCTTGACCAGGAAGATTGCCGAAGCTCGGAACATCAAGTCGTACGACACGTATGCCATCCTGGCGCGCTTCGTCTCGCCTACTGTACTGCTGGATCTCATCAAGCCTTTGAAAGAAGTCAGTTTTTCCTCTCACTACTCCCGGATTTTTTTTTCAGGACTTGAATATAGAGTTGTGTTTTGTTCGTAGAAAGCAGAGGAGATTCAGTCTCACAAGATAGCGGTCAAACTCGAGAAAGCGCTGCGGCAGATTCTAACCGGCTTGATGAAGAACGAGCAGTTGACGGAGAAAGACTTGCTGCTCTTCTGCTACGCCTTGCACGATCCTTCCATGGGACTTTTCCAAGCCGTAAAATCCAAGTACGTCACTTTGAGTTTTGTGGCTACCGTTTTCTTTTCTGAATAGTCATTTGTTTCATTTCCGGAAATGTTTCCGGTAGTCAAGTTGCTTTTATGTTGTTTTTTTTTAGGAAGGTAAAGGAGGAGAAAGTTTTGCCTGAGCACCTGAACCGGCCAGATTCATACCTGATCCAAGCCGAACCAGGCCGTATGGGTCCGATGCCGGTAGTCAACCGGAAGACCAACGACTACCTTCTCCGTAACTTTGGCCTGCAGCTTCTTCTGTCCTGCTTCAAGAGCGGAAGGCTAGCGGCATTGTCAGGTGAGGCGACGGAAATGCTGGATCCGTTCGTACCACTGGTCATCAAATGCATATCTTCCAGCCATATTCCGGTAATTTCTTTTATTCTTATGCTGTAGTGTCCTTTGAGCGGTCGGCAAACGTACTCGACAAGCTTATTGTTCCCAAGTGGCGCACATTTCAGCCTTATTGACTGGAAGCTTGCGCGCCAATTGAAGAAACAGAAATTTCATGTTTGGGTGTTTTCCAAGTGGCGCACGTGTGCGGTGTTATCGGCTAGAAGCGTGAGCCACTTGGGAGAACGAGTTTTGTCGAGTTTCTTCGCCGAACATTCTTCTCTTGTCCTACCTATCTATTTTGAGGTTGTAGATACGAACGAGTGCGCTGCGGTGTCTGATATGGATGCTGAAGTTCAAGTTGCCATCTCTGGAGAGTGAGATGAACACGGTGGTCAGGCAGCTCTTCGTCCATTTGAAAAACTACTCGGGACCCGGTGCTGCAGTGGCGGAGAACGCCGAGTTCGTGACAACGGTCTACAAAGCGCTGAGTACAACAGTCAGGGAAGCCACGTTCTACCAGCTGTCGGATAAGCATCTGAAAGTCCTCCTGACTTACGCGGAGAACGATTTTCGGGAAGGGACCAAACACATCCTGGCTGCCAACCTTCTCAGAGTAATTTCCTCCAGAGAAATTTCTGCTTCATCCTATTCATACTATTTCAGAACTTTTTTCGTAGGCTGTGTTATCAAGGCATCTGCTGACAACGGAACTGCGGGAAATCATGCTGAATATCGCCACAGTGTCGATTCAGAGTGAACAGGAAAGTCTGCGAGAAGAATGTCGACAGGTAAGAAAACTTACTGGGCGAACCCTGGGTTGATATTTATCTCGACTGTTTGTCTTTGTAGTTGGTGACGGTGTTCCTGACCACATACCACGCCAAGAAAATCAAGGCTAAGGAGTTCGTCGAGTTGTACCAGGATAACTTGGAGTACAGTATAGAGTATGGGCGGCTTATCAGCATGGCTGTCCTGCGCGATCTCTTGTTCAAGATGGGCGAAGTAAGTACCTTCAGTTCCGATACAGTGTTTTTCCCAGTATGAATGGTTGCTGCTGCAGGGTTTCCAGAAGGAGTACGCCTTGGCGTTCTTCCAGTTGTTCGCTGCGAGACTGAGTGACGAAAGCTCCACAGTGCGGCACAACGCCGCCAAATACATTAGCCTCATTCTACACATCGTAAGTTATCAAGTGAAACTAACCGGAACTGATTGTAATTTTGTGGATATGTTGTTTTGACGATTCGGTAAATCAAAACGAGGGCTTTGATAAACGAGACGCAGACAAACAACCTCGACAAGTCCGTTTTCCCAAGTGGCGCACGCTGCCAGTTGATGACATCGATCAGGTGCGCCACTTGGAAAAACAGAGTCGACAGGACTGCGTTTTCCAAGCGGCGCGCGCGTTTGGCCAACAGCAATGACAAGGTGCGCCACTTGGGAAAAATGCTCTTTTGGGGTTTTTCTGCTGAGCTTTCACTCAGTTTCGTTAGTCGCAACTTGCACTGATGTTTGAGCTGTGTTTCTGGTTTTCCGCAGACCGATGCCACATTGGTGGCTGAAATAGCAAAGTGGATAAAGCGCTGGCTGGTAGACCAGGAAGGTGCGGTCCGTCGTACCGGGCTACAGGTTGCCTCCTTGATGGTCCAAGTTGAGAAAGAGTCCTTCCTTCCTCGACTTACTTTCGTCTTGCCATCTCTGGAAAAAATTCTGTCTATTAACGAGGTTCGCTGCATGACACTTTCCTTCTGTTTCGTTGTTCAGCTTATCATAGAAGGATTACCGCCTACCGGAAGTTGTCCTTTGATACGAAATTCTTTGACCGGAATTAATGGTTCATAGATTGCCCTGACAGACGAAGCTATCGCCGAAAAAGACCACCTTCTCATCAACGCCCTAAACTTACTGGCCAAGATACTGGAGAGCTGTGGAAACGACTTGTGGAAGGAAGCCATAGTAGTCAACAAGCTGAAGAGCGTTTTCGGTGAGTATTTGGATGTAGAAATTATTTTGCTTTGATTACTGAAGTTTTCATTTTCTTTTACAGCTAGCGTCCAAGATTTCTTACTGCACGAACATGAATGGGTCAGGATCAAAAGTATGGACATTTTCTGGAACATTTTCCAGCTTCAGCCAGCGGCTGAACTTCCAACCAACGTGATTTTCGCTGAAGATACCGTCGACAAGGTAGGAGAAATTCAAAGTAAATTTGTCAAAGCTTGTTTTGAGTGAAGAAGCTTTTTTTGTTACAGCTGCGCGAACTGACCAAGCGGTTGCTGCACATGCTGAAGTCTTACTCGGAGCGTGAAGACTACTACCAAGTGTGGTCTGCGTGCATGCTGTACATCGTCCAAGCCTCCATGGCATTACCGCAACCTGCAGGTAGTGAAGCCGAGGATGTCGAAGCGGACGAAGATGTCGAAGTGAAGGAGGAAGAAAACCAGCCGAAGACTAGGGATCAAAAGCTGACGGCGCAGTTCATCATCCGGAGTATATGCCGCGAAGCTGTGTATGAAGCGCTCCATGAACCCCGTAAAACAACAAAGGTAAGCAATATTCCGTCATGAAGAAATACCATGATTCTTCACATCAGTGAATGATACGTGAACTGAGTGCGTGGAAAACAGACCCGACAGAATCGGTTTTCGAAGTGGCGCACAACTGCAGCCAGTAACGCTGAATACCTGCGCCACTCAGAAAACAACGATCTTGTCGAGTTTGATTGTTTTCCCAAGTGGCGCACTGTCCCAGCCGACAGAAGTGGAGACGTGCACCACTGGTCAAGACAGTCTTATCCAGTTTTATCGCCCATATCCCAGTTAAGGAGAAATTCGTGTTTCTTCGCTGTACTGTAAAAAATTTATCTCCTTGTGTTATTTTTCAGAGGTTGGAAGTCGTCAAATGGATACGACGATTGACCGAAAATTTTGACAAGTCGTGCGTGACTTCCTTCCTGCCCAATATAGCTCACGTGCTTTACCGATGCACTAATGAACCTTCCGCTCAGAAAAGTAAGTGTTGGTTTGACTGTGGCATACTTTTTTATCTTGAGGGTTCTTTCTCTCTTTTCTAAGTCCCTGCCTGTTATTATCGTAAACTTTGAATTGTTTCCGTGGCAGATGAGGAACTGAAACGGACAACCGAAGAAGTTTCCGTCGCGGTGGAAAGCCGCGTTGGACGAGAAGCTTACGCTAACGCTATGAGGGATGTTATCCTGGTGGCCTCCAAGAAACGAACGGCGCGAAAGCGGCAACAAGCCATCGAGGTAAAACATGAATGTCATTTCATTCCGCTTTTTTAGAATTTCAGATTTTACCGTTTTTGAAGATTATCTATACAAAATAATAATAATGTGTTCCATGCTGTGTTGTAGCCGGTACTTCATCCGGACAAGGCAGCACGAAAGCGTATTAAGAAGCAGCAGACGAAGAAGGAGGCTCGCAAGAGAAAGTTGGAAGACATTGATGTAGGTCGGATTGTCAAACCAAAGCGAGCTCCGAGACAATAAGCTCTTCTGCCACTCTCCATGGTCCGTTTTGTCTTTCCTTGAAACTTCATACAAAGCACAGTGGCGTCAATGCAAAGATTCTGCTGGTACGATTAGACTTTTATCCATTTTATATCTTGCTCTTCTTGCCCATGGGGTGACCGAGTGAAGATTCGAAATGGGCGGAGCCCTGTGAGAACTCAAGTTCAAGTATATCGCTACGTTGACCTACTGTAGGTGCCACGTTTGTCTTTATTCGAAAATAATTTCGATATCAAAGAAAGCTCTTCAGTAATTTTTCATTTTTGACCATGGATTATTTCAACAGTAATAAGTATGAGCGGGAATGGAAATTGTACGAGGACTTCCTTGCGAGTGCAGCCGTCAAGCTGAGCTCGTCGGGTGGGCAAAGCCGGCGCACGGATTTGAAGTTGGTGGATTGTGTGTCGTACCGTGTTAGATTTGGCCATGGGCTTCCGCCTCGGAGTTTCATTAGAGTTGGTCCCTCCATTTTGTATACGGACAAAGTACGTGCCCAGGACCGAGCCGCTCCCGAGGGGGAAACTTGTAGTGTGCCATCGGGCTTCGATCTACTGCCCAACGAGGTACTCTGTAAAATATTCGGCTGGCTTGACACCATCGACCAACTACCCTTGCGCAGGTACGAACCTTGACCTCACTTAAGGTCTCTAGCTCCCTGGGGAAGAGTTTTTGCATCTGAACAAAATTTGGGGCTCGGCAGACAACCTCCACAAGGTTGTCTGCCGGAGCGGCGCACGCTGTCAGTGTAACTGGCTGTGCGCCACTTAGAAAACGATCTGGTCGAGTTCGACTTTTCAAGTGGTGCACATTCGCAATGTTATAGACTGAAGACGTGCGCCACCTGAATAAATGGTCTTGTCCCGTTTGTTTATGGAGCTCCAGCAACGACTCACATTCTTCTTGTAGAGTTTGCAAGCGATGGGAAGATGTTCTGCGTTCTCGCCCATGTTTGGAGACAATCTCCATCTGCCCACAAACCTTGGTGGCGCCCCCTGTCCCCGAAGAATGCCTCGTCTTCGCGCTGGACAAGATGGTGGACAAAGACCGATCCAGGGTTCTCGGCTTGTACGGTCCGCGAAACCAACCCGTCTACATAAACTGCCTGCACTCATCCAGCAGAGAAGAAGACGTGCTCGATTCCATCGCAGACGAAATCATGAACTATGCTCTGGGAAAACAATCCGCAGCAGAACAGGCCAACGTCTACAGCGTCTTCACCAAGGGTCCTCTGATCAGACAGTTTACTGTCAGGTGCCTCCATCATTCCCTCTTCAGTGATATCCGAAGAATCGAACTAACCTACGGGTCGGTCAGTTTCCAAAACTTGTCGGAACTTCCGTCCACCGTCAACGAGATATTGTTGAGACAGATGGATCTAACCGGTCTGGCATCACTGACAGACTACGGCGAGTATGGTTTCGCCATTGACATCGAGCGTGCTGCCATCGTTGCATGGACCGAGGACGAACGTCTCGTAGTTCTTTGGAGACTGGCCGAACAAGAGGTTAAGCCGCTCACACCGAAGCAGCTTCTTCGCTTAGCTAACCGTATCCAACTGTGCCAGAACTTCGTCCTGTCAGATGTCCTTCGTGGTGTTGACGAAATCGTCCTTAGGTATTCGGTCTGTTATTTTTTGTAAGGAAATCAAAGTCGCATATAGCACCATGCATGGTTTTCTCATCTAGGAGGGAAGATGAGCTGGTCACACGGAAAGGACCAACAAAGTGGGACCTGGCGACCATAAAACCGTTGACTGCGGTCGATGTCAACGCCTTCGTTCGCTTTAGGTTGGACGCCTTAGGTATTCTGGGTCGCCACTGACGCTGTTATTGGATTGTTGTTATTTACCAGCTAAGGTCTTCCGTTTCGCGATCGTGCTAATTTGAACAGTTGAATACCCATACTGAGAAACTGAAAAGAAAAGTATACTCGTAAAGTTAACAATATTACAAGAGGCTGACGTGGAAACTGCAAGTGGCGCAGGCTTTCAGTATTGTCGGCTGTAAGGGTGCGCCACATGAAAGGACGGTTTTGTTTAGTTTGTTGGGCTCGGTTCCACAGAATAGGAATCAGCAGGAAAAACAGTAACAACGAAATATGTGCAAATTTCAACGTTATGTACCAATGGAAGAAAACTTTATTCGGGACCTAACGTTTTGTTGAAGGAGTTGGCAGGAGGAATGAGCTTGACCTGTTTCTGTTCGACGCTGGTCAGCTTCGGTGTTCGTGTGCCAAACTTCTCCGCGCTGGAGCTGTCGTCCCCCCTCCTCTCGAACTTGAGCTTGGTTTCCCGTTCCAGCGTCACCTTGACGTTCTTGCCATCGAGGATCTGTCGAAGGACCTCTCGAGGGAACATTGACTCGAAGCGTTTCATGGCGGTCATCCCTGCATCGGCCTGCATTTCCACCGAGCTGGTCTTGTGGTCAAAATCCGAGCCGAAACTATGGTGCGGGTGTTCGATGATGGTAGCGTTGAGGTCGCGAAGACGATCTCGTTTGGTAGAGGCGGCCTTGCTCATGGGGGACGTGGCGTTGTCCGTTCGGGGTTCGCGCAACCATTCCTTGATGGCGTCCACATTCTCGTACACTTCCTTGACTTTGGCGCTCTCCAGCGCGACAACGAAGCCGAACAACAGGCACAAAAAGACTTTCATGATGGAGATTGTAGTGAAGGCTGTAGTATTTTCAAAAACGTATTCCAGTAAGTTTTGCAAGAACAGATTGATGATAAATCGTCGCGCTGTCGACCGGTTAAATGTGAAAATCCAAGGTACGAGTATAGCGTACACGGTCAGCAAGGTCTGAGACTTTGAGGAAGCTGTTCATATGGTCAAGGTTGCTTGCGTTAAATTACCGTATGGACGTCATAGCTATTGTCTGGCGAGTACAATTGACGCATAATGCTTCTCCTGTTGAAGTTACTCGTATTCATTGTTAAAATTCAAAGAATTTCAAATCTGAAACTTTTCGACGAGACCAGCATTGACGGTTTTTGTTGTGCTGGATGGTCACTGGGCGGCTCGGGCATTAATGTCAGTTCGCTTCTGGAGGGGGTTTCTGTGTAGTTTTTGCTTGTTCTTTTTGTATCACTGCTTCCTCATTTTTCGAATGCAGATTATTTTCTTCAAATAAAGATTCATAAAAGTTTCGAAGTCCTCAAGCAGATAGGAAAATGGGTCCAGTTAGTTTTTGTTTTGGAGTCGTCAGTGATGACTATTCTAACGTCCCCATCAGCGAGCTTACGTGGCTCTCTAAGTTAGAGTGCTGTGACAGTGTAATATGCTTGAATTTCCATGAAGTGCAGCCAATCGACCCTCAAAGAATTTATTTGCAATATTGTATTTCAACGGATGCTTACCAGAAGGATTCAATATCACCAATTACAAAAGTTTGCACTTGAATCCTTGCAGGATAGCGCTCAGTTGTCCCTGCGAAAAACCATTTTGATCCCAGTAACATAAAAGTGCACCATCTTCCATAAAAAAAGCGCTCAGTGAATGTTCGAAGGATGCGGAAGCGGTAAATAATCGGAGCGAAAAAAGGTAAAAACTGCCGCCTCTCGGAATCGAACCGAGGTTGCCACGGCCACAACGTGGTGTCCTAACCACTAGACGAAGGCGGCGCCAACTCATTACCATTTCCCACTATACTTCCTCTTCATGTATACCTATTTAGCCCTATATTCTGCATACTCGAAGGCTTCTCTCTCGCGACGACCCCAGCCATTCTGTTCCCGACTTTTCAAAAGAACGTCAGTATGGCAAACTGGAACAGCTTAACAGCCGAAACTGATGAACACTCATGGATTGCGTAAAAGGCCAGTCACGCCAGGTATGCATCACAAGTACGCGAGACAGCTCTTCAGATTGACCGGTAACACCTCTTTTAAGCGTTCGAAGCAACGTTAGCAGCACTTGCTCATATCCGATCCACACACAACGCAGCTATCATGAATGCATCTCACACAGCTCATATTACGGAACACTCCTGTAATCATCCTGATGGCCCACTTCACTGAAATAATTCCCACTACGCAAAACTCATTGCAAGCACCCTCATACAACGTATGAGTCAGACTTCCCATCAACCCGTGTATTTAACGAACTGAGTCTCCATCATTTTTCTCGATGCATGTTCCCAAAGTAGAAATTTTTCTAACCAGAGTAAAAATTTCCGCATTTTTTTCGAGATGGAATCGTCGGTTTTATGCTTCGTTGCAGCACATTCGCTGACTTTTATTTTCTCCATCTGCACAGCCGAAGAACTCAACTCATCGAGTCTACTTCCACCAGCTTTTCTCCCTGTTGGTTCTCTTCAGAAAGTCGATCACGCACATTCCAGGCCAGCACAAAACCTTAGTGCCGACGAAGTTCCACAGCTGACTTTTCCGGAAGGTGCCGACGCGGGTCCGCCGTTCCTCGCCTCTTCGCCCATACCCGACATCCTCGATATCACCAAACCTCCGGTCACCAACCCACAAGCTGCCTTGTTTTTCACGGGGGGTCGACCACGCCTGACGACGCTATCGGTCATGGGTATCGACATCGGTACACTGCTGCCTAAGCAGGAAATGCAAGATGATGACATGGACTTTCCTCGGATGGCTATGCGCAACCACGACGCCTTCGTTACTGCGAGATTTTGATGACTAGGGAACCCACATCGTCTTTCCTCTTCCGCTTTCATCTCTTCTCAACCGCTGCAAAATTGTGTACAATGTATTTTTTTGCCCGGCGTGTACAGATCTGACTTTGTTCCATGTCTCTTAGCTTTGGGAACCATCTTTTTGTACGTAAATTAGCAAGTGTGCATTATGTGAATGAAAGCATGTTTACATAGTGGGCTCTCTTCACACTTCAAAATCATTACTAAGGTGATACACGAAACCATATATTTTCTCCTCACTAAGCAACTGAAGACGATGATACTACAAGAACTCAGCGAAGGGCTAGTGTTTTGGTCGTTCCGCCGGAATACCTCAAATACCCAACCTTCACGCTCCATGAAGTTCTCTTCACCAATGTCATGTCCATCGCGTCCTGTTTACTTCACGTGACACCCACATTTAGATTTGTAAAGAAGCAGAGTAACATCTTGGCCAGGAGAGCGTTTCAGTGTCTCCAACAGAAAATTAATGTCCGCAGTCCTTGACAACTTGCAAAAATAACTCTTTGCTTTCTCAAAACTTATCGACCATTATGACGTGGGCCCTATGGGTCCTTGTGCTGTTAGCCTGTGGTTGTAGTAAAGTCACCGATGGGACTGAAGCTGGACATGCTGCCGCACCTGCTGGCCACGAAGCCTCCACTTCCAGCAAGAGTGCAACCATGCTCATCACTCCGCAAGCTACCAACACTTCACTGAACTGCTCGGAATTTCTCTGGCAAACATTCACCCAGTCACTGGCCTCCAACAAGACCGTCAAGCCTGACGTCCACACGGCCACCACCAACGGCGGCGGCACATGGACCGCGCCCGTCTTCAACTTCACCAAGAGCAACTGCACGGACAAGACCGAAGGGAAATGGACCATCGAGACCAAACGCTTCCAAGCCCTACCCGCCCAGTTCTCCATCCAAATCAGCGAACTGAGAGACCACTGGAACATGACCTTGGTCAATTTCCAGAAAGCTTTCAACACGGCCTTTCATGCTCCCAGCAAAGCCCTGGCGGAAGTGACCAACGTCACCATGAACTGGTTCAAAAACGGGACCAACAGCACCACGGTGACCAAGACCTCGGAAAAGAAGTCGAATGGGACGACGACCACGTCGAAGAACACCACAACGACTACAACTAATGAAAATAAGGCTGAAGCTGTCGGCGGTGGATCATCAAACGACCATAAACCTCCTGCTGCTGGTGGTGGCGCAGCTAGCGATCGTAAGCCTCCTACAGTCGAACGAGGGAATGGTGGTAAGGGTATTCAAGTATCGCAGGTTCCTGCCGGTGGACTTTGTGTCCTGGGACCTACCACACCCGGCGGCAGCCGTGTTTCTGCTGGTGGCAGTACTACTGCGACGAGTGGCCGTGGAGCGACCCCGTCTCCTGGCGGACATCCTCCTGCAAGCACCCATTAACCGCTGGCCGTTCAAACTTGAAAGTATGTCACACCTTTCAATTCTGTCATTTTGAAATCGACGTACCATTTTCCATTTGGCAATCGGCATGAGTATTTTCCCCAGCGCTATGATAAAGCCAACAAAAGAAAAAGACAACTGGTTTTCGTTCGTCACTATTCTGATCTACAGAAATCTTCGGAAGATTTCTTGTATTTGAACATCGTAGCAAACTTTATGTGCGAGGAGCGAGGTCTTACTTTGCTTACCATGCGTCACAAGCCGTGCGCAGGCTTCTTAGGCTTTGTGACGTAAGCGTGACGTACATGAACAAGGTTGTACGCTGAGCAAAGTAAGACCTCGCTCATCGTACTATGCACACGAGTCGAACTGGTAGGTCGACCCAGCCGTGCTTCAGTCGTCAAAAACGAGATTTTTGTCCGGTGTGAGATGTTGAACCCGGACTCGTTGGTTTCGTACAGGTCGATGAAGGATTCTATGTACCTCTTGTGAATTTCGTCGACCTTTGCTTCACTTGGATTCGAGTCCTTGTTCACGATGATGGGCTTCCCCATTAAGACCAAAACATTGTAAGAAAGCCATGGCCAGGCAAGAAACCTATGTAGTTGGTACCAACCTATCATGTGCAAAGGGACCCGGAAAGGCGTGTTGAAGATCCCCTGACCCAATAGCAGGATCGGAGGATAGGCGTGGACCCAGGTGTTAACCTTCTGGTACAGGCTGAACTTCGTCCATGGTAATTTCTGAATTTCATAGCTGGTTTTCACCGAAGGAAAACGTCGGGACTAAGTCCGCCCTGAGAACCATGCATGATTAGGATGTTGGAAAACGACAGTTATTAACCATACAAGATCGTTCTGCCAAGTGGCGCAGTTTGTCATTTTTTTCGGCGGGCAGAGTGCGCCACTTGGGAGAACGAGGCTTTCCTGGTTGTCTGTTTTCTCAAGTGGCGCACGAAGCCGACGTTGCTGGCTGGTAGCGTGCGCCTCTTGGCAAATGAACTTGACAAGTTCGTTTGTCAGCCTCGAGCTCGCACTTATTCTCCTTCCGACCTTACATCAGTAATAACAAACGTTTGATGTAGCCTACCTATTTTGTAGCGCAACTCAGAGAAACGTTTTTCGGTTTTTCAGCACAATATAATTATAAGTTTGATCGGGTAGCAACATCAGGGCGTCTTCGGCGCCTCCGACTATAATTACCAAAGCTTTTCCTTTGTCTTTCAAGCAGTCAGTGATACTTCCGCGACAGACATCCACGATGCCGGAGACGGCGCTCAAGTCTCAAAAGATCGGACAGTGATGGAGCGACGAGTGCGTCAAGAGGTGAAAGTCAATGCCGGGGAAGACTTTGGAAAGCCCCGGAGCCTCAGTGGCAAAGTCGAAGAAGGCGCCACCATCGGAAACGCCGTGCGGTTGTCCGGTGGGACTCCAAAATCAGACCGAGCGAAGTAGGGCTCTTTTAGGGGGGAGGGGTGTAAATGCTGTCATCTATTTGCACCACTCTTGAAGAAATTGTATCTTACCGATGTGAGGCCTTGCATCATTCGGCGCACGAATGCTGGTGTGAGCGGTGTCCATCTGTTCTCTCTTGCTACGTCGTCGCATATCTCTGGTCTTTGCCCGTTAGCTTGGCGAAGGTCTTGCCAAGCTAGCAGGATCTCCAGTTGGGTCCTCCGGCGAGAACCCTTCCGAGGTGATCTTCGGCAAGATTGACCCATCAGGATTCGGCGGCCATCGCCGGTGAAGCAATGTCTCAGCAGACCATCGTTCCTCCGGTCCCCAACCAAAAATCACGCTAGCAACTACAAAATACTGACTTGATAAAGACCGGCGTCAACGCCGGCAAGCTTGTCGTAAAGATGGGTATCCGTTTAAACGTCTCGCAAACCAGTCGACTGATCCAGACGCTGGACGCCACAACAGTAAGTGCAACACCCCCATTCCATTGACCGACATGTTAGCAACCATGGTGCCATAAAAAAGTCGAGATATATGGTAGTTGGCGTACCGTAGCCTTACTATCGAACAACACACGTACAGTTGGGGCTCAGGGAAAGGTGACTGCCATGACCCCGAAGCCCTTCCCTGCAGTTGTCGCAAACTTGCCGACCAACTCGATCAGGCAAAGCAGCTCTTCGACCATCGCGACAACCCCCCAATCAACCGAAACGAGCGATGGCAACGTCAGTTGTGCTTCCTAAGGCACAACCCTAAATCCCATGATATAGACTAATCTGACCCTGAATGGACGGCTCGAGGTTACTCCTACGACAGGTAACGCTGCCGTGTTAACTTACTCGTGAAACCACACTGGGAATATTGGCTGTCAACACAACGGATAAGGCGGTGGCTGATGCTACTGTGGCACATGTGGCGGTGACACACACAGAGGGCATGTCGATGGAAAGAAGGGACATGGTGGCAGTGGTCGCGGTAAGCGAGGAAGATTGAATAATGCAAAGCGAAAGGCCGTGAGAGACGGAAAGGACCCTCGCTTTGGGCAAGTCGGTGTGAGAGATAACGAAGAAAACCCCGTCACGACGACGCTTGCAAATCCAAGGTGAATCCCACCTTCCCAATTTCCCCACGGGAACGATAAGAAGTGAATGCCACGACAAGGATTGTGCAAACTATGGTGGTGCTCGCCAACCCTGTGTCAAATTCAGTTTCTATGTATGGCCACGCTACTGCTTCCAAAACTTCAGGATGGTGTGTCCAATACGAGCATGAATTTGGCATCGCGTTGATAAGTGTTTCTGACATTCTATCATATACGAACGTGATAAAAACATCGTCTTCTTCCATGCGTGAGAAAGTCTAGTGAGTATATCCATTGGGTTGGTAGGCTTGCAAACATCATTCTAATAACCTTTAATTTGTTCGAATGCTAGTCAGACTTCGCGCTGTATGAGCAAACTTGAAAACGATGTGGCAAGAGCGCCGAAGAAAAGCGATAACAAGGAAAAGTTTTCTAATTCTAAACAAGCAAAACCACGTCAATATTGTTTTTACACCACTGGAAGTTCGAGAAGTTCAGTCTGCCCAGATGATTCTTGAAAGTTCCGAAGGTATTCAAGTCAACAACTGTAGGAATAAACAAGGGATCTTTTGCAAAGCCTCGGTGATGTAAGCGAAGGAACCCATGGTGGAGTCCAGCAGGGAACGTGAGGAGGGTGCTGTTGAAAGTGGACTCAGCATCATGACTTTATCTTGGCTCCTGGTTCTCAGGTTCTGGCTTGGTTGGACAGCTCTCATCAGCTGGTTTCCGTTGGCGAAGTTTCCGCTCCAAATCTTGTAGGCGTTGACCAGGATTTTCTCGCATCGCCGATGCCACGGTGGTTTCCATGCTACTTCTCAAAGGTGTTGCTGGTAACGGCGGAAGTCTAGGTCATGGAGCTGGTTCTCTTTGTCAGCTGGGCTAAGGCGGATGCTTTGAAGGAATTTCTTCTGGATGGATTCAAGCTGCCTCTGAAGAGTCTTTGTGGTGGAGAACCAAGCAGAAGAGGCGTAATCGGCAACCGATCGTACCAGACTTGTGAAGAGAAGTTGCTTTACCGCTCCGTACCGTTTAGGGAAGAGGGCGTTGATAGCGTAAAGCCTGCACTTTGCCGTGACTTTTTCCACTTGAGCTGTCCACACCATCGTGGTAGAGAACTTGACACCAAGACACTCGGCTTCGCTCACCGAGGGAACCTTCTTGCCATCAGGAACTTGGACTTTCTTGATCTTGTCTCGAGTTTCTGCAGGTCTTGCTGGAGGGCTTTACAGTCTTCTGGGGTTTTGATGATCCGCCATAGGATGATGTCGTCTGCATACTGCATGACGAAGCACCGAAGTTTCTTGGCCAAGTTGTTGACAGCAATGATGAAAAGGATTGGACAAAGATTCGAACCTTGAGAAGTACCAGACGGCACACCACGCTCTGACAAAAAATGGCCATCGACGACGACTCTTTGACTTCGGCCACGTAGGTAATCAGAAAAGAGGACTTTCAGCTCACCTTCAACTCCGTGATTTGACAGACTGGCAGTGATCGTGGAATGGGGAATCATATCAAAGGCTTTCGAACAGTCCAGGAGCACAGCATCTACTTCTTCCCTTCTCAGCAGGGCTTGGGTGTATTGGTGAGCCATGTGGATCAGCTGCATCTCCGTTGATCTTTGCTGTCGGAGTCCGAACTGCGAATCTGGAAGTAAACCCTTCCCATTCAAATAGTTGGTCAAATGGCTCGCTACAATCTTCTCGAACAGCTCGGAGATAGGTGGCAGAAGCGAGATAGGTCGGAACTGCGATCTTCCTTTCTCCGGGATCGGGACGACGACAGCCTGCTTCCACAACGTTGGATACTGGCCTTGGCCGATTATCCGATTGAAGAGTCTAGCGAGCGGATACAAGATGGCCGTTCCAGCGATCTTCAGAAGACGAATTCTTGACTGATGTATTCTGCTTTCTCTTGCGGATCGACGATGTACTTTTCATCATGGCCAGGAACGGGGATAGGAGGGATGGGAACGCTGGAGGTATTCTTCTTCGCATGCGCAAGATAAGCTTTCAAAAAACTGATTACAGCCATGCACAAAACGCAAGCCAATTTGCGAAAGCATAAAGAGGCCCGGTAGTACCGGACCCTAAAACAATAAAACAATTCAAATCAGCTAAAAATCTCGGTTATTGACATCGACAATAGAATAGATCCCCTCCAAACCTCTATGACTAGAAAAGGTTCCGAAAACAGAGGCAGCATTACCACGTTGAATATCTATACTAAGCTTTTGCTTCAAAAACGAGAGATCTTGTTTCGCCGGTGGCTTCTGCTATTCTTTTGCCTATCTGCTGGATAAGGCTAGATGCTTCGTTACCGAAAACACCGAAAGTTTCGAACGCTACTGGACAGAACAGGTAGTGACCATCCAGCTCGCGGTACTTGTGTCTCTTGAGCTCTTCCGCCTTGTTGGCGGCATAACCGGGCTGCTCCGCTGATCTTCGCAGGTATGTTTCTGCAAGAGTGTCAACACACATCCCAGACAAGACCCTTACCTTGTTGCGGCGGGATGAGCGTCAGTCCGTCAGGTCGTTTCTGGTCGTCCCTGAGGATCCCGTTGGGCTCAAGAACGTTCGGGACTTTACAGCTGATGAGGGCACGGTGGAGGGAGTCATTCAGAGCGGAATGTCTCGAATGACGTCCGGCACTCAACTGACAAGACAAGCCGTGGCGCGCCAACTCGTCGACAAGTTTTTTGCAACGATAAACATGGGGCTCAGAGAGCCTAGCCCCAAGACGCAAACAAACTGAGATGCGAAACGAGTTGTCGTCCAGCAAATTACCTAAAACAGAAATGGGTGACGCATTAAGCCATACTCCTGAGTCCTTGGCTGATACGGCAACTAGTCTGGCTCTTTCTGCTTGGGAACTAGCATCCAGAAGGGTTTGATAGTGCTGGTCAACTATCGGGATGTCCCACGCCTTCTGCGCTGATCGGCGAGTGAGAATGGGAGGCTGTGAGATACTTTGTTCCTGCCAGAGGTTCATCGCTGGCGATACTGTAATATTCACGTCGAGTTGAGGATAGATCTGTTTCATCAGATCGAAAGCCGAGTGAACGGAAGCCAAAAAGGCCGGGAGAGCCAATTCATCGACGCGTCTGATTCCTAGACTGCCCCTACTGACGGGAAGGCTTGACTGCCGCTAGACCGTGTCGTCCATTGCGATGTTGGCGATTTTACCTGCACATTTCCGGATGGTCTCATCAAAGGCTTGAAGGGAAGCAAGGCAACTGAAAGTTGGGCTGCAACGAAGGATATACAGTAGCTTGGGTAAACTAAGGCAGTTCTTCGACAGAAACAAAGATTGGTGGGCCGAGATTTTTTCCAAGCGTGTAGTCATGAGCTCAGCTTGTCGAATCTTTTTCTCTAGGACTGGAGGGATCGCTTCGGGAAAAACTGGAGCTCCAAGTAGCGTTAGGGTCTCCTTGTCCGGAAACATTACGCCAGGGCAGAGGAGCTTCATTTTCTGGCGTGTAACTTGCTGTTGGGTAAGAGTACCTCCACAGACAACAAAGTCAAATTTGGACGTATTGAGCTCAAGGCCCAGACAAGCGCCGATCTCCACAATGGTCTGGAAGTCCCTGCTTACCAGTTCAAAGTCTCCACCAAGCGTGGAATCGTCAAGATACCATACATTGAAGGGTGACTGCAGCGACTTGGACAGGTTCCGGGTCAGAAGACAGAACAGCAATGGCCCTAGGGGGTCTCCCTGTTGAACCCCCCGGGCGGAAGGGATGACGTGCTCGCCGTAGATGAGATTTGTTGGCGATCTGTACATCTGAAAAATAAAAGGGTTACCCTCGGGAAGGAACTTCTGGACCTCCTCGAGTAGCCTGTCTCTGTGAACGGAATTGAATGCATCCCTGAAGTCAAGTTTCAGCAAAGTTTGGCAGCCTGTCTGGCCTGAGAGGAAAGCTCTAGTGAAATGTACTGCTGCTTCGGCGCCGCTTCTAGTGCCATAGCCGAGCTGTTGGTGTCGTATAAGCTTGCCTGTAGCTTCCATCACTCGTTTACTGACGATCTTTCCCGCTAAACGCCGAAGAGTGTTACCGACCGCAATGGGCCTTATTCCCCCCGTCTTCTTCAGCAGAGCGATCAGCGAGGCACCATACAAGGTAGGGCAGACATCTTCTGGTACTTTGCCATCCAGCATCAAGCCGACCAAGTCGGCAAGTGCTTGCGCCAGCTGTAGCGACATAGGATCCCTCAGACCCCCTAGCAGGTCTTTCAGGTGCTGAGGGCGAAGACCATCAGGACCCCCAGCTGAGTCACAGGGTTAACTGCTTACATCTGACATAATTTCCTCCGTGGTGTCAGTTTTGACTAGTGGTTTGTATCTTTTTTTTTGCTGTCCCTTCCTACACCGATTTGAACCGGACAGGAGCGGACAGCCCTGCACCATCATGGAAACTTAAGGCGCGAAAAAACTGAATTTTTGCCTTTAACTAAAAGAATTAAAAGAAACTGTAAACTGCAAGTCATCGTTAACTTTCAAAATCTAGAAGTCCGAAGACCGACACTTCGAAACCTATTGCGTTGGGTTTCCATTGAATACAATTGTACGAACAGCAAACTGCGACAAAATCATGTATGCGGACCACTGAAAAAGTACGAATAAAAATAAAACATGCGGCTGACATTACGAGGGAAAGGTTATTGAGTTAGCCATAACGACATGCGGTTGTTGAGCTAGCCACCGCTGCGGTATGTGATGGCGCACAGTCAGAGCAATAGCCAAAAAACGCGGTAGAATCAATACCGCTCTTCAAAACTGCCGTACGAGAGGCATACCGGTGTTATAAAGGCTGATAATTTCGAGAGCCGAATGAACATTTTCTTGACCGGAATGCCCATCGCAGAACTGAAACCCGCACATAATCATCCTATAAAAACACTTCGTTTGACACCAGATATTATCCACAGAACACTCAGGTAAGCTACTAGATAAAACAGCGGAACCTGCGTGAATATTCTAGCTAGAAGCTTTAGTCGTTTTCTGTTTCTTTACAACACGTGTGCTTTTGCAGGAGCGCTGTTCAAGACTACAATTGGGTTCGGGTCTGGTTCCTTGTCCGACGCTTTTCGCTTCACTGAGCGGGGCTTTCTACTCGGAGCGACTTTCGGAGGTTTGGGAATAGCAGCAGGAACGTGTCGAATTCTGGCTTGGCTTACTTTCGCCCTTCGACTGGCTGCTAGAGAGGCGGTTCTTGCTCTGGCTACTGCTCGATTCTTCTCCAGATGGGACTGGAAATTGTCCTCTTTGGTTAAACCTCGAGCGTCGAGGCTCAGATGCTCGTTCTTCTCGCGACGGACTTTCTTGGGCACTGCAGCAAACAGCGAAGCTTGCAGCGAAGATGCTAGAACAGCACCTGGAGTTACACCACGCTGTTTGAGCCTGATGAATTCTTTGATGTCGTCTTGATCGTTTTGGCCTGCGATGTCAAATTCAGCCATCAAAGCGTCAGCCAAACGGTCAAAGCTGGAGCGGTAGTCTTTCGGAGCGGAGTCCGCTGTCTCATCGAGAGGGGTGCGACAATGTCGAGTCTTCACAGTCGCACGAATAACCTCAGGATTGAAAGGAAAGAGTCCCGAATTCTGGAATCCAGAGGTAAGATTCCGCCCAGGGTTGGCAAAGACATACACGATCTTTCCGGTTTCCGCCTCGAACTCCTTGATGAATTTCATCAGAGTGAAGTTGTTGATATGAGAGAAGTGTCCATCAACAGAAATCAAACTCTAAAATTATAATAAGCATGACGTCATACGTCGAAACTAATGCATTCCAGCAAGCCCAACAGACAACTGCGTAACGATGTACTGCACAACTCATGTATTATTAGATTTCTCACCTTCAGTTTGGTGATTGCCGGCAGTACGACCATCTTGATATAGCTTGCGAAATGCATTTGATCCATAGTGCCGGAATCATTCACACCCTGGTAGCAGTGACCACCTGTGCCATCCAGACGAGATCGAACGTGACGTTTTCCGGAGAACAACGCCATAAAAGGAAGCTGGAGTCCAGCCGCGTTGCCACAAGGTAGGATAGTCACCAATTCTTTCTCTG
Source organism: Ramazzottius varieornatus (assembly GCA_001949185.1). Lineage (NCBI taxonomy): Eukaryota > Metazoa > Tardigrada > Eutardigrada > Parachela > Ramazzottiidae > Ramazzottius > Ramazzottius varieornatus. The sequence goes on from BDGG01000001.1 coordinate 8,442,735, forward strand.
TTCAGTCGTACTGGGAGTAAACTTGCCTCATTCCTTTCCGTCCACCGACTCTGTCGAACATTTTGGCCGTGTTGAACGCAGATTTGTCCAAGTTCCAAACTTGATCTGGCTCGTCGAGGAATCCTCCGTTATGAAGCTCCGTCAATTTAGCGATGTACCTGTCCGCCAGCTCGTGCGTCCACTCTCGTTCCTTCTTTCGGTTATTGGCATGGGTTATTCATAATGATAGTCGTGGATGGCGCTTGAGGAATCTTCGAAAGTGCTGATCGTTGAACGCTGTGTGAATGCGGCTTGGAAAAACAGAGGAAATCCATAAGAGCTGACCAAAATCCGAATATTATCTTAAAATTGGGATAAATCAGCTTACCAAGTCGAGTATTCATCTCAATGATTGCTGCGGCACAGTGTTGTCGGTTACGGGGGGATCCCAGTATCTGTACAGCTCAACAGTAAGTCTTCCAGGGCATTTTCTTCGTGAAGAGGAATTTTAGGCTGTTTTCCATGACTTCCGGTGTGTCGACCATTCAACCGATTGTTCAGCTTCTGCCGGTTTACTTTGTACGCCTCCGCAGTTTCCCGCATTCCCCATCCCATTTCTCTCACCGCATGAACCGCTGCTTACATCGTTAACTGCGCATGGAACTCTAGTGCAGTCTTCAACTTGAGAGACGCCATGTTTATTCCGACAGAGTTGATAACAAAACTGCTGTACGAAATTTGGCCTCGGAGTGAAAAAAATAATTTTGATTGTCATTGAAAACAGCGTCGCCAGCGCCTCTAGTGGCCTTAGTTTCATTTCTGGTCCAGGCTGTCTAACATGGGATTTAACAGTTTGCTGAACTGTAGATCTTGTGCATGCATTGAGAACCTAAGCCCATCGCAAGGAGCAGTGTTATTCTACTAATGGAAATAGATAATTGAAAATAGCCGAAAACTGGGACTTGAATTTTACTATAATAATTAAAATTATGAAATCGAGACGACGAATTTTACTATATAGTAAAATTACAGTAAAATTAGACCCACAGGTCAATAGTAAAATGGGTAATTAAAATCCGTACTTGCAGCAATTGAAATAATTAAAACTTGGAAGAGCTGGGCTTCGAATTTTAATTATGGCAAGATGCCTAGCAAATCCACAGCGGATTATACCACGAAAATCCCTTAGCAAATATTATCCCGGACGAGAGCTGGTTAATCGGTACAAGAGATGGATACGGAGCGCTGATAAATTGACGTACTCGATTATGCAATCTCATACCGTGAATTTGGTGCATTGATTATTCGACTTGATTTAAATATAGTGATATCTGTTGGACACGCAGTTTGCTCTTCTTTTCCTACCGTTCCTACTTCAATTGGTATTCTTGATTCTCGGCCATATAATTTTAGCATCAGCCATGACCAATCCCACGAAAAATAGTCAGGAGCGAAAAAGTCAGACAGGGCCAAGCTCCACCAAGCCGAAGAAGCAGGCTATAAAGGAGAGGAGGACTCAGCCTGGGACGACGGTGGACTTGACCGGACCGGCGGAAAATTCTCCCCCTTCGCCTTCTCCAACTACCGCGAGCGACACGAGTGTTGGAGATCCAACTGTTGGAGCTCCAACTGTCGTCAAGAAGAAGTCAGGAGCAGGAAGGCCGAAAGATTCACCGACATGGACCTTTTTCAGACATGATGAGTTGGAGGATAAGTCGGTCTGTCTCGTGGAAGGATGCTCGACCAAGCTTAAAGGAATGAATACAGGAATAATCCCGTAATAATCAAAGGAAAGCCCTTGCAAACAAAAGAGATAGGAGGAAGAAGAGCTGGAGAGTGGTGCGAGAACGGCGTGGAGGACACGAGAAAATACAGACAGAAAATTTTGCTGGACATGTGAAATGACATACTATCTGAACAAGATGACATAACAACGGACATATCCCTGCTGATTACTCGGTTAATACAAACTTACAGACGGACCATAATTAATTTAATTTTAATTAGAGATCCAGATGTAATTAAAATTAATAGATAATTGAAAATTAAGCCAATCCAAACCTACAACAATTAAAACTACGGTTTGAGGAAAAATTTTACTAATTGTAATAGACATTAAAATTCCAAAACCATTAGTAGAACAACACTGGCAAGAAGTACCATTCGACAGCCCGTCATTTTCTCTGTCGAATCATCCAAACATGTGTTAGAATATGTCAGATAGAACGGGCGAAAACAGATGGCTAACTTAGCAACCGAAGGTTCTTATGGCTAACTCAATGACCTCTCCCTCGTACTGTAGGATATAATTCGAACACCCCACTTTTTCCATGAAAGAAAACTGATAGCGATGAAAAGCCAGATACGTAGTAGACTGACTCCAGCTACAAATTCAGACGTGTGAGCTATTACGAATCCACAAGCAATGTCGAGGACTTGCTATTCTGTAACGAGAGAACTTTCAAAATGGCGTCAACGTTAGTTATACTAACGTTAACTCTCATTTTTCTTGGTGAGTGCTGTCAGGACAACCACACAGAACCGAGAAAATCACTGCCGGAACGTGTTTGGCATGTCAGTTGTCAACAATGCCAGGGCCTCCACCGTGAGGTCTTTCCGGTACAGTGGGCGTAAGCCGATAGTACCTCAAATCCAGCTCAAAACTCCCTTCGACGAGCACACCCTTGGGTTACCTAAAGGAGTGCACCAAGGCATCCCGTTGGGACTAACGCGTTCGTGCCTCGTGATCGGGTACTTCACCGAACCCTGGGCACAACCGCTTAACGTTCGGTACCTCGATGACGGTACCACTGGTGGTAAAACTTTTCTGTTTTATCTGACTTACAGGTCGTAATGGAAGAGGGGAAAAAGTTTAGACTGGAGCCGAATTCATCGAAAAGAGAGCCATCGGTATTCGGCGGTTCGCTTCGGGAACTCAGGCCAGCAAACAAGAAGAAAATAGCCGCTGTTTGCGGAGGCATTCCGTTTCAGTCGAGGAGAGACGTGAGTCTTTTAGGTGCACCGCTGGTGGAAGATAGTCTGATGGAAGCCATCAAAGCCAACACGAGTTAAATTAACTTGGTCTACTATCAGGGGCGGAAGTATGACTTGTTACTTCCCCGGCGAAGATTTCAAAAACTTTTCTTGACTGCCAACCTCGGGTTATCCACCCATCCTAGCACGGTACTTCACTCAGTTTTTCGGCAGCGGATGCATGCCTTTACTGTAGGAGCATAGGGGAAGAGGAAAGATAAACTCCCCGCAGCCTCTCTGGAGGAAATTGTTTTTTCACGTTGGGGGTGCTCTAATTTCTCGACGTGGTGATAATCCTTTAGTACTACTGTAGGTCCTCTCTTCCTCAAGTGTGAAGGAGAGTTTCCAGATCCGCCTTCTGCAGTTTTGCGGAAGTGTTTTGTTCAATGTGTACTCTAGAGCTGACTCCCAGTGTTGGTGCTTTGAGTGGACTGAACAATTCGTTTAGTGAACGGCCACTTTTCTCATAATTCTCCCTCGTACCAGAGAGGTCTAGTCAGCAGCTACAGTTATGCCGGGCATAAAGATTTCACAGCGGTCTAGACTTCAAAATAGTAACCAGACAGTAGCCATAATTTTCATTTGGTGCCGCTCACGATTCGAAATTTTCCACGCTGCTTCCGCTATTTTGAAACATTCCGACTGTTGCTTCAGACCGTTCTACAGAGCCCACTTATCGTGGCTGGCAACAATGTGATCTGAGATCGGTTCGCTCTCGTTGAGAACCGGGAGGGTAAATAAGGGCAAAACCTTGCGTTATTTGTAAGGGGCGCGAAGTAAACGGGGTATCCGATTCTCTAATCTTATTGCCTTCCCCTTTTGTCTAAATGTCCAGCGAGGATTTAATAAGATACCTTGAAGTCTTGTAAGGGTTTCACAACAATTCTGGAAGAATCGGATTCAACAAACTCCCCGAGCACGTTGTTGTCCACCTTCAGTTTCGGTCTTTCGTAGAAGTGGATTCTGAGCAAAAAATCTTCAGAGCGTAGGAGAATTACCCAACCTCCCAGGGCATGCTGCTTACCTGCTTTGCGCCAAAACATGGAGCATATCTTCTTGTCCGGTTAAGATGCGTTGAGGCCTCGAAAAGATTCAGTGTTCAATGACCCAAAATTTTGGTTCTCCGCGATTCAGACAATACTATTCCTGCCTTTCTGCCGAGCTGAGGAACTCAGAACAGTAGAATGTCAAACGGTGGCCAGGAGTTGGCCAAGTGAGAGAAAAAAGACTTCGAGACAAAAGAACAAGGGGGAGCGTAACCATGATTTTCTGAAGTTGACGTGTTCCCAGGGATAACAAGTCATGCATCCTCACCTGATATAACCTCCACCTGCTATTTTCTCCCAATGCCCTCTTCCTGTTCAAGAATCGCCTTCCCACTATTTCCCCACTTTTCTAGGCATCCCGCGGTACCTTCCGATCTGGAAGGTGCCGTGGGTGCGGTCAGAGTTCGATCAGGCGGTTTCCGTAGTTTTTCTCTGTGGGACAGCTGCGTAATTCTTGAGTCTGCTGGAGATGCGAAAGGCTGGGATGCAGTTTTTCATTATTAAGATATTGAAATGGGTATTCCCGTTGTATTACAGTACTGTAAAAATTCGCTCAACACATTATCGCACAAGCGAAGTACAGACCCGGTCCTGCTTTACTGCCTGTTCAACCCCCCACAGGGGTGCATCATCACGTACATGTACGTACTGCGCGGACGCAGCGGATTTTATGGACTGTTTGTCATATCTGTATCGCTACGAAACAACAAATAAGCGTTACATTGATTCACCCTTCTTCACATCCAAAACGGAAACGTCTCGTCCAGACCTTTCACATCTTTCACAGTACTGAGGACGGAATGACAACTGCGACGAAGAATATCTATCAACACTCGCTGCTTGAAAAACTGAAAAGATCAAGCCCCGCCGGTTATTTCTGCCATCTTTCTGCCGAACGGATCCCAAACAGCTCCGTCGCGCAGGGTCCTCATGGTCCGAGGGTCTCCAGACCAACAGGGTAGAACAGGAACTGATCGCGATGTTTCGATACTTAGTAATCTTTCTTCTTTCGGCGGCATCAGCAGCTGATCCGGCTTTAACAGTCGACATGGCGAAGTTGGTTAAGGCCAAGGCGTCAACCACAGTCGCGTCCCAGACGATGTGCTTAGCTTTCTTCCATGGAACTTGCGTCATGTCATCCGGTCGGCTCTTGTCATTCCGGAACATCCTTGAAGGTCTAAGGATGGCAGGTATCTGTCAAGGCACGTATAAGCGACTCGTTTAGTACGCTTTGTCGGCTGTAACGACCGCCACTAAAGTTGCAGCTCAAACCGTGCTGACCGTATTCATCCACGTAGGCTCCGCAGCGGCACATTCGAGAGCGACATAGCTTTGCTCCTAGACGTACACCGATGCTGAAACGAAGACAGTTGTTGTCCAAGAGGTTCCCGAAGCGACAACGACGGAAGTGCGTGGAGCCCGAAGCCCGCGTTCTTGTCTGGAACAGCAAGCAGGTCGCGGTTTATTATTGTTCGAAGCGTTTTTACTAGGCTCTCGTAAATTTCTTTGAGAAGAGGCATGTCTCAGGCTTTCTGTTCGCGGCGTAGCTCGGAAACAGGGACTTCAGCTGTCGCAAGTAGGCTCCACTTGGCCACGGCGCGGTTCGTTCCGCTGTCCAGATCAGCTTCGGGCAGGATGTTGAGCACCAGTCAATGTACGGAATGGATCGATGCCAAGAAGGCGGAAACCGCGACCCCTTCTGTACGACGAATGCCTGACCAATCTATACTGACCGGAATTGATGCTTGTCGCCACGGACCGGAAGTCATCTCAGCGTTGAAGATCTCCGCTAGACTTGCGGCACCACCTCGTCGAACTCTTCCAGTACCCATAAGACCTTCCAGAAAGGAGAATACCACAAAATGTAGAGAAGCTTCGGGAGGCAGAGACAGTTCTCCAGCAGGAAGAGGGCCTGGTGGGCAAACACCAATTTGAGGTTTAATAAACCAGCTTAGTCTTACTTGTTCTTGCCCGGACGGCTTCTTCCAGACCCTTTCCCATCAGCGTTGCACCCAAACTGCTGAGGCCGCTCCTGGAGGGGAATAGGATACCTGGGTACACAATCGCTGCTGCGTCTTCGCTGGCTTGACGCCCTTGAAGCGAGCCTCCAAACAATACCGGCTTACACTTGGTTGGGTTCAATTCGAGTCCCAGTGTCTTCTCTTCTTCCCTCACCACCTGCAAACCAGGCGAGACAGGGCTAATCTCAAAACATCGGCACCATCGTCAAGGTACCAGACATTCAGTGGAGACTGGAGCCTCGCGGTACGCATTCTGCGACAAGACAGAACAGAAGAGGTCCCAAAGGATCGCCCTGCTGTACACCTCTCGCGGACTCAAGAGTGTGCTGGCCTAAAAGAAACTTGGAATGATGTCTGTAAGACTGCCAGACAAACGAGTAGTAAGCTGGCATGGTATATTCGACGACACGTAACATGGCACCCCGGTGTATGGTATTGAAGGCCTTGCGGAAGTCAAGCTTGAGAAGGACTTAGTTCCGTTTCTTCCCTCTTCCAGGAAACTCGAGAGAACGTGAACTGCAGCTTTGGCTCCACCTCTCATTCTACAGTCTGCCTGTTCTGGCTAGACTCTTGCCTCTATGTCGCCGCCCAATTTTCGCTTGAAAAAAACGGCCGTTTCATTTGAGTTCCATCTGGATCGTTCTAGCTAAAAAATTACTCCCACATTCACTTTCTGTCAAGCGGTATCTTCTTCGCAAAATTTTTATACCCAGGATGTCCAAATCCAACTTCCAAGAGCTAAGATATTTCATCTTGGCTAGCCCAAAAAACACTAGGATAAATCATTTGAATTCGCCAGTCAACAAAACCATAATCAACGTACTCAAAATAACTGCTGGTCCCTAAAGACTTATCAGCTGGTGGAGAAAAAAGGTTGAGTAACGGTCCACACTGAACGGGTCAGGCTGTGGCGTGTGGACGATCAACAAAAGCCTCCCCGGATGCGGGATCACCAAAAGTCAATCCCGTTAATCAAAAGGTTCTGTACTTTTACGCATCTTTATGCCTCACGTTTCTGTTAACGGCACCGTGTGGATATGCAGTTGCCTTAAAGACTCTGTTTGAGTGCGCTGGGTCTGACTGCGGGATAGCGCGTAAGCCAACGGGCATGCCTTTGGCTCCGAGTTCGCCCCAAAAACTGCCATCACGTAGGTGGTCAAATTTAACATTCCCCCGAGTTTCCTTGTGAAAACGCTCACTTCGCTCGGTTGGATAAGTTATAGCACAGCGTAACGTGTGCGTTATGTAATTTTCGGTCTATGACTTGGTGTACTTTGTCATGATCCTGCGGCTGTCCCAAAACTGTGCTCCCAATGAGCACGGTGGTGATCTGCCGTCACCAAAAGCCTAGTAGTGAGGGTGTGACAACATTGTGTGATTTTGCCCATGGAAACTTCAAATGCGTAAAGACACATCAGGTTCTTGACTCTTTGACCGAGCTGACTCTGGAAAAAGCTGGGACTGTCCACAGTGTACGACAGAATGACCCTAAAAAATGGGCGACGTCTTCTAAGCACAAACAATCAGTCATCATCCGATTCAGTCAAATCTCAAATTCGACTGGCTTGAACCACCCGGTACCAGCACTGGCACACACAATTTTGATTCTTTTTCGCAGCCGAAGTTTCCAGTTTCTGGCGGCTCCGATTCCTTAGGTCGGTTCGATCGCACTAAAGGAAGCCGAACTGAATTTTTTCATTTTGATCGAAAGGGAGCCGCTGGCAAAGTGCATTTTATTTGGAGTTCAGTTCAACGTCTTCACACGTCTTTTCATTGTTGACTATATGACTGTTCGGTTTTGCGTGCTGTACCACAGCATGTTCCGACATACCAGAATTCCGTACTCGATCCTTAATCAAATCCATCGACCCGGTCATCAGCTCGGCTCCCGAAGCCGTGGCCATAGTTTGAGTATTCGACTGCTAAAAAGAATTGATTTTGTTTGGGCCACCACTGCCTGGTACCAACCAACACCCATATTTTCCGATGTCTGTTTTGCCGTACACTGTATGCGCCAAAGCCATCTTCAACAAAGCCAATAAAGTTTGATTCTTCATAGAGCCCGACTATAACGTTTTTATGAAGTAACAGGCCACGCGCTATTGAGATGCCAACGGTGTGGACAAAGCAAACACTCAAACTGCAGTGAGAAAATACGAAAACTACTAGCGCTTTCTGTCCTGAACTATTGACGGAAAGTTGAAACGAACCACCCGACCCCAGAGACGAAAGAACAGGGGCCGGTCCACCCCTATGTTGAGCTCAAGATTCTTACAGAGTACCACGACAGTTGAAGGTCGTTACGAGCACTATAGAGTCCTGTGCAGAGTTGGAGGTCAGTACAAGGATTCACGGCGCATAAACACTTCGTAAAAGTTACGATGCTCGTTGGCTCGAGGAGTAGCTTCGCTTGTCGATAAACCTAGCTTACGCAGGCAGCACGACGTTCAAAGACCGGAATAAAGCTTTTATACAATCGACGGTACTGGTCCTGAAGGCCTGCCAACTCATTTTAGATGTGTCCTATCGCGCTTTTAAAAACTACATAAACCGTTGTCGCTGGAATTGTACCTCAGGCATGTGGCTTGCCTGTGCATTTTTGGCTGTTACTGGCGGTCATGAAATCAGTATAGTATCGCAAGATCGGAACGGTATTCTGGTGGCATGAAGATGTGGACCATCGGATTGAACTGTACGAAAAGAAGACGGCAGGCGTCATCTACAACTCTGGTATCAGTATTCTCAGCAGAGCTAACAGCAGAACTAACAACTTTGATTTTGCTACTGAACGTAATCAGTTGTTGCGCGACGTGTTCTGCTACCTCTCTGTTGCCTCTGAGGAATAACATCACGATATGCTCTTATGTGCGAGATACGCTGCCCCATGTTTTGGAGTGGATAGAATTCCATCGTCTCCAAGGTGTGGACAAATTCATGCTATATGACGACGGCAGCACCGACACCACCGCGTTACTAGGTACGATTTATAAGTCACACAAGGCAGGCGATCGTTCCCCACTGGTAGAGATATTTCCGGCAAATCCCAATCGACGAAATATACCCCAGGGTCCAGAGAGGTCTGATTACCTTGAAATTCAACTCCTGGCTTTAAACCACTGCAACAAGAGATGTTCAAACAGCACCAGGTGGTTACTCATGATTGACGTGGATGAATTCGTGTATTCGCCTAAACTAACTGACACGTTATGGGGTTTCATTGAACGCGAGTCACAGGTACCACACTTCGCGCGGGATCAGATATCGAAAGATATAGTTTCAGCCTTCTATATCGAGCCCGTCCGCTATGGTACTAGCGGAAGGAACACAAACATCAACTGCGACATCTTCCTGGACCCTTTTACAGGTCGCTGGGATACGTCATCACATGAGTATTATACCGAGGGTAGATACAAATTCCTCATGGACGTCAATCCTCACAGGGCTCCTCATCCGCACCTCGACAACGAATATCCTCTGCAACACCAAGCAATATGCCAAACGACGAGCTTTGCCGAGTACTGCTCGCATGGTACGGGAAAGTCGATCTGGATGCCAGACAAATGTGCTATAGCAGCAGTGCACTACTGCGAAAACCTCACCTTTGGGGAAATGAGATTTGTCGCAGTCACCGACCTACGGATGGACCACTACACTTTCCAGTCCGAAGATCACATAAGGGGCTTGATACCTCTAATGAAAGAAGTCAAAGGTAAAGCTTTTGCGCTGTTTGACCGCAGCTGGTTTTCGCTTAAATACGATACGTTGATCACTTTTTTCTCGCCTTTAATAACAAAAACATTATCAGAGCTTTTTTCCAGACAGAAACCGATGCCTTAATTTAAACTGCCCAACTTTTAACTACAACATGGCCATGCAAACTTCGAAAATTGCATATTGCATTATCTCAAAGGAGGTTGTCTGCTGGACTGACTTTATACAGTGGTCTCTTCATATATCTATCTCACAACTCTGGAGCAGTTCTCTTTTGGTGGAAAAACATCAGCCAAGCTTGATGTTCGATCCCACTACTTGGGATTACGTTCGAAATCCCTGCTGCGCAAAGGCCGAAAGCGGCGCAGTACCGCATTATCCGAAAGCGCATTACAGTCACCTAGGTATGATTAGAATCAACTGAGTAGACGGCTGCTCCAGACTAACAGACAAGTCTGAAAGACATTCTCATCCGGTAAACCACATTTTATGTGACAGTGGTGAATACAAACTCGGCGAGGTTTGGTTCCGTCAGAAAAGTTTAGATTGCTCGAATTACTTGGCGCAGTTAACTTGCCCCCCACCCTGCGTGGAGTTTCGCACCACTCCAGTGCACCGCTTACTACTGGACTGCAATGTGGTCCGTAGAAAGAACCATCTTTCCAGTTGAGAGACTGAGCGAGAACGTCTGGTGATGATGTCACAGTCAGCTTTGAACAGAAACTGCATGAATTTTGCCTGCCGCCTTATAAAGAATATAGAGGTGCAGTAACTGCTATTACGCAAGCATGTTCGAGCACCGGAGAGCAAATCTTCAGAACGACAGACCTCAGCTTTCTGTGCACCAAAAACACCTGTTGGATTGGTTGTGTCATGCTGCATGTCTAAAGCTAGCTGACAAGGGGACCTTCAAACCATGTCATACGCCGATCATGCTACCGATGCTCTTTCATGATAGCTATGACACTTAGCTCTCAACAAACTGTGAAGGGGGAATGCCGCCGACCCTTCCGTGAAGCTGCAGAAGATCTCAAAGGTGCGTCGTTCGCTGTAAAACCAAAGTTACAGTCCATACAGCACTACTCAGGTCAACCTAAGAACTGATCGATTCTTCGAGCCAACACTGAACTTCCCATCGGGATGATGTGGAATGATGTTCTGAACTAGAGATACGCAAAAGGCGAGCTTTCGGAAAAATAAGAATCAGCGAGTGAAATCATAAGAGGCATCCCTATAATAAAGTAGAAGTGACACTCCGGCATTCCTTAACGCAAATCACGACGGAATCAACTCGGTCATTGCAGGTGCACAGTCAATTCAGTTAGCTCACTGGATTGAAATTTCGATTAAGCGCTTAATTTGGTAAAATTTGAAACCCGCGTACCTGATATCAACGTGTCTCACAGCATATGTACAGATTTTACACTGTGCAGCTATCTCTGGCTTATTCCCAGTATCGATGCACAGAATTTTACGTTCTGTGAATTTCATGTTCTATGTTCAGGTTTGTAGCCGGCGCGATCATCGCCTGATGGCGACTAGGCGACAAGGCGATTAATTTGCCGGCGCCGGATGTATCATCGCTCTATGACAGATCAGCACACCATAAGAGTGAAATTCGCTCGTGATGTCAAGCCACCGCGTCCAACATTTCTGCGCCCTGCCCATATCTACTCGCGCATCCATAGGGCATGTTACAATGTAAAGCGCGCCATGCAAGGTTACAAGCCCTCGGCGCGATAATCGCTTTCTCGCCACGCTTGTCGCCTTTTGTTCCGTATAGCTCGCCAGTATCATACAATGCCTTCAGAAAGCCCGGCCATGCGGGTCACCGATTTCTTCGCTCATTGTGGTTAGTAGACGTACTTCTGCGCAATTTCAAACGGGACGCTTTGTAAGACTACTGTAGTATTCTCTTGCCCGAAGAATCTTTCGATGAACAACAGTTGGTAGCGGTTCGCATTTTGGGCTATGACGATGCATGGTAGACGGTGATTCTGTGGTGGGAAAGGCAGCTGCGAAGAAATTATGGATCAGTCGTACAACGCTCGTGATCAGGACAAGGGGAGCCGCAGGCAAGCAATGTTTGATCTTGGTCTGATTTTGTTGAACAAACAGGGAACCTAACCCCGATTTGCGACTATCATTGCTGTTTTCAGGGTAACGAGATGCATGGAGCAACCATCTGGCTTCAGCGGGTGTCAGCCGATGTGTCCGAGCACCGTCCGTCCGACATGCTGTACCCAGTCTTACTCTTTTCCCTATCCTCACTGGCCATCCTTTCCGCATCACTTCCCGCCTCTACCACCTTACTTCCGATATTCGGCGACTTGTTTCCAGCAATATCCGCCTTATCACGAATCTTTCGCGGCCCCAACAAATTTTCATGCTGGACATTCCTCATGCGTCCAAGCCAATGCTTCCTTTCCTGTGGCGCACGTTCCCACTGCTGCAGCACCAAATTCACTCGGCACAGCTCGGAGCAACGTCAAAAACGATCCAGCTGCTGCTGCCAGCAAGCTTCCTGAAGAATAGCTCGCTGAAGCCCATACGAACACTCGAGAAACTGCAAGGCAAGTACAGTGTGAAATCCAATGCTGTTGTGTGAGTGCGTCAATGTGTATCGGGGATGTCTGGCTTACTTATTCCCAAGTTATCCGATCGCGATGACGTCATTCGTTAGCCAGTCTGATAGACTGCTTCTGGTAGCTTTGTAGCTTCTGCCCTTTACAGGAAAGATCGCAGTCGCCAGCTTACGGTATCAAGTTCGGAGACGAGATAGTCCTTCCAATGCTACAGCCATCAGTCAAAGCAGCGCGGCCGTCAACATCCAACGTCATCAACGGAACGAAGAGCCAAACTTTCACGCGTTACGCTTCTACCTTCGTTCAAGAACTCATCTTCCAAGCCTGACCAAAACCGCAAAGGATGTCGTCAGAAGCCAAGCAAAGCGCTTCTCTCTGAATGGTGACAGCCTCTTCGTGACAGTTAATGGTGCCCAGAAGAGATACATTGAGACCAAGGAGGAGAGGACAAAAATTCTGAAGGAATGTCATTCGTGAATTCCGATCTCGAGCAAACTTGGAGTCAGTTCTGTTGGCTGCTTGTTGAACACTGTTGAGCGGAAATGAAATTATAACGTATGCTTTTGTACTCAACAGGCTGTGGGGACACGCTCAACGTAATCTGATGCTGGAGAAGCTAGAAGAGTATGGCTACTGGAGAACGCAGAGAGAAGACATCGAGGAGTTTGTAAGTAAACGACAGAAATTTGTATTGACTTCAAAGGTGTAAATGAAGCTGTGTGCTGATTTTCCAGATCAACTCCTGCGCCTAATGCCGAAAACAGGGCAAAGGATTGATCAAAGTGAAGAAAGAACTCAAGCCAATGAAGATAGCCTCTAGAGCGTGGCGGTTGATTGGTACAGACCTCGTGGGACCGCTCCACAAAACTACAAGAGAAAACACGTATACTCTGACGGTTGTCGACTACTACACTAAATGGTGCGAAGCTGTCGCAATTCCGCGAAAAGTTGCGCTGTCTGTAGTCCGAGCGCTTCACGAAATCTACTCTCGTCATGGCGTTCCTAACCGAGTAATATCCCACAATGGAGGTGAATTCAAGAACGAGGTAAGCCAAGTGGAAAGTCAAGTAAGAAGTGTTTCAGAATTTTGATTGATATTCGCTTTATCACCCTCACGCTGTTCTTGCTGCAGGTTATGAGACAAATGAATGAAATGTATGATATCCAGCATGTTTTTACGCGACCATATGCACCGCAGACCAACTGTGGTATTGAGAACATCAACAAGCAACTGCAGAAGTAAGTGGTCAGTCTTATTCGAAAACAATACGTCGGTAGTGCTCCTACTGGGTAACTTTAAGTGGAAGTGAGCCTCGTAACCTGTTTTGCCAACCAAAATTTTCATGTTGCAGGCAACTGACTCTCGCCATCAGTGCCGACTCGAACAATTGGGACCTTCACCTCAATTCAGCACTCCCAGTTCTTCGTACGAGACCACATACTACCAGGAGATTTCCACCGCACGATCTGATGTATTCCATCGCGTACCGACATGGTTTTTCGGACGATATGGCGAACGACGACGCCACCGTTGACAATTTGATGCAAATGGATGCGGAAGAGTTCGACCAGACTGTGTATCGCCAGTGCGAAGAAATGATGCGGTAACACAAGCTCGTATCAGATCTTCTGGCGGAAGAAGTTGGAGGGAATATCCGAAAAGAGAAACTGCGGCAAAAAAGAGTTTCGACACTCGACATCTCGCTAAAGGGGAGATAGTGAGAGCATGTAGAATTTGTCTGCAGCTAACATCCACTGCCATGAGTCGTCGTTGTGCCACGGTCATAGTCTGTTTCACCATATCTCCAGATTTTGTCGTCCGATCTCAGAATCTTAACAGGTATCATGTGGTAATTTCACTACAGACTGGCTTTCTTCTCGATTTCACAAATTGTTCGAGAGACGCATTTCTCCATTCTGCGCTCAAGTGCGCAACTTAGGGTTTCGTCATCAATTTATAGACACACCGCACCGACGGCAATGCAGTCTGCTGAATTCCATATCTGAGTTTTGAAGCCCAATGTGGCTTAGAAGAGCTTATAAGTACTAAGTTTCCTGCAAAAATCGAAAAAGAATATAAGAGCAACGTACTAACTCGGCAACGGAATTAGAACAGTCATTTTGCTCCATTTTGCCGGGAAATCTGTGGTGAAAAGACTTCTACTTCTTCAGAACTGCAGATCCTTGTTCTCCACCCTCTTTCCTCTTGGTCAGTTCCCGTTCTGAATGTTTCCAGCAATAGAACTCTGGGACATCAACGGAGAACTGAAAACAAATTTCCGAAAACGGCCCAGAAATTTTCGAAAGTTGTTGTAATTTTTACTTCGTGCATCCCCTAGTTTAACTCTAATTCCGCCATTTTGCAAACAGATTTTCGACGAGTAATTTTTCACGAGGTAGCAAACAGGATGTAAAATCAGGGAAAGCTGATTCCAAAGCTAACCAACAATCGCGTTGAGCAAGGCTTGATATAACGGGTGGTAGCAACTTGGCGCACTCAGGATGTATCATAATCCCAAAGCATGGGCTTTCGAATAAACTGTCGTAGACTTCGAAGAGATATTCGACTGAGAAAATAACGCGGAGTAGTAGGTGACGCGAGCAAGTATAGGAAGACCATAGGGTGACGACGACCTGTGAGCGTGACCACACTGGTACTTTTTGAGAGTTTGTAACAGCTGTCGACTATTCAAATCCGACGGCTTGAAAATTATGATCAAACAAACGTGTTGTCTTAGGTGATCTGGTTTACTTCTATCCTATGAAGATGCGTGGTGCACTTCAGAGCAAGAGTGAGAAGGGGCTTCGTGGTCCTGTCACAGTCCTCAAAGTACACCACCAATAGCTAACTGTAGTTCACGGTCGGAAGAACGTGAAAGTACTGAAAGAAAATGTTCGTCTGCCTCGAGAGAAACCAGCACGCACCGCCGACGTTGTAGAGAGCGATATCGAACAACCAACGATGCAGAAACGGACCCGCAAACGACGTTTCGATGTCCAAAAGCGAGACCGAAGAGTACAAGCACTGGAGGAAAGAAGAAAAAGAAATTGTAGACCTCCTGAACGACGCAAACCCAGCAAATGCCAACATTCCTTTAGAAGAGGCTCCGTTACCAATCGAGACGGATGCCGAAGTTGCAGTGGAACATCTGGTAGCTGATCGAGCTAAGGTGGATGCCTCGAAGACCGGCGCAACTAGCAGCATTACCGGTTCCCCTCTGGCAGAAGTTGAACTTTCCGTCCCTACGCCGGATGATTGTCGGAAAAACAACGCAGAAGTTGCAGCTGGAGCTCATCTGGTAAAACAATGCGCACACTTGTCCAGTCGGTCCTGAAATTCGACGGTCTTCCCCGAAAGCCGCAACCAGAGGTCACCATTTTGACTGAAACCGAAGAAGAAAAAATTATTAAATAAATTACAACCTGGGATTCGTCAAGCGTCTGGAGGATTTGAAGTTCTTACGTAGCTTCGTCAGAAGCAAAGTACTCGACGGTATAGAGCCCAAGCTTCGAACTACGACCACGCCGCTAGCAACGTCTAGTAAGGGCTTTACACCACCGGGCGAATGCTGAGAACAGCTCGGTGAATTTGATACAGCACGCTTTCGAGTATCCTTCGCATATGGATCTTGAACGTCCATATCCACTGGGACATGTTCGATACAATTCGGTGGGTCTGCTGGAGGAATATTTTTCTGAGGAGTTACGGACGCAGAACGAGCTTGCGGTCGCGGTAAACGGCAGTCTTGCAAGAAATCCTTGACATGCTGTAACTGGTTAGAAAGAAGAATAGACGCGGCGGGAACAGCTGGCACTGAAGGTAACGGTGGCGGCGGTGGTACATCGGTTATGGAAGGAACCGCTGGTGGTAATTCCGGGAACGCTTGCAGTTTTAGGGCCATAAATTTTTGTAAGCTGTCAGAAAGAGCGTGAGCTTTTTCCCATTCGGTCATCGTTGGATCGGACAACGTTCTGGCCGTCAGTTGGTCTAATGCCATCACTTCCACTGCTTCTGGTTTTTCCTTCCGGAATGCTAGTGAGTCCATCTGTTTTTCCCTACCCGAGCTGTCCATCCTGTTTGCCATCGCAACTTTTTCCGGCACAATATACAGGGTCTGCATTTTTCTTTAGCGCGCAGCAGGAGCTCCTCCGATTACCGAGGCTAGAACTGGTAATATAGCCACAAAAAATCCTCCTTTCTGTAGTAAAATTTCGTTTTTCGCACGGACGGGGTATCGACCTAAAGCCAACAATTTGAGAGGTTTACGATATCGCTGACAGATCTTGAGATGATCAGGACTTAAATCCACTGTGTTTTTGACTATGTTGAGACAAACCTCCTCTAGTGCCTTTATGTGATGTTTTTGGCAACTCTTCAGCAGCTTCTTTCGATGCTGACACTTCAGAGATCCCAAAGTGACAGTGAACGGAGCCAGTCCATCTAACTTCGCAGACATTCCTGTGGCACCGAAATTTGGTTAGGGTTAACGTAGACTCTAGTTACTTCATCAGGAAATATGTGGCTTCGAATCCTTAAATAGTCAGGGCAGTCCGGTTTCATGTCGACTATTAAAGGCTGAAATGGCTCCGCATTCACTTTCATATAAGCTTCACTCAAATCTGCTCTTCCCGTTTGTCGTGCAAGCGTTGATATCTGTGACACGTCTCTTGCATTCTTGAACAGAATCAGGTACGTCGAATTTAAATGCAGGTTGCGCATACTTTTGCCTTGTTGAAATATGTTTTGACAAATATGGATAACATCAACGTTTTGTGATGACTGCCTCATGTAAAAAATTTCCAGCTTGTTTGCAATTGTCGTGGCCAAATCGTCCAGTATTAGTAAGTTCCGATCTTTGCTCGAAAAGAAGTGCTCGTTATCAAGTATGTCTTTGACGTTTCGCACGAACTGAATGGCTGGATTACATTCCAGCATGATTTCATATGCTTTCTGCCAATCAATATAGGCAACTACAAGTCTTGTTGGAGGATCCGCAAATATTCGCTCGCGTGCTTTAATAATTTGACCATAAACTGTGTCTTTCCACTTCCAGTTGGTCCGAAACACAACGCTCCAAACGGTGAGCGAAACTGCTTAAGATTATAGTCAAGAGCTGGGAACATGGCCATCATGAAGAATATTGTTGCAGCAGCAAATTTGAACTGCAAAATCAACTTGGCCAACTGGAGACAATGGTGGATATGGCATACTATTGATATAATCCGAAGTCATTCTCAGGACTCATTATTCGACGGCTTGTCCCCTTTAAATCCCACTGCAAAGTTTTCTGTAATGGCAAGGTTGTAGTCAACGGCGCTACTAGCGAAAAAAGTGCAAAAGCTTTAACTGAAAGCTATTGCCAAACAACGCAAAAAGCCGGTTACGGTGACGCACGCGTCACAGACTTCAGAATCGTAAACATCATTGCCACATTTGACTTTGGCCGGAAAATTCGCCTGTTGGCGTGTATCACATCGTTCGCAAAGTTGCACCAGGGAACGGTAACTCTGTCTGCCTTGTAAAATCTGTTTCGTTTGAACCCGAAATGTTCCCTGCTGTTTTTTAAAAACTGGACAATGTAACCTGTGTGTTATCTCAAACTGGAAAGTGCAACATGCTTGGAACAAAGGCTGAATCTGACGTCGATCTAGCTGAACTCGAATTTCGCATTATTAGCGAACAATAAACGTGAGGAAACTCTAATGGTGATGTTCTGCATAGAAGTCGGGACATTCTAGAGTAGAACAATTGCCAGTATAGACTAGCGCGACGGTGGGCGTGCACACCCATACATCTATAGTCCGGTAAGACAGCATTAGGTAAGACAGCATGATTCGTGGCTACTCCCAAACCTTAGTAGAAAGAAAAACTCCCTGGGTGCTCTTCCCGATGATATCCTCGTCGCTTCCGGTAGCGGAAAGCTGATGCTTCTCCAGTTCATCAAGCTAGCCGAAGCAGGCGTTGCTGCGGGGTCCGAAGTGTCTGAGTGGGCGAGATTGGCAGGGGGACCCCATATGGAGAGCTTGTGGCCGGGAACTCAGCGGGAAAGTTTAATTGCTGGTCCTCCTCAGGACCGCCGTGTGGGGGTCCACTTGTCATTGTCGCCCACTCAGACACATCGGACTCCGCAACTGTAAGGTTTGATTGACCTAGTGCGCAAAGGCGCTTAGGTAAGAATGATCTCGAAGCAGTTAATAGCTTGGATGGCCCAGTGGTGCGAGTACTCGCCTTGTAAGCAGCATGAGGGGGAGGAGGGGTTTGGTTCCCTATCCGTCCAACTTTTAACTTGATTCGTGATGAAGAGTTTCCGTAGGAAGAAGCCACGATCTGGCTATCAAAGTAAGCGAACCAATCTGTTCCTTACACAGCGACGCCTGAGCGGAGTTGATGTGTTCCAGAAACGCAAGGAGATCACTCCAGAACTGTCAGACAATCCTTGCTTGGTGATAAGGGGCAAGTCGGAGGAAAAAATCGGAAATATAGCGAGGATAATCTCGGTGGACGCAAACGATCCAATGAAGAGAATAATTTCGAGTAAAGGTATTCGGAAGAAACCTGGAACTGCAGCTAATTTGTGGTGCGGCCACTCGTGGCACCAAGTACTGTCTGGGTTTCCAGCTTCGTGAAACGAACAAACTTCGGATAACAATACAGTGGTGAACTGGTGACCAGGACTCGCTTTTGTTTCCGTTGGGTCACACGATCCCATCCACCGGTGAAATTATTATCTTGTACCTTATTTTTAATCTGATAAACGTCTGCATGTGTCTCAAACAAAGAAGTTTCTGACACTTTGGAGAGTCTTACTGGTATCGAAGAGGTCAAAACTTAGTGACGACGATAACACAGCGCATACATGATTGAAAATTATTTTTGCGATCATTAATGATTTATATCTAGTCTCTGTTTAGACAATCAGGAAGCAAAGCACTCCAGGACAATAAATGAATTTACCGGTTAGCCGGATCTGGTGACGATCGATATTGGGGTTGCTGCAACGATCAAATTCTAATTAGCTAAGCAGTAGCTCCGAATGTATCTTTTCGGTACCTACTTGATCGCGGGGTGGTAGTGGTAGTAGTAGTGGTGGTGGTGGTGGTGGTAGTCGGCGTTGGACCTGTGACTGCAGTAGTTGAGGGAGTTGTAGTAGTGGTGGTGGTTGAGGTGAAAGCGGTTCTTCGGATGGTGACGAGACGCTGTTTTCGCGTAGATAGCTGCTGATTCGAAACATGGATCGCATGTTTTTGCGACCCAAGTTGCGCACTTGATAGTTTTCCATTCGACTTGGGGGAACGAAGTTTCCCGCGTTGTCGTGCTGGGTCTGCCGAGATGCAGACGACGAGTGCAAAGACGACCGCGAACAGGAAAGAAAGCTTCAAAGTCAGCTTCATCTTTGGTTAAGTAAGACGGCTGGAAGTTCTTTTTACAATGTGAAGAGACAGGCAGAACAGCGGCGGCTGACATTGATAAAACACCCTATCGACAGCCTGCTTTTATCTTACTCCGCGTTTGACCGTTTACTGAATTTTTTGATAAAGAGCCAAGTGAGAGCTGCTGTACGCTGACTCAGGATGTGCTGGGGGTTGATATACAGGAAGTAGTTTACGGAGTAGTTCTTACCTTCCAGTTGGCACTGACAAGCGCATATTGGTAAAACAGTTTTCTACGTCCCTTTCCTCTATTCTCGACTGTTATTAGTAGTCTCATGAGGCAGATTAAATGTACTGCTACAGGTAGCGACGTTTTGACGGCATCCCGCCGTTCTGTTTGTCCCATACGAAAGATGCATCTGGGTGGTGGATGGTAAGAGACATTGCTTTTGGCGCGCCTTTCGAAACCCGATTGAATGAAGATCGAAATATCTTCCTCTTCAGGACGTAGTACATACATCAAAGCCTTCCGGACTGAAAGCAACTGCTTCCGACGTTACAAGCGCGTAACCTGATACACCGTTGATCAATGCTAATGATACCCAGCTTTTGGTTCCAGTTTCTGTCCAGCCACGTATAACATACCAAATCGAGAAGTTGAATTTGTATTTATTAAGCTAGTAGTCGGACCCTAAAGCGACCTTTAGAAGTCGAATGAATCAGAAGCAGCAACTAACTCGAAGCTGGGACAATCAAGCACGCTATGAATCAGTTTCTTCTAGAGTCGGGTGGGCACCATAGGCTGAATAGGGTTAAGAGACACTCAGTCTGCTAACACGTCTAAATCGAGAAGGTCCGTCACAGCTTCAGGCTCCGCTAGTGCAGTATAAACAATGGCTTGTCCGGGTTTCGACAGCTGGGAAGGTCACTCCTCGCGAATCCTGCAGAAAGAAAACACGAAAACCTTTGCTTTCAATCCGAATGGCTTGTTAGTTGTGTTAGGCTAATGATATTGCTACCTCTGTCTGGACCGAAAGGAATTTTCAAAGTTTTTTTTATAAAGCCGTGGTCTCTAGACCGATAACCCGGAAAGTGAAGTGCTTCCGGCATAGGTTGAAAGGGCACCACTGGTCAAAAAAATTTATCCAATTCACAACCATCGAAGGCAACATAGTTTTAAATCATAAAAAGGAATAAACCGTGTCGTCAAAATGTGTTGTTTTTAGTTTCATATCCCGTTTTAATTGCTGTCTGCGTTTGAAGAAAAAGTTATTTCCTGGTAATTGATTGGCCATCAGTGTTGAAACTTAATGATGAAAGCACAGATCCAGATGAGTTCCCTGTTCATTCAAAATGATGAAAACGTCTACAAGAGCGATTTGGCTAATGGAGACTATCGTGTAGAAGGCTAGTATGAGGCACTGAAGGAGTTGATCTCCTTTGAGGGGAATACGTATTGGAGTAGACTGGATGGAAGCCGCGAAAGATAATCTGGCGAGACATGTGGTGGCGCCATCGTAAACGGACTCGGCAGTAATCGAACTGAAGAGCCCGTTTAGCACGCACAGTTAATTTCCTTGGCCGGTCTTGCCCTATCCGAATAAAGAAAGACAGCTGAATAGCACTTCCTCTTTACTTCCGCGCAGTCAAGTCAGACGAAAGCAGTGTTTGGGATGCCACCTCAGCACAAAGAAACTTCACTTGACAAGCAGGTGTTTTATGGCCAGCAAAAGAAGCCGCGTAAATAACCACCATTTCTTCCGCGAATTTTAACGTGTACTCTGCAGAAGATCCACCTGGTGAATCCTGAGTTGCCGAAGACTCTTTTCCTGCTCCTCCTTTCCCTTCATTTCTGTCGCTTCAAAGATCTAGATTTCACACCAGGAGTGTTTCTGTTCCGAAATTCTGTTCCCGTACTCTCTGTGGTCATCTGGTAGCTTTCAGATTAATCTTGCAATATAACGGTATAACTGACTTGGAGCTGCAATTTCGGATGTCCCAAAGGACAAATTAACATGGACAGTGGAGGTAAAACCAAAGTAAAAATTTTGTACATCAACCTACCGAATATCTCCTGGTGTCTTTGACTTTTGCAGAATGTATTCTGTAATTTTAGAGGCAGATTTTCAATCACACGCCGCTTGGATATGGAGGAAAAATTCAGCGATGGTAAACCTAGAGCCCACCACTGAGAAAAATCAAACACGCTCTCCACCAGAACTTCAAGAAACCTCGATTCACGCCAACGGCCGGCACAGGTCAAGGAGAAGTGCAAAATTGAGATAAATAGTTTGGGGAAGGAGCAACGGGGAAAACTTTGTCTGTCTATTCCACTGAGCTTCGGCGTTCTTGTGATCGTCGGATCTGGAACATTCGAAGTGCGCTCATGTTGCCATGTTGCCTGGAGAATGACCAGTCTCACTAATAAAGTGCGAACGGGCCAAGTGACTACCACCTCGAAAAAATTCCTGTAAGTTTAAGGATGAAGTTAATGTTATAAATCTAGCTCCACAGGATCCCCCTTATTGTCCAGCATCTTCTAAACTCGTCCTTCCCACGACAAAAGTGACTTGCGGATGACTCCGAGATCAAAGTTCTCGCACCCCCTTTTGAGGATCTTGCTCAGACCGGCGATCGTGGTCACCTTCCGTGTACCTAAAAGTTTTTCAAAATTCCATCTATGGCATAATCCAACGGAGCTAAGTCGGGACGGTTGGCCATCCAATGGTAGTGTGGAAAGTAGTTGGGATGGTTCTCTTCCATCCAATTCTGGGTCAGGATCGCCACGTGGGACTTGGCGCTGTCAAAATGTACCATGACATCCTGCGGATTTTTGGGGTACAGTCGAGGAATGTCATTCTTTACCATCGGCGATAGGACATTGTCGACAACGTACTGCACTGTAACTTTCGCATTGCCATCAACAACGCAGGGCTTCGACATTCCTTTCCAGCAGATCCCGATTGCGACCATGATCCACCCGATTATGCTCACATGATGCTTCGCGAAGAAGCTGCAGAGTGTCCCCACACGCGACCAGCACCCGGCGGCAGCAGTGGACGGGTGATTTACAGAGTAAATTATCGAAAGCACAGAACGGCTTCCCAACATCAGGTCCAGCCCAACTGAAACACAGCAAGCAACCAATCAACATTTCTCCAATCTGCAAAAATTGCTTGAATGTCGGTCGAGCACCGAGTTTCCTGATTAGTAAAGACAGTTATAGAGACCCGTGGCACGTCGTGTGCGACGACTGCGTAAATCACCCGTCCAGCACTGCCCGGCGAATCTTGCTAGGGCTCTGTTTTTGAACTGGTGTTCAAGTTTACGTTTTTGCAATGTACCGCGGTTCCTTCTGAAGCGTCATAGTCTGTGCTTTCGGCAGCTGTTCGCTACTTCTCGCACGATATATCCTGCGCGAAACAGCAGATGGGCTTTCCGTACGCTACCCATACCGAACAAAGCGCCAATTTTACGGAAACTGAAATCACAGTACAATTACTGTACTGTACTCTCGCGATACACATGGACATACTCAAGGCTGTACTAGTGAAAAGTAACCGCAAGTAAAAAAGTACCGTTTGAATGACGCAGTTGACTGCTTGAAACGGTATCTTGACTTGCGCATGTTCAACCACCTGTTAGGGACTATTTTCGACTTCGAAAAGCTGGGTTCTTGAGAAGTTTTGCCTCTGTGCTACTGTACGTAATATTACATGATGGGAAGATTTAGGACCCGAGCTGTGTACAGAGTATCGAAGGCTCAGAGAAATCTGCGAGCTCAGGCGGAAAGTGGAATGTCGCTGCGAGCTTATGCAAAAGCGGTGGAGATACCGCGTTCAACGATATCTCTGTGGAGGTAGGACAAAGTTTGAAGCTGTTTGCGTCTTTAACCGTTCATGTTCTGAATATATATCGTTTCAGACAAAAGTTTCCTGAAGGCACTTTTAAGGACGACGTAAGCCGATGTACGAGCCAATAGTTCATGACTCCCGCAGACGAAGTAAGCCGAACACAAACTCCCTCGCTGGTTTTACCGTTTCCTGTAAATCTGTTGAGGCTTATGCTGTCTTTTGTTTGCTCGAATAGCTTGCCGAACATGTTTTCATGGAGCGAGTGGAAGCAATCGTCACTCTGGAGAAAACCCATCCAAGCCGTATAATCAACTTTGACCAGACTAGTGTCCTCTTGCAAAACACGTACGGAAAGACTTTATTACCTGTTGGAGTCAAACAAGTTCACGTCGTTCAGCCACCCGGTGAGAAGGAACGATTTACAGTAGGCCTCGCTGTGACGGGAGACGGACAGAAATTTCCAGCTGTGATAGTTTTCACAGGTGGAGTGAAGACTGGTCAGCTCTCGCGTAACATTCTAGCGAAGTTAGTGATTCCTGGCAACGTCAACGTCTTTTCTACCCGAACTGCTTGGTGGAACTCTAAAATCGACCATGACTGGATCGAGCAGTCTTTCGAACAGGACCAACCTGAACCGTTATTTCTACTTCGGGATCATTTCCCGGGTCACTTGAAGTTCGAAAGCGCAGAATTGTTGGACGAGAGAAATGTCGATCAGGTTTTCGTACCGAAAGGGATGACGGGTACCTACCAACCGCTCGACGTTGGCATAAACGCACCCTTCAAAGCCAACCTTAAACGAGCGTATCATGAGTGGCGCAAAGAGCGTACGGAAGTCACGGCCAAAGGATACCTGCGGAAGCCGACTCGGCAAGACTTTGTCAACTTTGTTAGCAAAGCTTGGGAAGCAATCAGACCGGAAACGATTGAGAATGCGTTCGTAGGAGCTCAAATTCTTCCTGAACCGACGTATATGCTTTCGAACAAGGAAGTTTTGGTTGAAAACGACAAACAGCTTCTGCAGTTTAGCTTTAGTTCGGTTGAAGAAGACAGTGATGCTGAAGTAGCGGAAGATTCCTCTTTGGAGTACAGCTTTTCGAATGGTTATTGATTGAGTAAAACCGAAAAAGTTTGCCCCCGCCAGGTGTAGTTTCCCAGCGTACAAGGGTATATGTCCATGTGTATCGCGAGAGTACAGTAACTACTGCAATAATTTAAATAATTACAGTTATTGTGTTTGGATTAGCCGAAAACCGTGTCGAAAGCCGTGTTTAGATTAGTCGCAGTTGATATTTCAGCCAGGAAGCGGTACCTGCAATTCCAATTACTGCTGCGCGACGGATTTCGAAAATCGTAATCGCTACTGAATGGTAAAGCTCGTTTCGGAACAACACTGATCTAGATAGGTGCGGTTCAATTCCGAAAAAAAACTGCGGTGTTAATAGCTCTCAGGCGGTTCGAGGAAGAGGTCATAGCGCAACGGTCAGGAGGTTCCGGCGGTGAAAATAGTTGCACTCTTTAACGTTTTGCACAGCCCAGGTAACATGACGGTAATCCCAGCCATTTTTGATCTCTTCAACGTGTGTACCGCGAGTTGATTTGCTGATTCTGACAACAAAGGTCTTTTGACCTGTTAGAATAGATTTGCGAACTAACAAGTACCTGAAAATTCTGAAGACGGACTGTTACAACGGAAGATACTATCTCTGACTGAATTTATAGGAAGGCGGCCACCTCTGGGCTGCAGTGCACTGCCAGGCACTCTCCTTTCTCTCCTATCGGCACTCTCCTTTCTCTCCTATCGGCACTCTCCTTTCTTTAGCCTTCTCTCGGCTTCTGTTCACGAGGCTGTTCGCTTTGGTCTTATCGTGAAGGAAGCTGCTGACCCTACTTGCGGTGATGGTAAACCTAAACTCTGCAGGTAAGGCATACAGTCTTCTTGCAGTCTTTCCTGATCGAGAAGCTTGACTTTTCGGGTTTGAGGTTTAATAAATTTAACGTCAAACAGCAACCAGGAAACATGCCT
This sequence comes from Ramazzottius varieornatus, assembly GCA_001949185.1. NCBI lineage: Eukaryota > Metazoa > Tardigrada > Eutardigrada > Parachela > Ramazzottiidae > Ramazzottius > Ramazzottius varieornatus. Next base: position 8,468,361 of record BDGG01000001.1, read on the forward strand.
GCTACCGTTTATTCTAACCGGTTACGGCGTGACTAAAACATTCCACGTTCAAGCAGTGTGTACACGAAGACAAAATCAATGACGACAATAAGACTTTACGAGGGACCATTCAGACAACGTCACTTGCCTCTCAACATATCAATGCTTTTAGGTGATGGCTGAGACCATAGCTTTCCAAAGCGTGTCGAGATAAATGCCGACGATCCCTCCCGGAGCTGGAGGAAATCCCAAGAATGCGTTGTCCACCGTAGAACCAGTGTTATTGCCTGTATATCGTTACAAAAACAACCCGTAGACTGCTCGCTTATTCAAAAATACACCAGATTTAACGTCTGGAAGACTTACTTGTAGAATGAGGTTCTGAAGCTCACACCTGATAGGAATGGCCGAATTAGTCCTAAAAGTATTGTTATTAGTTTCTGACGGATTTTTTACCCTGGGTCAGACAAAAGCCTTCTTTCGTATAGTATTTCGCAACCTTATCGGAAAAGATGGGGTTCAACCTTCGTTAACAAATTCCGGTGCATTGGTAAACCTAAGCGCAACGTTATTTTGCGCCTATCACGCTACCAATATTTGGAAACTTCTCTAAGTTTGTTCTGCAGCTTTATTAGCAAGCTGCCACCAGGCCTGTTCTTGCCACCGCTTCTTTCCTATTTTCCTACTAGCTCTCAGAGGAGTAAGCCCAAATGGTCTAACCAGCGGTGTCATCCCGAGTGCCTGCAAAAAAAATGTACACATTCCGGCCACATTTCACAACGCATACCTATGAAAATGCTAAGAAAGGCATTCTTCTTCTCGTTTTGTCGAGGCAACGTAGAAAAATCCGGACGGAAACGGTCAAACGAACGTTCAGAAATTGGAAAATACCACTTCTTTGAGACAGTTTTGACCCCTTGGCTTCCATAGCATCAAGGCTGTCTGACCAGCGTCCAGCGTCATAATTCCACCCTGTCCCAGCCAACTTGCTACCACCTCGAACTTCGACGCCAAAAAATTCAAGTTGCGAGTTATCCGCTCCTTCCTCCACAGTGCTCCTACAACTTTTCATGTTCTATCGAGTGATCCATGACTCGATAGGTTACAGATAGGTTACGATGACTCGATAGGTTACGATAGGTGCAAGAAACACCTTTGCAACATTCCACTAATATGAATTCCGGTGGAGAAGACATGTCGCCGCGACTGAAATGCAGTCTTCAGAATTTTTTATGCGAGTTGCGATCGGCAGTCTGATGATGTTAGGACCATAAGTATCTCATCTGTCATTACAAAATAAAAAAGACCATATGAATATCGAACTAGCTCGGCAAATGAATTAAAACTGCTTAATTTGGCCATTTTGCCGGGAAAACCGTTTCGCGGCGAAATTTCTAGCTCGCGCGTTCAGGGAGGCAAATTTACGTTTCCGATCCCCCTCTCTGTACCTCAGATTCGGTTCTAATTATTTTCAACAAGAAAACTGCAGGTGTTCAGTAGGACACTGAAGCAATAATTTTCGAAAACGGTCCCAAAAACTGCAAGAGTTGTGAGTTTTTTCGCCTCGCACCTTTTCTAGTTTTAGGTTGATCGCCACTTCCAGTAAACAGATTTCCGGCCAGTGATTCTTCTTGTGATGGCAAATAGGATGTTCAACCAAGGAAAACTGGTTGTGACGTTGAATAATGATCGAGCCGAAACCAACTCAATATATTGAGCGGTAGCAAGTTGGCTGGCACGGGGTGTCGTATAAACATGCCGAAGATTCTAGCCCAAAAAAGTTGGCTTTTTGTTGGTGGCAGCCCGCAGGAGGTTCACAGCTCCGTTTTACACCTCCCACATGTCGAACCTAGGGTTTCTCATATAGCTGAGCAGTCTCCGGTTTGTCTTGTGTAACGCGCTGCAGGCTATAACACTGTTTCTACATTGGACAATGTACCTTCAAGATTTCCACCAGCTCCGGGAGAGGGTCGTAAGCATTTATTCCCAATACTCTGCAGTGAGCCAGGGGTCTCAAGCTATCCTGTGGGAGCACTGATATCGTGATCGGTGAGTGGCATGGTCTGAATGGTCCCTCGTTAGTCGAAATTTTCCGATAATGTTCTCCATTCTACCACCATTGCCAGGAGTTCAAGATGGGCTGAATGCTCTTTTGTCCGATTGCCTGCGTTTTCAATTTGTTGCCCTCGATACACATTTCTGTTGTGAGCGTGGCGTGCCTTCTAGTGGTTCTCAAGGCGTAATCTTCGACCCGAACTTGTTCAGCATTGTCGTCAACCACCTGGCAAACAAACTCCTGTGCTACTTCATGTAATACGCTGACGACTAAGCCACCTATCCGCTCACGCGCTGCGCCACACACACTCGGCCACCCAACCTGCGATATCGTGTACCCACCACGCCACACGTTGATCTGTCAGTTGTAAGTCCCTATCTCATATGGGCAGCTCCGCCTCTTTTCTATAACTCTATCCCGAGTACACCAGGCTGGTTTAGTTTCAATTATTTCGTGACACACAGGATATGTCACATTTCACAAAGACGGAATAAGCAAAAGTCTGGTTATGTTTGGCTAGAACTTTCTCATCGATAGTGTCGGCCCTCTTGGTTCGACAATAGTTGCACTGGGCAGTGTTATGTTGTGAATCAAAGTGAAAGCCATTACCAGCTGAACGATAACCTTCTGGCAGGAAATCAGTATGGAAACCCAAATAGCGTCAAAAGCTGAAAGACAGAATTCGATTTTGTACGATCTGTAGAGATTTACCCAGTAGGCAATATTTACCCAGCAGGATTTGCTCGGTGATCTTGTTCCGCTGCCACAGGTGAAACTCCGATAGCATAAATTGTGGAGCTTCACGTAAGATATTGTAAGGTCCAAACAAGCGGCTGCGGTTCTGAGGATTTCGGTTGTAGAACAGCCAGTTCATCATCAGAGCTGTGACTTCCGCTTTGAGGTCCAGGAGTCGTTCATTCTGCTCTGGAGTCAGTTCCCATTGGTGTTCGCCTTGTTCGGAGTTCAAGATTCGACGGTGCACATAATGACGGTGGTCGTAGTCGGAGATGATTAAATCGGAAGTTTGATGTATGTTGTCCACACTACGAGTACCGCGATATTGTAGGTTGAACCGTGAGATTAGCAGCTCTCGAAGGTTTCAACGTGAAGCAGGCATGATGGATCTATATGAAAAGAGTGGTAGTCTGATTAGAACTGCTGCCAAAGCAATCCTGTGAAATGGGAAGGTGTTTGCTAGACAAGTCAGACGGAAGGTTATCAGGGTTTTTGATGAACAACTGCACTCCGCCTTATCCTATCCGCATTTCACATCTATTGCTTTTTGCTGCGGCTTCACCTGGCAGCGTGTCATTTTTCGATCTCCAGTTTTCCGCACTTGTCAGTTTTTGACTTTCTCTCCGACTCCGTGCAAACTCAGTGTTCTTGCCGTAGACTTGCATATAGTATTTCGTGGTGTTTGTTTGGTGTTTTGCGCATTCGATACCTTCGCTTTTTCACGTGCTGTTGTTTTTGATCATGCATTACGAGGACATGGATGTTTCAGTCTCGATCACTCGATCAGGATGAGCCTTTTGAGCGGTGTGGGACGAGCACGACTACAAGGAGGGCAGGGATGCTCTTCGAATACAGGGATGCTCTTCGTGAGATGATAAAAGCGGACCACGTGGAGAACAGGGTATTTGGTAGCGTCGGCAACGGGATGATGCGGGACCAATGTGATTACCGGGTAATTGAGACGCTCTCCGTGAAACGATGGAACTGGACGACGCGGAGAACGGTCAGTTTGGTGTTATTTTTCCGTGGTAGGCTATTGATGGATACTTCATTCTGAAGTGGCTGGTCAGCAACGGCATCATGCTGAAGGTCATCATTAACACAAACAAGTTCATCCAGCTGAACGTCGAGCAGTTTAATATCCACTTCCAAGACTCGCTGAAATACGACCATCAGTCGTTAGCTAGATGACCCGCTACCTTCGGTCTTCATGGTAACAGCAAAGGAACATTCCCCCACAAACTGAACCGATCTGACCACTGGAACCTGACTGGACCACTGGAATACCTCACCTTGGCTGATCTTGGCCACAACAACATGCCAGACAGCGACAAGCCGGCCTCCTTGGAATGGCCACAAGGACCGTAAGGAGAAGAACAATAGAACAATCAGTATGACGTGCAGAAATGTTCACCTACTATCGGATGGATGTCACCGTCTTAAGTTTCTGGTGCCAGCAGTTCCAGGAGCTGTACATGACTATTACCAGCGGCGTTTATCCCTTCGTCTCCGTCACTATGGTCGCCGGTGTCTGTATTGTCTCCTGGCGAACCAACTTCCTCCAGAACGACCAGGTTGCCATTGTGTTCAGCGAGGGCCAGAATCGTCTCCAGCCGGTAGTTGGTGTCCAGTGGCTGGAATGGACAGCTCGCAAACTCGACATCAACATTGACCATCGAGACAATGGCCATGGAAAACAGATTGGCAAGTTCTTCGTGGATGGCTACTGCGAAGCAACAAGCCAGGCGTCCGAGTTCCATGGCTGCTTCAGTCACGATGTCCTTCGTGTTTTTCACCCGACACGCTTCATTCACTTCGCGAACACCATGAAGAACGTACATAACGACACCATGGCTCGGCGGAGTTACGTGGAAGACCTGCGCTATGAGGTAGTGACTTGCTGGGAATGTCAGTTCAAACAGGAAGCCCGACAAGACGAAGAGCTCCGCGACTTCTTCATGGATTTCGTCCCCATGGCGCCTTTACATCCGCGTGATGCTTGGAAGTGCGCCGACTCGCAACAGCAAGGTCTGTGCCAGCATTCTGATGATTAACGAACGCTAACCGGCTCATGGTGTTCTCCGGAGATCCAGGCAGCTAAGATCCATCACATGTACCACTGGCTCTATTCCAAGGACGAGCTCTTCCTACCTTACGTCGATCTATTCCACAAGATCAAGACGGGTGCCAGTGGATATTTTGATAACTGTGACAGCCAGCAGAAGTAGGACCAGTTCGTGGCGTGGTTCCTGCAGCATGAAGGTACTCAGCTGGACGGAGACATCAACTTCAACCCGGGCCTCCGTACCTTAGCCAAGCTGTGAATGAACGGGTAGGCACCTTGAAGACCTTCTACTCTGATAAGTGTTGTAAGTATCAATATCTTATTTTCTCTGTAGATTTTGGGGGCGTTCCGGCATGCAGGAGAACCGCGGCAGTACGGAGTTTTCGACTGATCCCGGCAAGTTCTGGCAACGGCTGCTCTCTGGTAAGAGCAAGGTGTTACCGTGGGACTTGATCAACGATGAAACGGTGCAGGTGACGTGCGAAGCCGCTAAGGGATTCGAGGACCAGAATACGACCGTCAACGTTTTCATCGCAGCCATCACCAAGTGTTATGCTCGTTTGCACCTTCTGCGATACATGGACCAGGTGGAAAATACTCGCCCAGAACGAATTTTGTATTTTGTTAGGTTATACATTGAGCTTGCTCTCGCTGAACTGTCCGACCTCATGAACGAGTTGTTCTAATTTCAGTTACCAATTCCATTGTTTTCGTGAGCCGAGAAAGTGAAGTCGTCCTGATCCTCCTGTGGGCAATTTCCTTGACAACCTTTTCGTAATCAGTGAGCTGAAGCCTGTTCAACACATCACCCGATTCGCCACAATGGGCCCCAAGTCCTAAGCGATAGAACAAGTTGCTGTTCAGCGCAAGCGATGTCAGTTCTCTTATGATAAGAGTTATTATAGATCAGCAGTACAATACGATACCTTATGTTCACTGTTTATGAAGAAATGTAAATTCCAAATACGCTGCGTCGATATCTAGTCGCTTGTCGCTCCCAGGAAATTAGTTGCCCGCTCTGAAACAGCTGCTGCACATCCCGGAAAACGGATAGTGGAACCGAGACAAATATCCGAATGATGGATAACTTCAAGTTTCTTGGACAACTGCTCCAGGCGTACGCGCTGACCGTAATTGCCTTATAGTCCGTCACGTGTGCGTCTTTGTATCCAATGTCCCGTGGCAGGTTACAAAATCGCCGTGCGGGGATCTTGGACGAGCGAAGGGCACATCTTCCGTTAACCTTCATCTTACCATTCCGGTACAGTTGACAGTGGGTTTTGTAGGTGCAGGACACGAAGCAGAAGTCCACATAAGAGCTTTGAAGTGCGGAGAGTCAGTGGAACGATGGCTTCGATGTGTTCCAGATTGAGGATGCATCCGAGGGTGCAGGTGGCGACATCGTTTCGAATTTCTGGTCATGTAGCCATGACACAAAGGCTTCGGCCTTATCCTGAGTAGCCTTATGCTTGTCAATCAGCTGACCAAATCGTTAGCATGCCAGATCTTCCGGGTTCTTGTCGGTTCGTATCCAGTTTTCCACAAGGCGATACTGGAATGGGGCAGTTTTGATCCGAGTTTCGCTCGACATACATGTGTGGAAGAAACCAGGAGATACAGTGAGTAGTGCCCGTACAGACAGACTAGTGTATATGAATCGGGGTAGGTGAACGGATAGATAAAAAGATAGGTACAGGTATAGGGATAACAAAATGATACTGGAACTTATTCCGGCACACGGGAAACACGCATTCCTCATTCGCCCGAGCGCTTTACAAAAGTAAACTGCTTATCCCGAGTCAACATGGATGTTCCACCCTGTCCAGTTTGTTCTGTACGAGCAACAAGAACGATGAAGCTAAAAGCCCACTGATGAGCAACTTCAAAACCCGTTTTACTTCTTACCATGACTGGCAACATTTTGATATCCAACAACCAACCACTGCGCCAACGCTGGATTCCTCAATCGCGATATCGAAGCTACGTTTGCTAAATTTTACCACTACAGATTGCCACTGAACCACTGGCCCTGCACTGACTCTCCGATGGTTGAGCACATCCGCCATCGTCCTGACAGTAGATTCGTCCTGCGCAAGTCTAGCCAGAAAACCCGAAATCACTACGGATCGGAATATGACGCCCAACTCACCAAAGAGCAAGACTTCATGAACATCGAAGAACGACCGACGTCCAGCCAATACCTGCTGTGGATCAATCATATGGCCCGACAATCCTTGGACTTTCCACGCCTGGAGAAGGTACGAACGGTGGCCAAGTCCGATGACTGGAAACGGCTCCAGGTGAAGTTCACGTTACCAGATAGGTCGAAGAGCGGAGATAATGAGGCGGATTTCTCGGTGTTATTCTTGAGCTCGGTAAAATTCGCTCTGCCGCAGGGAAAGAGACCGTAGAAGTTCGAAAACTTTGCGACCTTAAGCTCGATGGCCTTGCTTGATAGCATGGACACCCCCTTTCTTTTCTGACTTGACCGGTGTGGTGGGCTTGTCTTTGTGCTTCAGCTTGCTGGTCGCAGGAGAATCGGCGACGGCAGTATGGGGGACTTCTGTGCTGGAGGAATCTGGATGGCAAGAAAAAACTTCGCGTCGAGAAAGGTAACGTTTAAGAACCGGTAATAAGCAAGGATAATTAAAATTGAATCGAGTTCAATTTGGGTTAACGTGTGCTGACCACCGCTTTTTCGCGGTGCCGCACCTTCTCTCCTTCCTTCTCATCCAAGCCTTACACTGTCCACGCTGTTTTCACATCGTTATGCATCATTGGCTTTTCGCACTCGATACCAGATTTCTTATCGGTACTTTTATCCTCTCTACAACACAGCCTACATCCTCCTCGATCATGTTTAACGCCGATGGGGGACATCGGTTACTGTGGTCCGCTTTACCCACGTACCACGCCCAACGCCGTTTCCGCTCATTTCTTCTCCTCCGCCTTAGAGAAGTCCATCGTCGAAGAACTAAGACTGCGGCCCTCAGTCGGCCCTTTCCCCTCTCCTCCCTTCCCGAACATGGTCATCTACTTGTAAGGAGCTTACCTCGGCAATGAAACACTCGTGCTGAATCAGCACGAACACTTCACGCACTTCTACAGTAGAACTTTCTCTTTCCTTCTGCTTCGCTGTCAAAGTATATAAACCGACTGTTCAGTAACAATCGGGGGGATTTTTCCTTTCCTTCTCTTGAGACCTAGCATTACTAATAAAGAAAACTCTCCCCAGTCAGTTCTCTCTTTATCCTAATTCCTTCTTCATCGACCGACCTTGTAGGGTTCTTGTCTAGCCAGTGGGAGGCTTTACATACTCCTTAGGCGTGCGACCAAAGAAGAACGGCAAGTTCCGCGTGATTATGGATCTATCACGTCCTTTCCACTACAGTGTTAATGATTATATTGATCGTGACTGCTATCGCACACAGTATTGCCGCGTCGACAACGCTATTAATCATCTTATTTCTCTTGGTCCTGGCGCTTTAATGGCCAAGCTGGACATCAAGCATACCAGTTCGTCCAGTTGACTGGCCCCTTTTGGGCTACCAAGTAAACGGACTGTATTTTTTCGACATTGCTCTGCCTTTCGGCCTCCGTTCTTCGCCATTTTTCTCTGTCGGATATCCGACTCTGTGCTGTGGGTCTTACGCAATATGACCGGAATACAAACCCCACTTTGCTATGTGGATGACTTCCTTCTTCTCGGTCCAGCTCATTCTGACACTTGCCATATGCCTATCAATAAACTATCTGATCTTTGCACTGAGCTGGGTGTTCCTCTCGCCACAGATAAGACCGAAGGTCCTTCCACTCAGCTGACATTCCTGGGTGTTCAGCTCGATTCTGTCTCACAAACAATCAGTCTCCCTCCTTCCACATACAACGAGATACGTGCCCTGCTGGACGCATGGTCTTCGAAGAAAAAATGTACCAAGCGCGAACTGCAAAGCATCATCGGCTCCCTTGTGTTCGCTGCCAACTGCGTGCCTACTGGTAGACTGTTTACCCGGCGCATGATCAACCTTCTCGCAGATCATAACTCATCATCAGTCACTCTCTCTCCTGACTTCCACCTCGATATCAAATGGTGGAGAGAATTCCATCCTCGATGGAACGGTCACGCTTCGTTTCTTTCTCCCTCATGGACTGATAGCACCACCATCAGACTTTACGCCGACGCATTAGGCGCTGTCTGCGGCGGCTTTTTTGATGATCATTGGTTTTCCCTTGCCTGTCTGGACTGGCTCAGTCGCAATTCCTTTTCCATCGAGTTTCTGGAGATCGTGCCTATCTACATTTCCTGCCTAGTGTGGAAAGATTTCTTTATCAACCGGCACATTTCCTTCTCATGCGATAACCTAGGCGCCTGTCACGCCTGGTCCAATCTCGGTTCTTCTAGCCGTGCTGTGCTCCAACTGCTCCGCCTGATCGCTTCTGTCTCTGCCCAGTCCAATGTCCTTATCCGGATCACTCACGTAGCCGGCATCGATAACTCCATTGCCGACGCCCTCTCTCGTCTTAATATCAGGGGAAAGCACCTCCGGTCGCTTTCCCCTGAAGAACACACAATCCTCTACCGAGATATCTCCATCAATGCTGACTCCTCCGTCACGCTCCATCTACGTCACAGCAGAGCCGGTTTCCAACCAGTCGGTTGGTGACTTAATGCTTAACTAGCGTGTGCTTTACTGAGCGAACGTGGAAATGACTTTGCCGGTATGGACGCACTCGTAATTCGGATGCGACGCGAATCCCAATGCTCCCAAAACATCCCTCAAAGGGAAATCAGAAGAACTTGAGACGACGGGAAGGAGAGGAAAGTCTGATGTATCCCGGTTAAGCCGAGGATTTCCAGCGGCCAGCTTGTTGAATGTGGGTCTCGCTGGTGTTTTGGTCAGCGGCTGCTGTGGCTCCTCCAATGCGGAAGCTGTGGGAGGAGTACCGGTGAAAATGTGGTTCATGTTTGAGGAGGGTCTTAACGGCTTGGTTAAAGAGCGAATGGGTAAGGAAGGTACCGTCGTTGAATTGGAACACGGGGAGCTCAGGTGAAATTAGGACTTCGCGCTGGTGACGGAAGTTCATAAAGGCACGGACAGGGCACACCGAATGGTGAGTTGGAGGAAGAGTCACTGACTGGTTGGAAACCGGCTTTGCTGTGACGTAGATGGAGCGTGACGGAGGAGTCAGCATTGATGGAGATATCTCGGTAGAGGATTGTGTGTTCTTCAGGGGAAAACGACCGGAGGTGCTTGGTCGTAAATTCGGAGGAGCGAAGAAGACCGAAGAAGGCAAAGCAGCAGGCGGTCCGCGAAAGATTCTGAGTGGCGGCGTCGAGCCCAGAATATCGAAGGCGAGTCTTGATGCCTGTCGAGTGGTTCAGCGGTGATACGCAGCCCTCGCTTGCCGAGTCTGTGCGGCGAACAGGCATCTTGAGTTCGATTCGCGTTTGGAGCGATTTTCCACTTCAACGGTCAGACGGCAAGATCCACATCCATTTCAACGGCTGAACTGTACGGATCAAGTAATCAAGCGATGGAACATCTCGGGATCGTCAAGCCAGGCAGGCGGCTGCGTCCAACCGGAGGCGTACGCTTGCGCGGATCAAGGCATTAGAGGAACACGTACTTGATCTGGACTATGACGCTGTTGCGGAACAAGACCCGCGCGGGTACTGGTTAGTCCAGCGGAATCGGCTACCGAAGTTGTTTCGGCTCGCCATGGATATCTTTGTCGTGCAAACGTCCTCAGCTGCTGTTGAACGGGTTTTTCCTACCGTGTATTAGTTGTCCACTGGACGCCGGAACCAACTTGCAGCAAGCCGTTTAGAGGAAGAAGTCTTCATACAGAGAAGTTTCAACCATTTGCCGGAGGCTGCATGAATTGCTGCTCGGTACAACTTTGATACTATACTTGCCTGTGATTACTTCCCGGTATGCGCACCCTGGGGAAATAGTAGTGCAACTTGCAACCGACACAAAGTTGTTCTGATTTCGTGATTGTAGCCGTAGCAGCGAGAGTTCGCTAAGAGTCGAAAATCAATTCCGACTTTGGAATCGTGTTCCTCAGTTCTACTTGATGCATGAGACACATTTGGATCCTTCCTCAGAATACCCGGAACTTCATACGTGCTTCCTGAACAATTTGGACAGACAGCCTTCGGACGCATTCTCGTATGGAGATATCCATATATCCACCTTGTCTTTCCCCATTTTAGTTATCCAGAAAATTCTATCATCACCATAAAAGATTTTGTGAGGACGAAAATTTTCAGAGGACTGATATAAAGACTAAATTTCGGGGATTAAAACTGATATGGTTCAAGATTCAGTTTCAGTCTGGAAACTGAAACTCAAATTGTACAGACTAGAGTGGTCGTCGAAGGACTGAAACTAGATGTCAAGGGACAGAATCGTTTTCGTCCAGACTGAAACTGATATCTTGAGGGACTGAATCATATCAGTCTGAGTGAGATTGATGTACCGCGAGACTAAAACAAGTTCAGTCCGACGAGACTGATATACCGTGAAACTGAAATGATTTCGGTCCGAAGAAAACTGAAACTAAATACAACACTGGCCTACATCTCCTACTATTGTACATTCGACTACTTTCGGAACTTTCAAGAACTACGTGGAAAAACTGAATTTACCAAATTTCAAGGTGTAGAAACAACATCGATGCTGTCTTGCTTGTTCAAGAAGAACACGTCAGAAAGTTTGTTTCTCATTGACGCTACTTTTTCTTCGGCGCTCTTGCCACATCTTTCCAGGTTTGCTCATGCGGCGCTAAGTGCTGCTAGCATTCAAACAAAAAAGAGGTCGGTATTATTATGGTAGCGGAGACCGTCGGTGGCGGTGCAAACATCGTACTGTCCCAGCAGTGTTGTGAGAGTCTGATTTTCGGCCGCTAAACACTTTCTATGGTTGACGAAAAACCTTGGAGCGATTGGTAGACAGCGGCATCGATCGACCGATTGTTCCATATTTGGGTTCAAAAAACGCCAATGACTTGCTCGAGCTACCGGACGTCCATCCGTTGTGGAAAGGTGCGGCTGTGTTTATGTAACAACCGTATCTGCCATAATGCGATATGCGATGCATTGCGAATACGGTCAACCGTATCTGCGATGTTGTGTGTACTGACGCGCCGCTATACGGGTATAATAAAGCGACGAGCACCCACTGACTAAGACCACGTACAAAAAAATGGGCAATATACCTGCAGTTCCGAAATGTGACAGCGCACTTTAGGATGAATGTCGTCTTGTGCAATAAGTACGTGGAATTTCGTTCCCATACGTTGGGAGAATATTGGTCGTGTCGAAAAATAATTACTTGACTGATAAACACACCAGAAGAACAGATTATTCAAGAAAAACGACAGTGAGATCGGGGAGTTTGGTCCTGTGGAATCCTGTCTGCCCAAGCGGCACTCACGTCGGTTTCACATAGTAAAGCGATGGTGATTATAGCACAATGTTGGGAGAATAGCAAAACAACGCTGTTTACAATAAAACAGAAAATTCAAATGCAAATACAGTGGAAAAACCACAACAGCGACTCACAGCGGCTTACTCCAAAACCACAACAATGAATCACTGTTCCTGTAACACTTTGTCCGATAGAACCATTTGAGTGGAAACTGTATTTAAAGGAATGCCGTTGGCCGACATGGTCGAGCAATCCAGCTTTACAATCTCAAAGTCGGGGTGAACGTCGAAGAAAAATTCTTTGCATTTGCTCCCACGGTTTTGCATTTCTAGTCCAACTGACGCCGCGCTTAAAACGGTTAATTGATGGTAAAATGCGCCGCTTTACATGACATTTCAACTTCAGTCGACCAGACGGCAGTACTTACACTTTCCCAATCCAATGGCGCACGATATAGATACACCACTGTACGCACTGTAAGGTGTGCCGCATCGCACATCCGGTCGTCCTAAACTGCGATGTTCGCAATTTCACGATATGGCGCACGGGACGCTGTTGAACGCATGTTAAGTGCGCCACATCGCAGATACTGTTGGCCGGAACTGCGGTGCTCACACATCGCAGTTTCCGGCGTGAAAGTACGAGCCGTACCTGCGATGCATCGCACATCGCACCATCGCAAATACTGTTATCCCAGGTATGTGACAATCAGGCCATCGAAAAGCTTAGCACAAAAGACAGAATTCTTACTGGCGTCTGAAATCGACTTTCGGAACAGCTAAATGGCATTTCGTGTAGCCCTGTTTTTCTACTGTCGAATTTCCACTAGCACAGCTCCAAAAGTGAAATTTTATCGTACGTACAACGGTTGTCGAAAATTCCATACTAAGTCAGCTGTGACTGAAAAAAACTGTTTTACTCGCCGAACGTAGTGGCTGCAACGTCTCACAATAGCATTTTCGAATCCTTTGTAGGTTTCAGATCGCCGTTTGGTTCTATCCCCGCTCGGGATTCTTCCCAAGAGCATGTTCAGACATCTCGTAGTCCGGTTTCCATAATGATGGTTCTGCGCAATAGCTGCGTGGCCCGTTGCCTTTTCGACTACCTGCTCAAAGCTAGGCAATTGCTTAAGCCATTGCGTGAAGCTGTCGATGCAGATACTGGCGTATCTCTTGCCTCAGATTTTCTTTCTCAGTGAGTAAGCACTATCAATCGTATGTTGTCTGCTCCCTTATTGGGCAACAACCTCATTTATGCGGAGACAAGCTTCCGAAAACAGGCCTCATTTCCTTGTTTAACCCCCATGCTCGCCACTTAATTGATTGAACCGGCGATGCGATGGTCACGTGAGCAGAAAGTACAAGGAGTGCTCTACAAGATGCTGTTTGGATCATCGGGACCGGACAACGGGATCACAAGATACAGGGAACCGAAGGAGGACCATGGGGCAGCGATGACCATTGGGCGTGACTGTATTTAAAACCAAACCAGAACCACTTTATGCTGGAAATGTCCTTCAAAAGCTGTCTATTTCGACTGTCTTTCTGTTAACAGGACTCGTTTTCCACTTCATCTGCTATGCGTATGGCTCATCATATTCTTCGACTTTCAGTGAAACAGTTGGTCAATGGTCATGGTCATCCGCGGAAACATCTGACTTAGCCACTGTTGTCTCTGCTTATTATCAGGTGCGGAAGTATGACTTGTTACTCCTCCGACGAAAATTTTCAAAAATTTCTCCTGACTTCGAACCTCGGAAATTTTGATCAGGTTATCCACCCATACCAGCAGGATACTTCATTCACTTTTTTGGTGTCGTTTTCGTGCCATTTGCTGTAGCTGTATGGGGGAAGATGAAAGATAAACTCTCCGCACCCTTTTTTTTGCAGCCTCTCTGGAGAAAATTTTTCTTTCTCACTGGAGGTTTGCGATATGGTGATGGTCCGTTAGGATCGAATCCCGACTTCTTGGTGTCTGAAGGAGAGTTTCCCCTTTCACCTCCTGCAGTTTTGCAGAAGCGTTTTGGTCGGTGTGCACTCTAGAGCTAACTTGCAACAGTATTGCGTTGAGTTAACTGAATAATTTCGTTCAGTGAACGACAGTCTTTTTTAACATTCTTACCCGTTCCAGAGAGGTCTAGTTCACAGCTATCGCTATGCTGGGTAGAACGATTTTATGGCGCTCTACATTATAAGATAGCAACCAGACAGTAACCGTAGTTTGCCTTTGGTGCCGCTCACGACTCGATATTTTCTGCGGCACTTCCGCTGTTTCGAGACATTCCAGTTTTTGCTTCAAAATGTCTTACAAAGTCCATTTGTTGTCACCGGTAAAAATGTGACCTGGGGGTCGGTTCGCTGTCATTCAGGAACTTGAGGTTACGGAAAGCCAAATTCTGCGTTCATCGTAAGGTGCGCGAGGTAAACGGGGAATTCGATTCCACAAGTGTTTTGTCTTCCCGTTTTGTCCGGATGTCCAGCAAAGATTTAGTTAGACACCTTAGAGTCTCGTAAAGATTTTACCAGAGTTCGGGTAGAATCGGATTCAACAGACTCCCCGAGTATCTTATTGTCCAACGGCAGTTTCGGTCTTCCGTAAGGGTGACTTCCGACCTGAAAATCTCCAGAGCTGAGAAGAATTACCCAACCTCAGCGATTTAACTAATAGCTTCTTTATCAAGAGAAACAAAGCATGTCTTCGCGCCTGTGTGGGATGCGTTGAAGCCTTGAGAAAATTCGAACAGATGAATCACTTAAAATTCTTGCTATCCATGATTCCGAAAAAAATATTCCTGCCCTACCCCGAAGCTGAAAAACTTGGGTTAATGGAACGCCAAACGATAGCCAGGAGTTAACAGAGTGACTGGGGAAAAGGCACAGGACAAAAAGACAAGGGGGAGTGTAACTATGAAATTTTGAAGTTAGCGGTTTCAAGGAGTAACAAGTCATACTTACGCACCTTGTAATTATCAGATCGACTCCAAGTTTCCGCCACGGAGATATAAAGAATGGATGAAGAACTTCCTGCCAATTATACCTTACTCTGTGTATTTTATCAAGACAACCAGAAATCAGCAATATTGGGCTCGACGCGAACTGCATTGCTCCTCTTGAAACGTAGGTGGATGTTCGTGAACTACAAACCCTCGATGGCGAAAAGAAAAAGATCTTTTGGATCGAACAACGCTCTCGTGATCCCCAGAACGGAGTAAACAGGGACTATCGCTGTTCATAATATGGTATGTAAAAACCAGATTTGTCATAGCTCTCGAACAGAGCAAGTTTCCATCGGTGCGATATTGAGTTGTTCCGTTCGCTGGAGGAATCCTTGGCGCTAAGGTCGTTCCCAAACGCATCAGTATTGAAGAGAATGGACAAGAATAAGATAAATCTGTTGGCAGTTGGTGGACCTATCGCACAGCCTGAACATGCACACCTGATGGCCTCCCGGTCCAAGACTTTGCCAACGGACATAATCGAGTTGGTGGTGGTACAGTATATTTGCAGGCCACAAGAAAGCTTGGGCAAAATGGAACAATATATTTTACAGCGTGGCCGACCGACTGGTGTCTGCTGGCCGATTCATTAGAGACGACCAGGCTGTCTTAGCTAGTGTTGTGATAGTGCATCCAGAACTAGTGAAGCTCATTTACCTTCGGCCGTATTTTAATAATACCGGAGATCCATGGTTCTACCATTGCCAAAGTATTGTTGTAAAAGTGGCAAATCAATCAATCGACAATCCTGGCGGGGTCTTAAGGCGGTACAATCAAAGGCCTTGATTAGTACTTTACTGAAATTACAGCCCAACATTCAGTTATCTCGCGCTCCGCGTCCCATCCTGGAAGCTCTGTCACAAAAGTACAATCAAAGAGTACGTGTGAGTCATGGTTGTTTTACGCTACTCTGAGCTTTGCGCACTCGGTGACTACGCCAGTAATCAACCGACACAAAACCTTAGTAGTTGAACTGCCGATAGGTTCACCTCTCCCCTAGTTTAATTTGATTACCGCTGATTGGGAACTTGTTATAGATGACACAATGCTAGAATGGTGAATGATATTGAAGGAAACTAGAAGCGCATTGGTATGGTGATGGTATCACGCAAGGGTGCGAAATTGTTTTTAGAAAAAGTGAGCATTTAGGCGCCAGTCAAGAACTGGGAATGGCCTTCCTGCTGTTAACTCCGGATACTGAAGAGGACTTCTGAAGCCCGGAGTCATCAGGCTCAAACTCTTTTTCCGCCTCATACGTGCCTAGTTAACAACAAGAATCATTGATGCATTTGACGGCGATCTTTGGAGTAAAAAGTTGCAACTACTGGTGTCTTCAGAGAGTATCGCGGAGTGATGGAGCAGGATAGCTGCGGTACAGCGACAACGAAGACGTTGTCGCAGTAGTTGTCAACAGCATAACGCTCAGGAGGGTGCATGGTCTGTCACTGGCACGGAAGCCAACGGGACAAGTACAAAGAGGTTTGAACTAGAATCGCAGAACAAACATGTGTGATGCGCTGCGATCGGCAGTGCGATAGGCATTGTGAACGAGAAATTTCATCTTTAAACTTTTACCAACTTATCTAAAATTCATACGCGTACGTCACAAGTAGGACAAATACCTGCTTCTGTTATTCACGAATGGGAACTAAGCGAACAAACGTGCAGGATTACAGCAGAAAAACACCCACGAGCTGTTTTCGGCTTCCGGTAGCAAAACTCCATCTCGACCAATCTCATTTCTTAACCGGTCAACTGATAGGCTGCTCTCTAGGCTGTCGATTGCGTGTAACTGTTCTGAGCGGTACTTCCCAGAGGTCTCAGGGGAAGTAAAACAAAACACACATCATTTCTCGACCAATAACAGCCATTTAATTTGGATACTTTTGACTGAAGAGTGGAACCAGATTACAATACCGAACACTTCTTATTAGACAACTACTTGGTCAAACTCACAAATAAAATTTAGCCTGAAGATTATCGTTCTGCTTTCCTCAAAAAACAAAAAACGCAAAGAAGACTGAATTCCTATTTGCTGCAGTTTGAGCTGAAGTGCCGTAAATCCTAGAACGGAACGAAATTTTCAACAAAAATTCCTTCCCAAGGCCAACACACTTGTAAGTACTGTAACATAGCATCAGCGGAGTCTATCTGAAGCTTTTGTTTAGAGGCATATGGATTTTGGCTTCTGAAATGAGGCGGTTTAAACCGCAATCTTTGTGGAACTTGCTGATCGTTGCTGGACACTGAAACAACCTAGGGATCAAATCTGGAGGTGAGGAGACAGCTGTCGATTTTTCCGTAGGGTTTCGAAAACGATCCAAAGAGTCAGAATCAACCCGTATTTGCCGAGATTGCAATTGTGCAAACAGTCGGAAGCTAAAACTCCAAGTTAAATTCTACAGGTAGCGCTGCCCACCGCGGCGCCAGACTATAACCAGCTGGCGAGTGAGCAAAATTTAGCAAATTTTTAGCCAGTTAGCGTTCGCGATTCACCTTAGGTCTTGATTCGATGACTTAGGACAAAATCTCTGCATGTTCTGGTAACAGTCATGGTTTTCTTCTCGTAGCATGGACAGATCCGACTTCCATTTTCAGAATGTAGCCAGAACCTCATATACAGTTTTCAGAGAGAAGGAAGGAAGATCGGCTGTAACGACCGCCACTGAACTTGCAACTCAAACCATACTGACCATACTGGTCCACACTAGCACCGCAGTGGCAGATGTGAGGACGACACACCTTGGCGCTCAGATGAATGCCAACGCTGACACGGAGGGCGTTGTTGTCGAGGAGGTTGCCCAACGAGGAAGAGGGAAGCGCATGCAGCCAAAACCCGGAATTCATGTCTGAAACGGCAGACCTCTGGCTTTATTGTTATCTGAAGTGGAAGCTACGAGGTTTCAGTGGATCTCTTTGAGGAGGCATGTCCCAGGCCTTCTGCTGGTGGCGTAGATCAGGGAAAGATGTCGAGCACCAGTTGGCGTACGGAATGGATCGATGCCAGGAAGGCAGGAAGCGCGATCTTCTCCACGCGACGGATGCCTACTCCACTCAGACCAACTGGGAGTGTTGCTCGTCGCCATGGACCAGAAGTCATCTCGACGTTGGTAATTTTCGCCAGACTCGTTCGAACCACCTCGTCGAATTCCTGTAGCGCCCACGGAACCTTCCAGATAGAAGAGCACCGCAGAATGTAGAGAAGAGGGCCTGGTGGGCAAACAGCAAGTTAATGTTTAAGTGAACCAGCTTGATCATACTTGCTGCTGTTCAAACAGCTACCTTCAGGCCCTTTTCGGTCAGCGGTGCTTTCGAAAAGCTCAAGTCAGTCCCGGAGGGGATACCAGGGCATGAAATCGCTGCTGCGTCCTCGTTGGCGTGACGCTGTTGAAGCGAGCCTCCAAACGCGAACAGCTCACACTTGGTTGGGTTCAGCTCCAGGCCTAACTTCTTCCCGTCCTCGATCACCACCTGTGACTCAGACAATATGAGCCCAATCTTACCACAAATGGTTCCGTCATCGAGATACCACACGGTTAGCGGCGACTCGAGGCTCTTTGTAAGGCTTTCAATGACGGGGCAGAAGAACATTGGTCCTGGCGAATCACTCTGCCGAATACCTCTGGCGGACTTAAGGGTGCATTGGCCAAAGAGAAGTTTCGAATGATGTCTGTAGAACTTCCAGATACACGGGTAGTAGCTTGGCTTTAAAAAAGTGTAATCTTGGTACTCCCAATAAGACTTTAGAGTTCAGCCGCTGGAAAAATAATCTAGAGCCCCCACCTCACAAGAAATTCCTGGAAAACGCGTAAAAATCCGTCGGACCAGACCATGTGGCCAGGGAAGCCTGAAAAAAATCTCACAATTCAGCTTGCCCCCTCCTAATACCAGGTTTCCCCAAGCTGGACCCCCGCCACGAATCTGAACCCCTGTGTTGAATTGCCCTGGAATCTCGTGCATCGAGGGTCGCTTTTACCATTGCGGGCCAGAAAATTTCATGGACAGCGGGTCCACAAGGAGACTGGCTAAAGCGCGCTCGCTCCCGAAAATATTCCTACGAAGTTTTCCCAAATGGGTTCTACCGGTATGGGAAAATTTTGCACGAATGTTTCGGGAGATCTCTTTTACCGCTGTTCATACGACCGAGTTCAAGCTTTTAAGCTTTTATACGACCGAGTGAAAGCATAAGTGATCAGTGTTCTAGCTCTAATCAGTGGATTAATCAAACCGAGCGACATTGGACTAGCTCTAAAACGAAAACAGCACACAAAGGTTGACAAGTTTCCATCAGAACGGTTCTTTTTTATGATGGGCCGTTTAACAAAAACATCCGAAAACTGACGCAAACCAAAACAGAACTGCCGATAGACCAAACCCGCAGTTAGAACAGCGAATCTCGCAAATCTCTGTCAGCCAGCTCCACCAGAAAAAATTAGTGGTTTCGAAAGATATGACACTAACACACACCGAGAATCAGAATTCCCATTTTCCTGCACGTTAATTGAGATGTAGAGTACAAACCCCACAGGTCCGAAGGAAAGATCACTTTTTGAAAAGGTCGTTATACTTATTACCAGAGGTCGGCGCTTTTTACAAAACTTCGGCCTACTTATTACCTCTCCAATAGGATGATACGTGTGCCGGCTATACAAGTGCACTGTCACGGTTTTTGGCAACTTCAGAAACCTTCGATGCCTGCAAAGGCGATCATTGCTTCGGCCAATCTCCGCCTAATCCTCACCTAAGAATCGATGTTTCTTTCAAGTCGATGAGCAAAGTTGCAGAACAAATCTGCATAGTGCGTATCGAAGGGCCAGCAGCGATTCGTTAGACACTCTTGCTGCTTCTTGAACGGCACGCAGATTCGTGAAATTAATACAGCACTTATCAACTTGGCAGACTATGGACCGCATACATTGCATGGAATTGATGCGGGTAGCACGAGCGCCACGAAGCGAAGTGATTGACAAGCTGCTATTGGATCTTTCTGCGGAGGAGAGTGTATTCAGTTTGCTCGTTGATGTGTGAGCTGCGGGTTCCATTGTCAAAAGTGTCAAGAAGGTGCCTCTCAGCCAAGTTCGCACGAACTAGCTTCCGCCTAATGAGACCTGGTCTCGAATTGTAGCCCCAGCAACGGCGGGGGATAGGGGAGCCGGCAACCTCTCGAGTAGGGTCTAGAAAGGCACTACATGAAACCAGTGGCCAAACCGAAAGCCGTGAAAGAGCAGCAGCGTACATAGGATGCAGTCAGTTACAAACTAGAACGAGGAGTAAACCGGTGTGCCGTTGTCAGTTTTTAAACCGAATCCGGTTGCCTGCTTCGTGATCTAACCGTAAGTTTACTTTAAAGTTGAAGTACGCTGACCAAGCGCAGTTTCGGCGTTCGTTGTCAAAATTTTGGCAGCAAGTTCTACGGATAAATGCTGTAATAAGCGTCGTTTGTGAGGCTTGCGGCAAAGGGGACGACAATTCCACCAATGCAAAATTTCTGTAAATATCTGGCGTGTGGTATTATGCATTCCTAGTTAGCCTGTAGCGATTATTGCTGCATAAAGTTTCCAACATTAAAGACAGTCGCAAGATACTGCTACTAAATTCAATGGGAAATCTACTGGCGCCAGCTATACTGACGGTTACTGACAACTTCTGAAGTTTCGAGACATGTCATAGCTCCTTGATTCCGATTCACCTTGTTTTCTTGAACCCCACCCATTTGTGCAGCAGTCCGTTTACTCAGCGGTACAACGTTAACCAATGCACGCACTATTCACATCCAATGGTCCTCATGAGAATATCGTTCCTCTTTAATTCTGCACGGAAGGGGAGATCACTCACTTTTATTCAAGGATGTCTTTCTGCTATTTTTGGCTTTATTCTTCTTATGACAATTCTAGCGTACCACCTCAACCTAGTGTACAGAGTGCGAATCGCTGAAGAGTCCTACGAGCTGCTTGATCATGCCGCTCCCAATCTCCATACTCCCACGTGTTTACTTGGAGATTTACAAACCGCACGTCAGTTACCTGTCCTGAGGGTCGTCGTGGTATACTTTTCGATCTCTCAGAAGGACACCTACTTTGATCAAATCAAGTGGTCCATGCGAAGCCTGCTGGAGGTTGCGGAAACCGAACCGCCACTATGGCGCACCGATCTTATGATCTACATCGAGAACACAACTCTTCCGGAGCTGATCGACCTTGGGTGCAGCATGACGCCCCGTCAAAATGTTCTGGAACCTTTCAAATGTATCCTTGTGCAGTACGCACGGATTCAGGATAGAGAGCTGGACATGAATTCCACAGGTACGAGTACTGTTCTTTATCGGTACTCTAGTGCCTTTGTCAGCGTGGACAATCATCTTTGTACACTGACTCCACTGCTTTCCCAGAGTACCAGCGGGATCTACAAGAACAAATGAAAGAGTACCCATTCATCGACTCCATTTACGCCCTAGTGGAACACTCAGCAACCTATTCCAGTTATGACTACGTTATCCGCTCTGACCTGGACGTGTTCTTCACGCCGGCGTTCGCTCAGTGGATACCCCCGAACTGCGCATTTATAACCGGCAACGGCGCATACAGCGACACCTTCAACATGCAGAAGCTGGCTCATGTCGCTAACTACAGCGGTATCCACTTTAACGCTTCAGTGCAGAACATTGGCTCCACCTGGATCGGTCCACCGGGCTTAGTTGCGAAGGTGGCCGAGCGAACCGTGCATTGGATGGTGCACTTGAGCAAGATCGAGTTCTCGCCCAAACAGCGCACGTCAGCCTGGTGGGGTGGAGCCCCCTTGTGGATGGAATGGCACTATGGTGTTCTGCTGTTGTATGGAGGTCACCTAGCTGTCAGCGAGATCCTCCAGTCAGGAAAACAGCATCCGTTCTCTAAGCTGGATCTCGACCATCCGACTA
This sequence comes from Ramazzottius varieornatus, assembly GCA_001949185.1. Lineage (NCBI taxonomy): Eukaryota > Metazoa > Tardigrada > Eutardigrada > Parachela > Ramazzottiidae > Ramazzottius > Ramazzottius varieornatus. The sequence continues at coordinate 8,490,540 of BDGG01000001.1, forward strand.
CTTCACCTGCGAACTGTACGGTGGATGGACCCATTCATCTGCACGCTTACCAGAACGATGACTACTTCAGCAAATATATGTTCAAAGACCGGAAGTACAATGAGAGTCACCCTCTTCCTGCTTTTCTGAATAGCAGTCGATGCAGTGATTATGCTGGTTATATGGCATCAGAATCGTTGAGAATGACTTCCGCAGAGCTCGCCGATAGACTGCGAAAAGCAAAGGTCAACGCTAACTTCGTCAAGAACAACAATTGAGCTCAGCACAACTCATATACCCACATGCGGCAATGGACGGCCCGTTCGGATCAACTTACTACCACCTAACCAATTCAGCCGCTGGCGACTGGGTTACCTTCAAACCTTGGAACTGATTTCCTTGGATTCATCAATCTTTATCTTTATCTTTATTATCAGCCTGAAATCCGCTCAGGACCGCTTGGTTCAGGATCGCTGACAGAAACGTGTCACAACTTTGCACCTGACGTCAGGTTATGGTCCGGTTACGGGATCGATCGAAAGAAACTATCTGTTCTTTGGGGAAACATTTTCTGTTCTTCCGTGCACGGAGTTCTGGCGGTCGACTGATCTCCGATCAAGCGCGGCTGAGCGTTCTTCCTTGCTCCAGAATACCCCTACTACTGTAGCTATTGCTTTTCTTCGGTCAACCGACCACCTAGCAAACCATTCACTGGCGTTGCCGCCGGTATCCTCTGTGTTCGTTATTCCCTGTTTAGAGCCTGCCTTTAAGTTGTATTCAAGTTTAGACAGAAACATTCGGTCTGTTCCCGACTGGTCTTGTCCAAACTGAAGTGGTCTGGGCCGTAGGTTGCCCTGAGATAGTTGGCTTGTGACGATTAAACATAAATGTAGAAGTGTCTATCTGATCCCGCTTTGCCCTGTAACCTTCCCCTTTCTCTCTAGGTGAGTCTTCGACGACGTCGGTTCGCCCTCTGAAGAGCCCGTCCTGAACAAGAATATTGCAGCGAAGAAGGAAGAACCCGAGTGAGAGTTGAATCAAGAAAATTGATCGGTTTCAAGTTGAGGAACAACTTGAACCCAGGACCGCTTGGAGGTTCAAAGGATTCTTATATCCTGAGGCGACAAAAGAGGTACAAACATCCTGCGCACTGCGGAACGCAACCCGGTAACCTATCTTTGGTGAGAGCTTCGAACGCGGAAGCAGCTTCCAGTATACAAAGTTACCTCGAAGATGCTTAGCCGTGAAAGATGTGGCGGAAGCATCAGGAAGCCTCCCTTGTCACGGTTCGGTGGGCTGAACGATGAAACCACAACAGACGACGAGGAAGTGAAAACATCCCAGTCGAACCTCAATAGAACGGGTAAAACGGAATCAGGCATTCCAGATAAAGAACCCGAACAAAAGATCAATTGACCGCTCCTATGTACCATATGTTCTGCAAGCCGTATTCCAAGCACGCACTCGGCACGTGAACCCCACAAGGCGTGTTACGACGTCAGCGTGTCAGGTCACCAACTCTTCCGTCACATGAAAAATCCAAACAGACTTTCACTTCCAAGAACATGAGTCTCATTTTCAGAGATGCAACCCGAGCGCTACCAACACAGCCTCGCAGTTAAAAGAAATCCTCGAGATGCATGTGAGGAAACTGCAACGGGGAGAAACTTCGAACCCAGCTGCGAACGACTTCACTAAATTCGAGCAAGACCTGAAGCCTTCATCAATCGAGCTACGCTACGCCTCGATCGATGATGCCAGCCAAGATTTGATTAAAAGCGGAAAAGAAAAGCCTGCCATGATGTTTCCGATATTCCACGATCGTCCCGCCTCCGTACGTCTGCCACAACAACCATAAGAGAAACGACATACCGGAGCCCGAAGTTATGCTTCAACAGCATCGTCGAGCCCCAGCAGCAAACCCCGAGCCTCAGGTGCCTCACAGCAATCGCAAAGCTCTCCAGCGACAGTGAAAGACACGGAAGTTAGTCATCCAACAACAGAGCCAGAAGTCAATAAAACTTCACCACAACCGAAGAAGCCCGAATCAGGCTCCACCACGGTCTAGACCGGGGAGCGTGGAGATTGCCGGCAGTCAGTAACCTTTCTGGTGAACCATTTCATAACAGGAGAAGCGAAGGGGCTAATCCTGCTCACCGACATCATCATCCCCTTTCCAAACATACAAAGACCAGTCAACCGTCGTGAACGAAGTGCCGCCAGACGTCGAAAACCTAGTCATATTAGACACCGAAAGACAGGAAGCCGACCTGGAACAGAACTTGGTCACAGCCGCCGGTGAAAAAACTCGACGAAAGCTAGCGAAAACCCTGGGGCAGATCTAGTGTTTCACCGACAGGAGACAGCCTCACCGAGAACCCATGTTGAGGTCAACAGCTATCCAGAGCACACAACCCGAACTGCGTCGACGACGAGCAGAAGCATCCATCGACGTGACTTAGATTGAGGAACGTACGTTGAACTTCGGATAAGAACTTCGGATAAGACCCGCCCCAGCTACCACAGAAAGCAGCAACAATGAATGGACTAGAACCCGACGGACGAAAGCGCCAGAAGTGGACCGCAGAACACGGAGGACGGAAGGCATAGGAAACAACTGCTGCACCTGAGCAACCGGTTCCCCATATGGCAGAACAGCTGGTGTCAAAATGCAGCGGACGATAAAGGGGCTTGGCAGGGGAAAGAACGGGACCAAATCGAGAGACCGATGGTGGAGGAGAAGAAAGAATGCAACGTAATGGCCGAGGTGGTAACGGCCAACAGCGTTGAGATTTTTTCCTTTAGATGTTCTGATTGTGCTCTTCCAAAGAACTCTTTTGATCTATGATGGCAAACGCCTACCCGGGAGTTATCGCTAGGAAATTGTCGATTCCCCTTCGAATGCTCAGACATTCCGGACAAGCCAGAAGACCCACAACCAGCCATGGGATTCCCTCTGCAAGTGAAGAAACTACTCATCCTCCACCTGTCGGTTGACTTCCGCCAAATAGAACTGCGTATCTTTGTGTCAAGCTTCATAGTTTTCGTCAACCGAAATGTCTTTTGTGTTCTCCACACACGGCAGTCTCTTTAGTTCGGGTCTGCTATGTTCAAATCGGTAGAAAACGCAACGGGAGCTATGCATCGAACCACCGGAACGCGCAACCTCAACAAAACAATTACAGCCTACCCAGCCAGAGCCCGAATGGAAGGTTGCAGCCGCGCGAACGTCTTCGTTACAGGATTTTTCAAGCAGTGGGCTGGAACAGAGCTACAAGAATACTTCAGCAAGTTCCGGAAAGTGATCTCCGCAGTGAGCGGGGGGGACGTCCTCTATGATTGGGAAAACGAAAGCCAAAGAATTGGATGAAGACTCTCCCGCACTTCCCCTGTCAGTCTCAGAGACTGGAACTGATATCCATTTCAGTTCCAGGCCCCTAGACTGTGTTTGAATTGTCGTTAAATCGTTAGCGAAACAGAAGTTCTCAAGGCTTCTATGCGCGCCGAATATTTGAGATCTGCTCTTACTTGAGTGGAAACCAATTCTAATTAGTGGCAGAAGCTTTATTGGTTTTCGTTTCCCAATTCCGAAAACGTAAAACAAACAAGGAAGCGTAGCTTAAGCTGAACTTCTTGGTTCCGAGAGCTTTTATCTCATCCATATGGTCATCAACACCCCGCCGATCGTAAAATTCCATACCCGAATAATACAAAATATAATGTACTATAAGGTATATGCATGTATCCCACTTTGTGAACTTTATCAATCTGAACTTCCACATTATACACTTTATCAATCTAAACTTCCACAGACAGCAGAGCTTAGGTGCCTGACACGTAAACCACTCGCTATTTTTTAGATTCCGCCATAGATCGAACCGATTCGCCAGCCTTTTGGAACTGTTTCTGATCACTGGACAGTCGGCAAGCATAAACAAGCTTTGCATCTTGTAAAGAAGTTTTGCCGTTCTACTCCTGCTAAAGTTTTCTGTCGGTAAAGCTTTAACAAGAGAATCTGTTTGCCTGCTCCAGCAACAACTGGAGTGAAACGAGATTCTAATTTATATACATATTAGGATCCTTGAGTTTCGTTCTTCGGAAGTTCTCTAAAACTAGCAAGTGGTCCTGTACCGCTAAGAACGAGGAGCGAAAGAGCCAAAAAGACACAGATAAAAAGCAATCTAAGATCTCCAAAAGCGGTTTCACATTCTATAGTCTATTGGAGAACTTCCTATACACGCCAGCCTTAACTTCGCGCTTTGCCCTTTGCCCTCCGCCCTTTGCCCTTTTCCCCTTCCACCCTTCGCCTTTGTCCCTCCCCTAGGCCTCCAACTCATGTTCGGCGGTGTGCGGAAAACGGAGCGCTTCTTTCTTGTCCAGTGTCCTCTAAAAACGACCGATTAGTGAGGAACTGCAAATTGAAATTCGTTTCCGCGCCGATCAACTTTCGCGTGATCTTACAGTCCTGGGTTTGCGATTATTCAAACTGCCACCGTTTTAATGATACAAGGAACTTTCAAACACCAGGGGCTTCACTTTGCTCGGCCGGATGAGCAAACCAACGTTTCTCAAAATTTCTTGTAAAGTGGCATCTGATGCCACGAACATCTGATGCCACGAACTTTTCGGAATGTCTATGCGCCGTTAATACCTTGAACTGACCTTCGACATTGGTTGGTACAGTGAATTCCAATAGTTGATACATCATATGCAAAAGAATAGGGCGGGATTGGACCCTGGTTTCTGGTATGCGTAGAGTGTTGCTGACCTTAGCAACGTCATTGGATTTGAGCTGTTTGTGTTAAGTTGACCCCTGCGCTTGCAGTAGCCGTGTTTGGTGGAAGGGAGACACCGTTTGTTGTTACAAAAGCTTTAAGCACTCGATGTGCAAAATTTTCTTGTGATACAGAATCCTTGTTTTGTTTTAAAATTTGATTTAAGTACATATTAACGAATGACTGAAAACTGTAGCAGCTGTTTAGTGAGGAAAAGTTTCCGAGCCTGACGTCATCGTCTGATCAAATCAAATCTCATGCTATGAAGACAGCCCAAATTTCTTTTACGGGTCTAACGTGGGTGCTACTGCCAGATAATATTCCAAACAGAAGTGCTCTAAAACAGGTGAGAGCGATGACAATTCCTTGAGGTACAGTGCAGTATTGAAAATAGATATTCTATAGGTATAGGAGTTTTTTATGTGTTCATGATGGATGTCCGGAACCTCATCGCAAAGGCAGAAAACCGACCGAGCGTCTAACGACTGCAACTTCCAAAATTGGCTGTCCTGTTACCATCAATTTTAAATATGACCAAGCTGACCAGTGTCTAATTCCATAAGGTAGTAAGCAGCAGCAGCGAGCACAACCATGCTGTGTCCTCTGGACTGGCACAGCATTATCCCCTGAGCCGTCGTTTGAATGAAGCCGAAAAAAAGGTGGCGGCTGAGCATATCAGCAATGGCGTTTCGCCATGCAAAGTGCAGCAGAAGTTGAATGCAGAACAACGATGTGGTAAAAAAGTCGGCACACTGAATCCCAAAGAGCTTCAGAATTTTAGCACCACACTGAAAAACTGCGGATTAGATTTTCCGGAATGGTTGGCCAGAACCAGGGAAGAGCTTCTAGAAAAGTTCCCAGATGTGACAATAAAACTCATCAAGGGTGGAGATATTAACCAAGGTTCGAACGATCTCACTCTTCACCTGACTTTTGTACAAACTCCAACGATGCATCAATGGCTTCATATAAATAATCAAGTGTATTCGTTGACACCACCTACCGACGTAACCTGGAAACCTTCAATCTAATCGCAGTGGTTGTGCAGGATGCGGATGGTTTTGTTCAATGCGTGGTTTTGTTCAATGCGTGGCCTCCCGATCAACGAAAAAAAGCCGACATTGTGTTGCGTTTTTCAAGCTAGTGATGGAATCTGTGCCCGCGTTTGTTCCTCCATGTGTTATATTTGTTAATAAGGGCTTTTCCCAGATGGATGTCCTGTGCGAACTTTTTCCATCCGTCTCTCTCCGAATTTGCGCATCCACACACCGAAAATATGGAAAAAGCAGATAACGAAAGAGCACGTCGAAACCGAAGAAAGGGATAAGTTGTTCGACCTATTTAAGCAGTGGATTTATCTGGACGCGAAGCCTTCAAATTGCTCGAGGTTACGTTTGGAAGTCGTTTATCGAATCGGTTGAGAACTTACTACGCGGACAACTGGGCAACTATCAAAGAACTATGGACCAACGCGCACCAGTAAAAGTTAGCCTTGAAAACGGATAGCTATGGATAGTTTCATACAGTCCGAACGGGCTAAAAGACTACCACCTAGCACAAACCGGTATAGAAAAATCAGTGTACATCCTTTTCGTCCCGGCCTTCACTCTTTTCGCACAAGTTTTTTAAGGTGCATCCACTGACAAATAGCATGTTTGCGTCAATAGAGAAACAGTTTGGTAAAGTCGATCAGCATGACTTCCGGTAGGGAAGATATTCTGTCCGGAACAAAACGTCAAGCTAAAAGATTCTATACTTGATTAACAGTTCTCGACCCACGTAAAATTATCTGAACCACCGTCAAAAACCAGAAAATATCGCAGTAACGCCGAAAAACTTCGCAAGTGAATTGAAACACTCAATTCTTACCGATTTGCCGCGAATTCCTCCTCCGCGGAAAAAAATTTTGCTCTTGTCGTGAACGGTGGATTCGTGCTATTGAGCAGCGTTCTTGTAGCAAGGTCCCTGCACTGATTGTTTTCAACAAAACAAGAGCTGGATTTTAGGGCAAAAGTGAGAAAATGAATTCAGGAAGGGACCCAAAAAGCTGAGAATGATGGTTGCTGTTCGTCTCTGTACCTTCCGCAGTTTTCTGTCGATTTTGACTTCTTTTTGAACGGATTTCTGGCCGGTAATTGTCTTAGAGGTAGCAAAATGGTGGTCGAATCATGGTAAACTGGTGTCAGAGTTAAGCGAGAAGTTGGTCGAGAACGCACTAACTCAATAGGTGAGAGTCACTTGGTCCGTTCGGGCTGTATAAAAAGCAGCAGAAACATGGATGTCTACTGCCCCTCATTATACAGCAGACTCTATGATCCGAAAATGTTGTCCAATTTATACTGTGACCGTTGCGTAAATGGAGAACTGTCGTAGACCCAGCGTACTGACATTCAGAAATATTACCACAAATAGGATTCAACGGTTCTTTCTGACCGTCACGAACTTTATGCATGAACAGTCTCAGTCCAGTATCAAAAGACTGCATGTGCACCATACGCTGGAGATGCCGTTTGAAGGGATTGCTTCCAAGCAAAACGAATGTCTCTATAAAGACTATCTGAACCGAACAAAAGTACTCAAACTTCATGGTTTCCCCCTCGTTGAGATGACTCACCATGTCGGAAGTACATACACAAGATACGCTTGTGATGTGATGAAAGGCACAACTGTGCCTGAGCCAAGATCTACGGATTCAGGAAGCACAACCCAATTTATGGACTGTTCAGACTGCCGGATCTGAAAATAGCTATTTGGTAGAGAAGATTCAAGATTTTCTGCACTGTACATGCTATTTCAACGCCAGTTTCGGAATTTCATGCCGGCATGCATTGTGCGTACGCAAATCATGCAGCAAACAGCCAATTCAGCAAAGCGACACGTTGTTGCGCTGGTACAGATGCTCAACCACGAAAAAACGAGCACCGCCCACCTTCCAGTGATAGTTCCATTTCACCAACAGGAGTTCGACCGAAAGGTCGACCAAGTTGTCCAAGAAAGCATCAGAAGTTCAACAGGAAAAAATTAGTTTAACACATTCAATTGTTGTACGAGATTCACCGAAAGAGAGAAACATGTTTTTGACACCATGATCGGTCAAAAAAAATACTGTACGGATTCGATCGTAACTGCTTGAGCCATAAATTCCTAATGTGTCAGTTATGGAGATTCGTCTGACGAGGTATGCAGTTTACGACGAATTTTTGTTTTTGTCACCCGTGTGTCCCCAGACGCATCGCTCAAATCTTCTGACAATACCAGCACAACAGCTATCAAGCGTGAACAAAAGGCTGTCTCCATCTATATATCTGCTGCTCACCGCAACAACCACATTTACTAGGTACTGAGACATCTTACTTCAGAACTGGAGTTACGGTGTACCCATTCTGTCTGTCGATCCATTTGTGAGAAAGCCGTTTGTGAAGCAATTAACGTTAACCGAATTAAGTGCAATCATCCAATATATTAGGTACGAAACAATGTATCAGACAGGACATAAAGCATACGATATTTTGGAATTTATGTGTTCGAGATACCGAATTTTACCACATCGATATATTGATACATTGAGGCATATTGATGCATTGATACGGTATCTCTTCGATATCGTATCGCAGTGATTTCGGTATATTTCGATGCGGTACGATAATATCGTAGTTTTGCCACCACTACTAACTAAAATATTTGTGCATCTTGCAAAACTTTCAGATTTTCTGAAAAATTATCCAATGAAAAAAGGTTATGAAGGTTGAAAGTTTTGACTAGACACGTGGGGCACAGTACATCTTATTTTCCAGCTTTTATCAACCGATAAGGTTGCGCTAATGCACTGGGTAACGACAAAATCCGATCATACAAGTAGTTGTTTTTTTCACCGATAAAGAGGGGTGATAAAAGCTGGAAAATAAGATGTACTGTGCCCCACGTGTCCTTCAGCTCGTCGCGATCTATTTCCATTCAGCTCGTCGGGATCTATCGATCTGCATCAGCTGTTTTCCCGGTGAAAAACTCCAGCCCTGAGGGTGAGACCACCCCGCAAGGGGTTTCTGACTTCCTGTACCACAAAGCAGCACTGAACCTCGCTTCGCTGGGTTCAGCACTGTTCTTACGCGTGACCCGCTGCGCCGCTCGCAAACCCTCACCACCCACACGACCCCTCTAACCCCTCTAGCCGCTCGCTGCAAACCTGATCACAGTATGGCCCTTGATCAACCGATCAAAACAACGGTTCCGCTTCGACTGACAAGTGTCACGTCAAAGAGGTCGCGTTATAGCGATGAAAGCAAGCGGTACCTCGCTTCGCTCGGTCCCGCATGCTTTCATCACTACCGGTATAACGCCTCCTGTGCCTTCCAATTTCAAGTTCACCCCTTCGCACGGGGAGTCATTTTCCGGGAAAACGGCTGATGTAGATCGATAGAGCTCATTGAGGTCTATCGAGTGGACATGCTAGGGGCGAAAAAAGATTCTCCCGGTATATTCGGATATCACCTGGGTAGCAGGTCCAAAAGTAAGCTGCAACTGTGCTGCGCACGTCAACAGATCGCTCTGCGCTGTGCTGTGCTACACAACTTACATGCTCAGTGGCTAGGCAGCAGCGCAGCGCATGCACATCGACCTGGTGCAACTGCGCGACACGCTGGTGTGCTAACGTCGTTTGTAATTTTGTCAGCAAAATCGGTATTCAACTTGGAAAACGTAGCTTCGAAGTACGGCAAAGCTGAAATGCCTCAAGTTCGAATGCCCGAAACTCCGATTTTTCTAAAGTTTCGATAATGTGGTTCTGCGCGGCAGTCTTCGGGTCCCTTCTGGATGCTGTGCTGTGCTGAACAAATTGGTCAATTTGCGCGCTGTAACTGTGTTGCAGCACGCACAGCTGCGCTGCAGTACACCGCATGCGCCCGGACTCCGCGCTCTAAGTTGCGCCTTCCGGTTTCGACTTGTTGAAAACGATCGAAAGTTATATTTCCACCCTATTCTGAAAGCACCAAATCGTGGCGGTTGCAGGTGTGAATTAGACAACCAATTTTCAAATTCCGCACTACCAAACAACTCTGTGCACCGCCATTTCATAGACCGAGTGCAGCCGGCGCAATCATATCTTTGTCTCCTTCGGCGCCATCCTCGTTAGGTGCTATCATTCGGCGTAATTATCGCCATCGCCGGCGCAATCATCGCCCTCTCCGGCAAACTTGTCGCCCACAAGGCGCAGAAGTGGTTTTGTGACAGAGAGCGAAACACAGCAGCTCATTTTGCCATAATGTCAAGTCTTGCGCTCAGAAAAATCCGCACGATGCCCGCATGAACTCGCGCATTCATGAGGTGTTTTGTAGTGTATGGTGCGCCACAATGCGGAACATCGAACATTCAACCCTCGGCAGAATCATCGCTTTCTCCGTTTGCCATAGCAATGCGTGAGCTCGCACGAAGCAAATCGTAGGGACAAGCCGTTCTTGTGAATACACTCTGTGATCTGAAGCATGGAGTTCCTTTCCGACTGATGTACAGCCTCTAGGCAGATTTTTGGAGTCCAGAAGGGAGAAATATTTCGGATCCAATCCACTAATTCGCGTTTCGAAGAAAATCAGGTAGTAACGCTTCACACCTTCAGTTGCTTCTCACAGATTGCTGTTGAATCCGTAACTACAGTAGTCAAACAAATTGCTGATTTTTGAATCCTGAGATGATTCCTCGACATCAGAAATAACGAGCAGAGATAAAACTAAGCTGCATGCCTGGCTGTTCTGGAGCTATACCGTGCTTCTTTCGGGCTGTGTGGTACGAGATGCGACAATCTCGGCGAAAAGCCATGATCACGCCGAAGGCATGGCGCGCTTCGCACTGTAACATGCGCCACAGATGCGCGAGTCAACACGGGAAGCGTGCATGAATTTTACGCAAGTGACTCGCCATTGCATTCGGATTTCCCTCTGATGGTGTGCTCATTTGTCATGAAGCGATGATTGTGCCGTAAGTACAGTTACGGTCACGGGTAATCGTACGACAATGGTTTTTGTTTGCTTGCTTGTATCTTCTGACCCCGTAGTCCGATTTCGACCATTCGAACACCATCATGTAGAACACACGTTTTACTCTCCCATCACGTGACCGTCCAGTCAGTAGTACAATCAATCAATTAGTGAGCAATTAGGTCCGGACAAGGAAATAAGGGTTATTTTGCGCTGCTGATCTCTCGTCACGTGACAGTTTTATGGGAAAGTCTTAACAGCCAAAAATTTAGGCCAAGCATTATTGTATCGACTACCGCATACGAGATCTCCAAAAGAAATTTTGCAAAAAAGTTTCCTTGTCCGGACCTAATTGCTCACTAATTGATTGATTGTACTACTGACTGGACGGTCACGTGATGGGAGAGTAATACGGTGTTCGAATGGTCGAAATCGGACTACGAGGTCAGAAGATACAAGCAAACAATTACGGTTGTCGTACGATTACCCGTGACCGTGACTGTATGTGGCCCCGGCAGACTAGTTGTTTCGTCGCCTTGTTGCCGTAAAGCTATGATCGCGCCGGCTACAACCGTGCACAGGCGTAATGAGTCTATCACAGTGACCTACGTAACTCATTGTCCAGGTTCCCACTACCGAGTCAGAGGATATTTGGCATCATCCCGCGCTTTTTCCCCCCGGATTTTCTAACCACGCAATTAAGCGAGGAGCACTTAGGCAGATTGATTACGGGAGGGATGGGTTTATCTCTGCTGTTGTTTTAAAGCTGTTCTCAGGTTAGCGTTCCTGACAAATCAATCGAAAGTTGTTTCAACTGCAGTTTTTCCACGTATTACTCCATGGGCGTTAACGTTTCGATCGAGTCCGAGCGTGACCGACACGACCATGGACAGTATTGCTGGGCTTCTAGCTGACGGGCCCGCTCTTTATGAACAGAGGTACTGCCCGTAGTAAGCTCGCTTCCGTTAGCTATTACAGCTAACGGAAAGACATGCGGCTCTCCAAAAGAAATATGTCGGTTGTACAAACTTACGTTCTTGCAGTAAAACGAAAGCAAATAGCACCACGAAGACAGTCACCTGTCCGGCGACGCCCTTCCCGAAGAAGATCGCCACTACAGACAACTATAGCCGCAATCGGTTCGAACAAACCGAACAAAACAACTCCCGCAATCAAGCACCGGAAAATCTCGGTCCCAAAAACAGCGAAGATGTCAGAAACAACAGCTCTGCAAGCACCGTCGTCCCCGACGCCCGCAACACCACGTCGCGGGCTGACGTCTCCGACACTTCATCTAATAAGAGCAACAGTCCGCAAAACAACACGACGCAACGTAAAGGTTAATATTTTTGTGTTCGGCGAGAAGTCGTAAAAATTACGCAGTACACCCGCCACACGCGTAACGTATGCCACAAGACTCCCGCACCACAGAATTACAATGGACAGAACGCAGCATAGACATGATCCTCAGACCTGTGTGAACTTGCTGTAGGATAGACAGCAGCTAGCACGATGCCTTTGTCACCGTAGCAGAGAGACAACATTGGGCTGTCGAACATGTGTGGACTTGTTCGACACATGGTCATCTGTAGACGAATGGTCTCGTGTGGAAGACCACATGTTGAAAAACTCACGCACGGCCTCGTTCCAAAGCTCGATGTTGGATCTACGCTACAGTGGCAGAGCACTGTGCTAAACTTCATTTCACGAACTCAATACTTTTGGCCATTACGGGCGGAAAGTGTGAGTGCACGTCTAGCCTCAAACTCCGTTCTGTGTACACATTTGTCCATCATGGCGGTTATTTGGTAGGGGAAAGGATCAAGTACTTTCAGTCTGCAGAATACTTCTGGGGAAAATTCTCTCTTTCGGTGGCGCGTCTAGAGGCCAGTGACTCTACTGAAGTGACATCAAACTTCAATAGAATAGGGCGGGTGCAGGCTGAGTCACTAGGCGCAAAACGTCGCACGCTCCATGTTCGACCGTATCACAATGCTCAGAGAATAAAAACCGCTTGACCCAGTACCTGCATAAACCACGCCGAAAAAGTTTTCCTTTAAAGATAGCCGGGAGCAAGTCTGGCGCGACAGACTAACACCATACTATCTTTAAGAGCACCTGGGAACTTTTTACCATTCTTGGTCGACAAGTACCTGAAACTCAAGGGGTTTTCGTCAACCAAGTACGAGGAAAAGGGTTCAGGTGCTGTTGCACTAGCTAAATGTCTGTGTCAGTCTGTCGCGCCAGACTTGCTCCCTGCTGATTTTAAAGAAAAACATTCGGCCCGAGCAGTTTGTACCGACCGGAGCCGACGATTCGGGACGTGACGTCAGGTTCACAGTTCGAATCCTTTTCTATTAGGCGAATTTTTACGACAAAAATGTGCCCATGGGACACGCCTAGATTTATTGATTTGGTCTACCGAGAGTCACGTGTTCTTTGACGTCAATTTCGGTTTTCCATAAGAAGTTTGAATAAATGAAGCTGGATCAGTGTGAAGGGCGTTGCGAATTTCTGAATGTTGATAAGGGGGTGGCCAGATAAATATAGGGTTCAATGTAATGCGCTCCCGTTCCGTATAGCTCCAGCTCGAATACGTAGTGTGTAATTACGGTCGATCGCAGGGCCGAACACCAAATCATCACCCTTACGTTCGCTGTCTTAGCGGTTTTACCAACGGAACACGCCTGCGATCTGCTGCAACGTAAAAACAAAGATACGAATTTACAGGTGTGTCATTGCAAACTATGTTCTAAAAACCTAGAAAAACATTCAGCCTCATTTTCCAAATATTGCCGTTCACAGTTGTAAATTTCTTCATAATCTGACATGCAGGACATGTAAGAGGGACACGTTACTGATGAGTTCTATTTGTTCATCACTTTCATCAAATCAAGTATTAGCCGAACGGAAGCAGCCAGAGACTAGCCAGAGACCACACCCAGTTTTGACCAGTCCACCTTTTGTCGTCAGTCGGAAGTAAACTCGTTTTGCTCTAGCGGTATTTCTCAATGATCGCACTGACCAGAATGGAGTGGAACTACAAAACGGTACCCTGGTCCCAATTAAGGCTTTCGAAATTCGGAAAGTTAACCACGTATAAGTACACGAGGAAGACGTTGCAAAGTTACAGTCTGGTGCCGGAGTTGTAAAGTTAGCCGCTGGATACCAGAAATGAACCGTCGAACGACTATGCTTTCTAGGATGCGGCTAACTTCACAACGTCGGTATACGCCGGCGAACTTTGTCACCTTACCTGACACAGTTGTTTTGAAACCAACGTAGAATTATCCACGATTGGTTTAAAACTCCGCTTGCACTGCAAAAAGTACATGCCAATAACGGATTTCTTCGTCGTTAAACACGATCCTCTGCTCAGTGACTTTATAATGGAACGCTGTGGACGTGCAACTCCCGTTACGAGCACGAGCCGTCCACACGGAAACCTTATCGTGTACGAGCCGTTCACACGAAAAACAATATTTGAGTTGAACAACGACGACGTGAAGTGAATAGATCAGAACACAATCGGTCGGTACTCAGATAATTTCATTTTGCCATGTCTTTTTAGTTTCGAAGTCATTGCACGCATTGGACGAGTCTTCGACAATGGTTGGAACAATGAAACGTCGTCAGGTCGGAAAATCACGTTTATGCTGTCAAACGACACTGGATCTGCACGCGGGATAATTTGGGACAATCACGACAAATTTGCGACCAATATGCGACAAGACACCGTGTGAAAATACACAACCCACGATTTTTTCTCTTAGTGTGAATAATCGCTCTGAAGCCGTGAAACAATCGTCGTTACGCGGAAAGAGGGTCAGAACCACTTGCTAGGCGTACAAACAGTGCAAACCTCTCATACACTGTCTACCACAAGCGTTTGACCCCCCAGTCTCTCATTAAAAAATTTGCATCTTTCGTTCGAGTAGACTGATTGTAATATTTCTAACTGCGAGATCATGAAAAGATTTTTTTTCTCTCGGATCACGTGACTTTTGACAGAAACGATCGACAAATAAATTGGCACGCTCCAGGTTGCCGACGTTCAAAACTCATCCGTTTTTTGTTGCCGACCACTTCTGTCGACCCCTTTTTCCCGTTTCCCCAGGTTCCCGACGTTGAAAACTCATCCGAAGATAAGAATGTTTGAATGAGAGACTAGGGGGGTCAAAGACTTCTAGTAGACAGTGTAAGAAGTGGAAGGATCATGCGGAGTTTTTCAAAGATGATGCTCAGCCAGGGTATATCTTCGTCTGTGCTCAGGTCAAACTGGCAGACAAAACGAATCTTATTCCATTCCGACAATTTTTCGGTAGTCCAAATCTGGGCAAAGTGTACGTCACCAAATTTCGCAATCATAACTGTGATACGGCGCATCTATTTCGAGCAGCAAGCAACAATTTCACGCTGAGGATAACGCATTTTAGTGGCGTCGATAATACATTGGCTGATGCCTTATCTAGATTCGACAACGCGCGATTCTTCGAAAATCGTCCCAAGGCCAGCAGCGAGCCGATATTGGTAGACAACGTCCTAGATTTTCTACGGGAGATTATGCTAGAACCAGGAAACTTTTCGAGCTCGATGCAAGATCGCGGGAACTCGTCGGTAAGCGACTGGCTCCCACTTCCAGAAGAGGTTACCGAAGTGGATTTGAGCGACTTCGCTCTTTCTGTTTGAGTCATCGTCTCCCTTATCTACCTACGGATCGCCCAACGATCAGACGGTTCGTTCTATGGTTAGATAGCGAAGGGCTAAGTGGGAAAACAGCGACATTTTACGTTGCCGGAGTGCGTTCTAAACAACTAGAGAACAGTTTTGAGGATCCCTGTAAGAACGATCAGTACTTTACGATGATGCTGAAAAGCCCGACTACCAAACCCGTCCAGATAGTTACAAGAGGAAACCTTTAACGATAGACCATTTACGACAACTCAAATTGGACACATTCGGATCTCGTACAGCTCGTCACGACCAACTAGTGCTGTGGTCGGCTTTTACCATGGCCTTCTACGGAATGCTACGTGTGTCCGAATACACCAGTTCGAAGGAAACAAGCTCTGACAAATCGAACCTGGATTTCGTCCAAGTATGTTTGCGGCGGGATAAACCCATCAAAAAAAAAACAGGAGCTTGTTTTGCGAGAAAATTAAAATATGAAATATGGGCTGGTCATACATTGAAATTTCTTCTTTTAAATATCTCGCTTCTTGGCCCATGCTTCCTTTGTGGCGTCGTCCACTTGGTTGGTCGGTTTGACTCCTCTCGAATGGCTGGTCGAACGCAGCCCTGTCAAGAATATTGCAATCATAACGCTACCGTACCACTTAAGTGGTCGAAATTAATTTTATTCACAAACCTGATTTTTGTTTTGCCAACATGTTCGTGTATCAATCTTCAGAACGAACTTTACTGCTTTCACGAGGGCTATCACGGTCTGCAATGAGCATTGTCAGTAAACAATTTTGTCACTCATCCTATTAGAATTATCAAGTTTACTAACATTTCTCCTTGCTGGGCGAATACTCGTTTTCCGTGAAATTTTCCGGATCATATAACTCCTCTTCGGCGTACTCTTCTGTTCCGGTTGATAATTTATCAACAGCAATACTGCGGTCTGCGGTTGTATCACGGAAATATGAAGCGGATGGACCAGGACTGTGGACTGTTGTCACTTCGGAAGAATGAACAGAGCTTGTAGGAGAGAGAAGACGTCCGTCCACTGGCTTCGAGACTGCAGACCCTTCATAGTCAAAGACAGGGGATGAGGATCGTTTATTCATGGACTTTGGCCGGAAAAGAGAACGACGGGGCATCTTTGTTGTCGAATGTTGTGACTGTAGGTCAGTGTCTTCTTCCTCCATTTGGTCGCTGCTGGTGTGCAGAGGAGATGCACTCTTGTGCCATTCTTTCCTTGCTCTTTGATTGACAAGACGACTGCGTTTGGACCTCATCTCTTGCTCTTTCTTCTAGCAGCAGTCTTTTTCCCTTTCTTCGGTGCCTTTTTGAGCTTCTTGTTAAGGGAAAGAGGAAACAGAAAGTGGGTCACGAGCGGAACGTATCAATAACATGGGATTTTGGTAGCCAGTCTGTATTGAATTTTCGTAAATATCTGGCTAAAAGATCTGTTCATTCTATAGTGGCCATACCTTGTTCTTTCGGTCCTCTTCGAGCACAGTGAACTATCGCTCCATGTCTCTGAAGCTATCTCCCACCGCGTAGACGGTGGCTTTGGACTTGTTGAAGGCAGCAGTCCAAAACAGACGAAGCTTCATTCCTGGCTCAAGCGCTTTCTTATGCCGCTGCTTCTCCTTGATGTCTTCATCGTGTCTTTCTAAAATCTTGTCCGGAAAGATTTTGCTTGGTGGAAGGAGGTGGTAGTAGTCATCGTCGTACGGGAATATGACCGTCACTAGAACAACAAGCCCTAGTTCGATTGTTATTAAAAACAGGATTGCCGCATAAAAAGAAAGAGAGAAACTTACGGCCAGCATCCCGTGTTCGAGTCAGATGGCTAAGGAAGGCTTTAAGTGTTCATCGGGACAACGTATGCTGACTCTGTACAGCATATAATTAACGTGTGCTCTATTTCTCTTCCAGAAATTCCTCCAACTGCAGAAGTCAGAAAAACTCCCTCATAACACGAGTACGACACGTGGGGCATGATTGAGCAAATAGCCATGGTTATCATATGGTTTTTTCCACTCAAATGCATTTTTACGCTTTGGGTTTACCAGTAAGTTTGCTCAGCATTTACTTATTAACATTCAATTTGCATTTATCGTCAACTGTCTGCATATTAGGCCATTAGCAATGTCCTGAAACTTGCCCATAAAGCGTTATGTAGATACCTCGTCAAATTACCGATCGCTAGGGCATGGAGCAGATTAGAGCTATGGGCAGATGGAACATCAATGTTTCCAATCGCTACGTCCGACCAAACATGGTCTCCTTAACCCAGACTATGCAGCGAATATCAGGTTTTTTCTAATGAGCCCTCGCTTGGGGTCCGTGTTTGGGACTGTGCGAAGGCTGGGCAAATGGTTTGCACAATTGTTTATGTCCGCTCACCTTGGCAGTTTACCCTCATTTACCCCAAGTACTTTCCGTGTTCGTTTCGTAATCAAGGAAAGTCCAGGTGTCAAAGAGAGTTAACGCCGCAGGTGTTACACTACCGTTGACGCCATTTTGGGTTTTCTCTCATCACAAAATAGTAATTTCACTAGGTTGCCATGTGCATCACAAGTAGCTCACACGTCTAAATTTATAGATGGAGTTGGTCGTCCTGTCACAAAGTGAGCGCGTCAGCTTTTTATGCTTCCGAGCGTTTTGTCCGAGCTTTTTTACGTCAGATTTAGCCAACTCTTTCAAATGGCAAACTCCCGACCAGAGACTCCCAAAGCGGCTGTACCTGTGGGATTTCGCGATGGTCCCAGTGGGCGAAGTCGATATGGGTCCGAATATCCGGTTGGCCCTGACGACAGTCAACCTCCTACCACGACCCTGGAGGTACCTCTCGCTGAAAGACTTCGTTCGGCACTGAAAGTCGTCCCGCGCGCAGTCAGTGTGGATCGCGTTCTGGAGTTTTTCCCGGTCTTCGACCTGCTGAATCAAGGAATCTACTCGAACTCTTCCGACGCACATATGAGTATCGGCGGCCTAGTATTCCAGCGATGACCTTCGACATGCTTGAACCTGCTGTTACAATAGAAGTCGCTCCTCTCAGGAGGCTTCCTTGTTAACTGCTATCCCGCACTTGAACGTAGGTTCTGTAACGATTTAGCCTTCGCTGTTCGAGAGTTTCCGTCGTCGATGCGCGACCTATCGGTCCGGTTATGCTGCCGACCTCCGAAGGGGATCGGGAAGTCATTAAAAAGACGAACGAAGTTGTTTCGTAGTTGGATAAGCAGAAAGAACGGTCTGTAGCTTATAGCTTACGGTGCACTCAGTAAGGCACAATTGAGCGAGGTTCACACTGCGCTGGTAAATCAGAGCAGCCTTTCATATGGTCATTGGGACAGAAGCAGCAGAAAATTCTACCAGTACAAGCAGGAACTCGAACTAAGGCCGAGGCATCAAAAAGTGACGCGCAGTTCCTGGCCGTGGCTTGGTTGCCGCAAAAGGATATTCTGAAGCAGGAAGCAATACAGGTCTTTGTTAGACATTGTGTATGGAACAGTACTTTGGAAGGTTTGTCGTGCGGCGTAACTATTATGGCCTGGCTGATGCTCGGAGACCAGCACGGGAACGCGGATGTGGTGGAAAAGCCGGGTTGTGGAGTGAAGCTGTGGAATTTGAAGCAACTGGCACAATGGAGTAATCCCCTTGGTGAGAATGAGTACTTCAGAAAGCGCAAGAGATGGCTGATGAAACCAAAAACCAGCAGTTACTGGCAAGGATTTCTGCAAACCAGAACAATAATCAATCCATTCGTCCATCCATTAATTGTAAATAACCGAACGAAATATGTCCTCTGCGAGCAAGATTTTATTGTTTTAAATGTTGCGCCAGTTATTCATGCACACCGCATTACGTCATATGTTACTCTAAACGTTTTACAGTGCATCGACCAGAAATTTCGAGCACGATTGCACAATCATTCAGTACCTATTTGGAAGCAAAACGTTTGACAGTCTTCATTATTCTATTTGCTACATTTGTTCGCTTTTGAGCCTTGATCACATTCCGGTCATCGGCAGCGGCGCCAATGCTTATCCTTAACGGTTCGCGCAATTCAATACTACTATGTACAGTAAATCGTAACCGTGTCACGCATCTACCGTAGATACAGGCCACGTCGTCAGGTCTTAATGCCCTGCTATTTATGCATACCAAGTCTGCCATGTCGGTGTTTCGCGGTTGGATCAGCCACCAAAGTTTCCATCTCACGATATTGTACGCTTCTTCAACATTCTCGTAGCAACATATAGTATCTCAGAGGCTACTACCACACCCGTATTGCTCCACACCGATACACTCCGTACTTGGTGTTGCACCTATCGACAGTGACTGCGAATCTTACGCACTCCAGTACCACTATGGAGTGGCAGAAACGAAAAGAAACTAGCAAAATGCTAGGGTACGTAGATGCGATGATTTTGTACCGTCGAGCAGAACAGATCTTTACGCTTTCCTGTCAAATGTCGCTTCTGATCAGTTGAACGAATTGTTATCACAGTCGGCTCTTGTAGTACGAACGACTGAAGCCGGTGTGCTCCACAGTTTGGTCGCACTTACTTCTATCCTTGCGGCCGGAAACATCTGCCACAAGCCGACACTGGCAGGAACTCAGCGTATTACCCCTGCTTTGAACTTCTTGAAAATTGGACCTCAAGGTACAAACATTTCTACGAACAAGTTCGCATGAAACTACTGTAAACAGTTCCGCAATCACAACAGCCAGCAAGGTCAACTTTACTCCATCTTGTAGGATGTGGAAAAACCCAGGCGCTAAACACCTTGTGTATTGGCATCTTGGACAAGATACAATCACTCACGAACAAGGCCCTTTATGATGCACCAGGAAACACAGCTTGTAAGATACGTTCTCTTGTCATGGACAGAATATATGAAAATTGAAACCAGGGCGTTACTTTAACAGGTCTGCGGAAATTACTTCGAGATACTAAAGGTCTGCGCGGAATCGTCGTAGATGAGATAGCTGACACACTGAACGGCTTGACCACCAGCACCCAAGGATACAACGCCATGTCTCATCTCCACAATGCTTTTAGCGGTGGAAAAATTCAAACATCGTTCGTCAAAGCAGCAAGCGACAGCATAACGAATGCCTGTGTTACCATCGCTGGCACGATTCATCCTCTGGCCTTTGCTAGCGTGGTTCGCTTGTGGAACATCGGCAACGGATTTAAAGAGCGTTGGCTACCAATCACGCATGTCGAAGAAATGCCGCCATAGCGACATTCCCACAAAGCTCAGGCCGAGCGACCAAAGCAAGACATTTTGATGCAAATCTTTACAGCACTCTCCACCTACTTCACGTTGGCTAAAGACGAAATTGAAGTAGCCGCTACTGCCGAAGCATGCGAAAGAGTTTACCAGTTCTCTGAGTCCTAAGCCGTTCAAAGCTGCAACCTTCGGAACGACAACGCCAGACTTCATCAGCGAGAAACGGAGTTCACCAAGTATAATCATAAGGCAGAGGCAGAGGACCTGATGCAAAAGCTGGCGCTGGTGCTCCAAGTTCTCAAAAATGCTATAGCAAGCTACACCGAAACAGGTAACACTCTTTTGAAAATAAAATAATGTACCATTTACGACATGAATCTTACTCTACCTTCAAGAAACCTTCTTAAATGTCACCAAATAGCAATCAAGTTGTGAGACTGACATCTGCAGTCAACATGTGAAACTTCATACCTTCCAGACGACATAGATATACCTCTTCATCTGGAACTACTCACCGTCAAGCGAGCCATCAAGTACGTGGAGACCTGTCTCAGCGTACTTGAATTATTCTGTATGGACCCTAGTCACCGCAGTGATAGCGAAAATTTGCTCGCACTAAATGGTTCCTTCCTTACACCGCGACTAATCAAAGAAGCTACGCTTTACAAGAACTGCTACTCCTTTGCCGAACCGGAGGCGTTCAGATCATTGTGTCAAGAACTCCAGCGAAAAAAATTGGGAAAACTCATTGAGGTTCCGGCGCTGGCGAATTTCCTGAACATAACGCTGGTGTTCTACAAGTATCCCCCAGGAATACTCGAAACGACTGACAACTAAAACCATAGACATGTCGATTAATGAATACAACTCATCATATCAAGCTACGCTCATAATGCGCACAAAAACAGGCAAGGACCTTAAGGAAGGCCTTGAAATAATCCAAGCCAACAATCCTTACGAACACCACACATGTAACAGAAACCAGATTCTCACACTGATGAACATCGAGACTTGAGCTGCGATTTTTCTCGACAGATGAAACTCCAAGACTTGTCAAGACGTCCAGAACCGTCCATGCAGCCGTGCACTCTGAACTGCAAGCCATCTTGACAGCTCCTCAAATTGGGAACGCCAAAAACTTACAAAATAGTAACGAGGTTGTATAGGATTCACAAAAAACGCTCCCTGCACATGATACTAATAAGACTATTAAGAACTTGCCTCATAGCTAATAGGTCGGCCTGATGATGTTTTCTTAACACTACCGCATACAAAGCGGTTTTATTTCAAAGCATTCCAACAGACCAGCATCCGTGACAGGAGGTTGCACCAGACAAACATGGCAACGTTGGCGATCTTCCTCCAACAGGAAAACACATTTCATCTACGGATAGCAGTTCATGTGTCTTTCCCATTATTAAGACTCCCCATAACGAGTTCTCCGCGAATGGAAACGTATGCCGGCCTTCTTAAACTCAACACTTGATACATCAGCGATCACTTCACCCAAACCGATTCTAACAATGGCACAGGCTCTCCGCCAACACAACGAAACCGTGCAACACTCAGCACACGAATTCACCCGGGTTGCTTTTCCAAGTAGCGGACGCTCTCCCGAGACAATCTAACCGTGCGCCACTGAAACGTTAACACCTTACACATCAAGGTAATCGATCTGCCCTCCAAAGTATACAACCTTCTGGAGGTCAGAGGTTTTTGCGTCAACGTTCGACTTAGAGAACAATGACTTTTACCTAACCTCCAAAGTATACTACCTTAACAAACTCAAAAGAAAACTCCCCGTACACAATACTCGTACAAAAGTACGTATAAGACATAACATATACAAACCAACTACGTACAAAATACGTACAAAATTTACCCAGAGTACATACAAGAAGATTAAAATTAACGGCGCATAGACACCACCTTTCTTTCTCCACACAGTGTTGATAGTGGAACTTCAGCGCGAGCGTCGGCCGAACAAGTTAGCCGAGATCCTACTCATTTACGGCACGTACCATACACGCTGCAAAAGCATGGAAACATGAACATTGACCAGTATTTGCTGTGATCATGGTGCCGAGCCCCTGTCGCTCCTGATTTTCCGGTGGCTGGTTGCACCGTCCATGTATACTGTAAGACATGAGCACTCATGATGCTCATGATGTTGACATGATGCTTTGGTACTTGACCGACCACCAGCGCCGGCAACTTCGGAAGCTTCGATCGCCTCCGAAAATCAATGTTTGTGTGCCTGGCCGTCAGTGGCTACCAGTGGCTACCAGTGGCTTCTGCGGCTCCTGTGAGTACCAGTAAGTACCAGGACGGTGCAAACCTCGGTGTCAAAGTCTCTTGACCATGCAGTACGGACAGCTATCGTTGCCGGGACGGTCCCACCGATCTTTAATATTTGCGTGACCAGTTGTGTTTACTCTTCAATCAGCCAACCAGTAGAACTAATCAAGATGGGTATGCAACATGGACGACAGTATGTACATGGAGTGTTGCACGTGAAGGATAACGTTGAGAGCGTGCGAAAAGTCAGTCAACTGCTCACATTTGCCCTCTCGCATACTGCAACCCTCACAGTTGGTTGGGAGGGGCTCCACCTCTGCTATGCGATTAGCTTAGGCCAAATAAAACATAGAATTGTGACGCGAGTCTGCGCCTGTTCACGAAAATTTGACGAACATCTCGAACAACTCTCAGCATCTGGCAATTTTTTCAGATTTCTAAAACAGATTCGTCCGCTGGTCAAGAGAAAAATATGAAGGTTAGCCGTTTCAAGTTGATAGGTGACGCACTGTATATCATCTTCCTAATTTTATTCAATTTAGAAGACGGTGATTCGTCCTATGTGACCAAGCCCCCAGGTTCGACCTGTTAAAAAAACGCGGAAGCGACTTTCCCACCTGGTATTCAGAAAACCCGAAGCCGCGTGGTGCTCAAGGTGTTGGTTGAGCGGAGTGACCAGTTCATGCGAACTCACGACGGGCCAAATGTTCGCTGTGAGTCAATTTCTGAGTTGACTGAGGTGTTCCTTCTCTTCGTGTGAAATCGATTGTTTACACTTTACCACACCACTGGTTCCGTTTCCACTTCTCATATTTAGTCGCAAAACTTGCGGTCTGAACGGACCATAATATGAAACATGCGTAAAGTAAGAATATTCAAGACTGGCGGCCACGCGACTTGGAGCGAAAAACCACCAATGCGCGCGTCATCAGGTCACCATGACTGATTCTAGTGACTCAATGCGTACACGTGCTACAAATTGGTTACACATATCCTACCGCGTGTAGGACTCCACCTGGTTCCGATGCGGCCACGTTCGATAGGGACTTCGTCCTTGTGCATCATACCGCTTCCGTAGATAGAAAGAGCACATGGTTTCGGAACCTCAAGCGGCGCTGTAGGTCTAATAGACACTCGGTTTGATTTGGTAGGCCTTTCTATTATCTCGTTACGCCAAGCATGACGCTGACTAGTACGTGCAGCAGCCGCATGCAAGACACAGCGGGGAGAAAAATACTCGAATTCACCACCTTGAACTTCGCCGGCACAGCGTCACCGTTCTTGCGGCGTGTGAGGTACAGCATGCTGAATTTCGCACGACTGAGTAGTATGCGCTGGCTAGAAAGGACGTAGTCCCAAGTGAGCCTTCAACTCATATCGCCGTTTGCGATAAAATTATCGAGCAACTTGAAAGAACTGATGCTTAACTTGTCAGCAAACGTAAGGGTGGGTACATTTTTGAGGCTTCCCTCTGATCATGGTGTGAGAGAGTTTTGCAGCCCGTTTTATCCCCTCTAACGCAGACAAAGACCAGTGTCCTGGTCCAGCACATACCAGGAGCAATCCCAGCACAATTCTTGGTAATCTACTGAGCACCTTCGAAATACAACTGTTGTTTCGGCACTGAAACTACAAAGTTTTCCGCACAGCCTTTATGAAACTTCTAATAGAGACCGTCAACCAGGCTCAGAAATCGAATTGATTGCGAGAGGCCTGGTATTTTTCTGCCTAACAGAGCGACGCCGGCGATATGGTCGGGAACGACGAATCAAAGCCTGCGATTTTTCACCAATCGAGTAAGTCAAATGCGGTTCAGATTCAATAGTTGTTAATGAAGATGATTCTGACACTTATGATCAAATGAGACTGATAACCGAGAGGGTACAAAGTGCAATTTCGGACGCAGAATAAGTTGCGGAAGTTCTTGCGCCAAAATATTCGGCCAGGAGCACCCCAGAACGCCACTTGCACAGCCATAACAACCGGCAACGAGACGGTTCGATCCCTCTCTTTTCAACGCGACTCCGATTGGGAAGCAGAAAATGCTGTTAAAAAATGATTTTTATATAGACTAAACATTTCTAGCGTCTTCCGCAGTAGTTGACTCGTCGACCCTTCCACTGGCTCCGGTAACAAGAAAGGGCGAGCGAAGCCAGCTCGGAAAGCAAGAACAACTCCATCAGTACATTCATTCATTGCGACAAGCAAGACACAGAAGATGACAATTTGATTCCTTGTAACAGGTGCAAGAATTCCTACCATATAGCTTGTCAGTCCCTCGACCCAAGTGCTTGAAACAGAATCCGCAAACAAAGAAAATCTTTGTGAAACTTAACATGCAATACAGTACACGACTTCATATGAGCTTTGCTACTGCGCGGAAGAGCTCGTATTTTCGACGAGCTGCACACGTACACGGTAACTTTTAAACACTGCAAAGCTCAACATTCAGTACGAGTAACACCATATTGAACGGTTTTTCTTTCTATTTTCGCATTTCGGCGTCCAGCACATTAGACGGGACTGCTTTTCCTACTACTATTGCGATGTATAGACAGTTAAAGGTACAGTGTAGAATAAAATACCTTCCGAAAAATAGCTTGGATGGTACCAAGTGACTTCAAGCAAACAAATTTGGAGATCTGGCAGATAGGAAATATAATTGGTTACCTGTATATAAGACTCACCGTCCATTTTCAGAAGTTAATTTCGGCGGAAAATGTACAAGTATGTAAGAACAATGTCCAAAAGCGACAATGCAATTAGTACCTGATGTTCTGGCGAAGCTGAGAGAATGACAGGTGGGAGAGGTTCCAAATGGTACAGTCAGACTCGGTAACCACACGGTATTCTTTTGGGGGAAACTAAGCGCGCGACAGGTGTGGGTTTTGTGGCGCTCCAATCACGGTTGTCGTTGCGAAGGTCTTTGACGGGAGAAGAAGCTAAATTAGCTGAGGCTCCATGTTTCCAAGTGTTCGGTTTTGTTGATGAAAGCTGTAGGTATGGCGGGAGCAGAAAAAGTTCTGTCTGCATTCGATACTAACAAACAAAGATATATAACAAAAATCAATACTAACGATCGATATTAATGCCACTTGCACAGCCATAACAACCGGCAACGAGACGGTTCGATCCCTCTTTTCAACGCGATGTTAATGAGATTCGACGATCCCACTTCCTTCCATGATAAACCACTCCGCAAACATGGGTGTCACTTTGAAGTGAGTCGCCCACCCCTTTCGAGTTTATACGCAAAATAAGTATTAATGCGATCGATAACGTCATTATACAGCGCTGTTAGGCGCATGCCGATGACGTGTTTAATCCCGTTTCTACTTCGTACGGCTTACAGCGGGAGGCGCGATAGAGCTCAGGTACACACACATTTTAAAAAATGCTGTATTACGCTGTACGACTTTTCGCGAAAGTTCGAAGATTCTAAACAGTGCTGAAATAAAAGAACGTGCAAACTGAGACAGCGTTCAACCAGGTTCGGTTGGTCCAGCCGAGCGGGCGAGACGTTTTTAAAGGGAGACTCGGGCAATGTTAAGTTTGACCACCCACGCGATGGCACTTTTTGGGGCGGACTCGGAGCCAAACTCGTTGCCATTGGCTGACGCATTTAAGCGCTGTCGTATCCAGTGCACTCATGCCCAGTGAAGTGCGCGCTCGGCTGTGCAGTGGTGTACCATTTGCTAATTAAAGGAACTCTGGCTGAATTCTTGCCAGGAAACGATGTAATATTTTCAGCACTTTTGGCGTCCTGTACTCGAGGCCAGCCAACTAGCATGACCGCCTGGCCATGTAGCTCAACAGACCCGTTTGTGCTGTACCAAGACCGACACCTGACTTTTCTAACTCGCCAAACTGGCAAATACTTTTCTAGCCGCTAATTTTCTCAGCTACAGGCGGACTTTCGAATATGACACTAACTCACGAGCATCCCTAACACCTTTCGCTGTTCTAAGCCAGGCAGAAACAGAAAATAGCAGGGAGATCATGTCGGGAGAAATCTCAGAAGTCATTCGAAAATGGAGTCCGATATCAGGGAGCGTATTTTCTACAGACGGCAGTGGAAGCGAAGCCAGTAACACCACATATCGGCCAGACCAAGCCAAACTTTCACGGCATTGACGGCCTGCGCCGTTGTGCCGGTACAATTTTCACTTTTTCTACTGAAACTCTGAACGACTAAAACTCCGCTAACTACCACGCGAAAAAGCATCGTTTCACAAGAATTACTAGAGTAATCTCTCGCTGGGAACATTTTCCTTTGCTTTCTGCCCTCTCATCCTGCAAAACCTACTTCGTTCATTTAGCACATGTGTGAGGTGTTCTTGCACAAGGGCAACGAGCTCTGTAGCTTTCCGAGGTTGCTGCAAATTTGATGTCCAGTGGCAGACTGCGTCACACGGTGTCCCACCCATGATAATTATGCTCAGTTAAACCCTTTAATTCCCTTAATTCAAGTCCTTCCATCTGGACTGTCGAATTCCCGTTTGGGTGGCCCCAGAGTATCCAGATAGATTGATTGGGGGTAAAAGCCATCTATTTCTGAGGATCTATCTGGTGTGACAAACTCCGGTAGGCTATCGGGCTAGCCAGAGCTGCACAATCTCGTAAGTGGCTCCAATCAACCGGACCACCTGTTGATTTGTGGTGTTGTATGCCTGTGGCTACCTGTGTTGTCTTTGCTTACAGAAATTTCCAGCGTCCAAGGAAACACCAACGGGGAACTGGGGAAACAGCTGATCTTTCGTTACGCAAACCTAAACGGGATCAAGTCGAAGTCGGAAGGGCTGAAAGCGTGGACGGGAAGGGGAAAGGTGGACATCGGCGCCTTCGTCTAAACATGGGCTGATGACAGTGTTACGGATACGTTGACTGCTGATCTGAAAAAGTACAACGTCCACAGGAAAGACCGAACTGGCTGTCGAAAGGAGAGTGGTGGTGGCGTAGCTATCATTGTAAAGAAGGATCTGCACACGCTGAGAGCTACTGAATATGAAGTGGAAGGACTAGAGCTCATGTGGGCGAAGGTTGTGGGGATGAAGATGGTCGCGCTGGTCGGTGTCCTGTATGCTCCATGATACAATATTGAAGTCTTCGCAAAGCTCCGCTGTTCCCTTGAGAATATTCCACCTTATCTTCGAAGAAACATGGTCATGATAGTTGATTTTAACTGTCCTGATATCGACTGGGACGACATGTCAGCAAAGAAACCTCGGACAAGGGAGCTGCTTTCCGTCATCGAAGAGTTTGCACTCTTCCAAAGAGTGCGCGGGTTGACCAGGGAACAGAACGGATCATCGTCGTGGCTGGACCTCCTCTTCGTTACCCAGCTGAGCCTTGTCCGTCAAGTCAACATCCTCCCCAAGCTGACATTTTCGAACGACCACTGTGGACTCCAGTGCCTTATAAAGCTGTGGAAAGTCAACTTTCCAGCTCCACCAAAACCAGTCTGGATATCTGAGACCGGAAGTCAGCACGAATTTCGTAAAGAGGTTGCCAGCGTTAACTGGACATCGTTATTTGACGCTCATTGTGACTCAGATGTGGCGACTGTTACCTTTGAAGCTAAATTGGTGTAGATTGCGCAGAAACATTTCAGGTTGAAGAAGGTTGGATCGAGATGTCTTAACCGACCATCACTCTCCCAGCGGACTATTGACAGTCTTGAGAGACGTGACGCAGCATTCCGGAAATGGACCAAGACTAAAGATCCAAGGGACTACAGCCTGTGGGTGGATCGTGCAAGGGACTCGAAGAGGCTTCTGAAGGCCAGTAGAACGAGGCAATTCCGGAACATCGCCACTCTGTCGAGAAGATGTCCAGACGCGCTATGGAAGGACGGCAAGCGGTCTTCCAAGTCTAAGAGTCTTCCTCCCATTCCTGTACCTGGCGCCGAGAGAAGTGACTGGTTCATCCCAAAGACAAAGCAGAACACATATCCAGCATTTTCCTCAAGGATTATGGCTCGTGTGGAGTACACTGTCAACCACTCAACAATCAAGCCCCATCCACCGTTACAAGATGTGAAGACTGGCTGTCAAATTTGAATGTAACGGACCGGAAGTGGATCGGAAGTGTGGGAAGTACTTCGGAAACTCCCTGGTA
Organism: Ramazzottius varieornatus; assembly: GCA_001949185.1. Taxonomy (NCBI): domain Eukaryota; kingdom Metazoa; phylum Tardigrada; class Eutardigrada; order Parachela; family Ramazzottiidae; genus Ramazzottius; species Ramazzottius varieornatus. The sequence goes on from BDGG01000001.1 coordinate 8,519,593, forward strand.
AGAAAGCCGCAGGTTCGTCTCTGCTGACAAACGCTCTCATCAGCTGGCTCAGCTCTCGTCTATCCACTCACTCGTCTCTTCGACCTTGTCTTGCGCATCAAGCAGTATCCCACCTCCTGGAAGCGAGCAGATGTTCTGCCAGTCCCAAAGAAGGATGGCGCCATCTGGAGGCCGATCTTGCTTTTATCCCCTTTGTCTAAAATCTTTGAGAAAGTTTTAGCTATTCGAATTTCAAGCTTTTCAGAGGAAAACCGTCTGTTGACTACGAGACAGTTTGGTTTCAGGTCGAAGAGAGGCGCAGCTACTTCGCATGGTCCATCGGTGGACGCAAGGCCTGTCGGACAAGAAAGGAAGTGGAAGCAGTGTTCCAAGACTGCACCAAGGCGTTCGATAGAGTCCCCCATGAAGTGCTGGTAAAGAGCCTGCAAGACCACGGTATCAACGGCGACCTGGTAGCCCCTCAAGTGATCAGCCAGCCTAAAGACTGCCGAGCCTTTCGAGAAAGCCTGGATCAGTTGGGTGAGAACTGCGCAGAAGCCGGGCTGAGCCTGAACCCAAGCAAATCGCAGCATCCTCGCACCTCCTTCAAAAGATCCGGAAGTGTCCCTTTCCCTCATGGTAACTACTCCATCAGCGGTCAGAGGATTGCGACGGAGAGCCGAACCACGTGCTTGAGAGTCGTAATCGACCGGAAGCTGAACTGGACTGCACAGGTCGACGCAGTGATCGCGAAGTGCCGGAAGCGGCTTCACGCCATTCGCTCGCACTTTCCCTTGCAGCTTGGCGCGGCGAGGCAGCTGCTGTGCAAGAGTCTAATTCGTCCCGTTGCTGAATACACTGCTCAGTCTGGAACCCCACGAACCACAAGCACCAAAGACAGTTGGAGCAAGTCAAAAAAGATTTCCTCAAGAGCATCCGGCTGAGCAGGATACTCAAAGGACAGCACGATGGAGACTTCAGCTAATACAAACGTACATAACTTCTGCCTTGATCACGAACGAATTTCCGCCCATCTTCGGCAAACTGTCAAAGTCTTCGTGCCTTTGAGTCCTATCTCGATCGATTAGACTTCCGGAGATTCTCTTGGTGTATTCAAAACGTAGATAATTGTTTGTTTTGATTGGTTTTGTATTCTTTCGAATACTTCTATTATGGCTCTCTTGCCAAATCTTTTAACTTTTGTCAAGGCTTAGCATTTGCTGGCGATCCAAACACGGGTGAAGCGATTATTGAATTTATTCCTTTTAACTCGGTTCGTAACGGTGAAATTGAACCTGTCGACTTATCAAACTGTAACCCGAAGATACACTGGCTACCGCGGATGACCGACCCCTTCCCCCTACCCTTCTATTCGAAAAAATATAGCTTACGTTCCAGCACTCCGCTTCTGAAAGTGCGACGTGTGTCTTGATGAAAAAGGTCGTTCTAGCTGGTCAGATGAATTTTTACGAAATCGATCAACAAATCAACTAGCGAAGTAAACTTCGCTGGCGTCAAAAAGTTGCCCGTTTTTGGAACACCGTACCGCAGCTCATCCTCCACGAAACACACGGTTTTTGCTCTCTATAGATGAAACAAACATCGATCTATTACGCAGAAGGAAAAGTGAGTCTGTCGCGGAGCTGCGTGCAGCGACCTAGAGTCTATGACTTTTGGTGCGTCGACAATTCAACCGATTGTCCATAGTCTGCTAATTGACTTCGTGCGCCCCCTCAGTTTTTCAATTTTTTCTCCGCATAAACCGCTGCTTTCATCGTTAGCTGGGCATGAACCTCCAGTGCAGTCTTCAACTCAAAAGACGCCATGATTCGGCAGAGCTAAGAACGAAACTGCTGTGCGAGATTTAGCCTCCAGGTGAAAAAAATTTTTATTGTCGCTGGAAACCGCGTCGCCAGCTCTTTCACTGGCCTTACTTTCATTTCTGTTCTAGGCTCGTTAACATGGGATCTGACAGCTGACTGAATCGTAGAATCTCTGGATGCTTCAGGACTCTTTGCTCATCGCAAGGAGTACCATGCGACACCCGTTGTTTTCTCTATCGGATCATCTAGATATGTCTGACAAGGGATTAACGCCAATCGGTTCCCTCTGAGGAGATTCAGGATGCGCAGTCTGATAGAGGACAGTTTCCTTCAGAGATTGAGCTAAACAAAAGGTCCGAAAAGAAATCCTGAAATTAATTATGGGAAGAGGAAGTTAAGTACAAGTTTGCCGCTGGTGACGTAAACGGCAATCTTGCTTTTTGATCTATAGTCCACACTGTATGAAAAACTCTGCCAAGTGTCAATACAAATCAAGGAATATATAGCTCACAGGGGTGGTAGACATCGTAGAAATGGGAGAAGCAAAGAGGACCCTTGCACCAACCACAAATCAACATGACAGTGTTTTTACAGTGTTTTTACAGTGACTAGTCAACTTATCGAAGCAAAACTCGGCAGGGTTGACGTTTCTAATCCATTCACCTGTGTATCCGGATTCGTACCAAGCTGCGGGAACAAGATTCTCAAATCTAGGAGACTGGAACTGCTGATAGATTAACGAATGTAATTTGAGTATTACATCCCTGTGATGCATTTGGATAGGTAGGTTGTGCAGAATCACGAAGTTAGAAATCTTTTTGAAGAATCCTTTGTACATTCTGAAAAACAGAACATCGAGAGGCTGAATATCTCCGGTCACTTTCGATGGGATTCGAAGCACTTCGTATTCCAAGTTCTCAGGTTTGAGTTCCATCACAGAGTCTTGATCGTTGAAAGTCGTCCAGGAATCAGCCAGCAGAACGCACCGGTCCACCATATGAGGAAAAAAGACCTCAGCGCACCATTCCAAGTAGAGCTTCTTAGTCATCTTTCCTGATGTTGAAGCCCTCACGTACAAATTTTCAGCTTTGAACATCGCGCGAGTCACAATTGGCCCAAATACTCCCTTTCGTTCCTGCAAAGTCAGAAAAGGCTTTGGAAGAAACTTGCGAGTTCCAGGAGAAACAGTCATCATTACGGTGTAACTATGAGTCATGGAGTTTTCGGACTGGGTTATAGCTTCCACTTGTTTGACACCACAAATATCCAACGTACGACCAGGTCTCATCTCATATTCAAAACCTGACTGATCCGCATTCCACAGACAGTCCAGTCCGTAATCTGCGATCCTTGATCGGACGAGAGCTACACAGTCGGCGGCGCTCTGTTTCACCTTTGGAAGTTCCTTGAAGGACTTTTCAGTCACAAACTTCGTGATCTTTCGATCGCAAATACTATGATATCTGAAATAATTAATTAACTGATTGATTTTAATGATAGATAACAAATCTATCGCTGCAAACTGATATGAAAATATACCGTTTTAGTTTTCCAATCCAGTCAGGAGACGCTTCGAACCCTCCAAACCCACGGCCTGATTTGCTGTAAGTGCCCATCGACGAAGATTCAGATCCTTGACCACATGCTTCTTCTTCGCCAAAAAGAACTGTATCCCAGTTTCCAGTCTAAGCGCTTTCAGCTTGTCCATACGTGAACCACCCGCTTCCACATGCTTCTCCCAATCTTGACGGACACTGGTTACTCTTGTAAATCGATTTTGGACTGCTGTAAGACTGCGTCGTTTTTTCGAAGTCGCGTTTCTCCAAAACGCAACCGAACGTTTCTTATAGTCCAAGTCAACCATCTGACTGGGTTCGGCTCTTGGATCTGGAATCTTTGGAACGAACATTCCATGTGAAGAAGGTTCAGTGCCGCTGGAAGGAGGCTTGGTCGTCACGTTGTCATCCAACTCCGCTTCGTCAGGAGCGGTCAACAAGTTGAAGCTAATGATAGACTTCTCAGAATCCTCGAACGTTGCATGATCAATTTGCAGATCACACTGGAGATCTTCTTCGGTTGCTCGTAAAGGTGTGCCAGTTCCTGCAACCTTCTCGTCAATTAAACCTAGACAGTGACAGGTTAGTAGCAACTTCCGACATGGTTTTTAGCAATGATTTCGATTTGAGTTACATAATCAGCCTTACCCTTGAGAACTTTCTTCAACAGCTTATCAGCTTCACTTGGGGCATCGTCAAGCTGGAAAGTCTGTCTATAATCCACTTCGAGAAGCTTGAGAACATTCATGGGGTTGACGGCGTCCATGTTTTACGGAAGACTCTTGCAAAAAGTGAATGAGTTTTCAAAAGAGATGCCACTTAAAGGCTGAAAAAGATCAGTACAGAGCATCACTCAATCAAAGGCAAATCAACTACTGAACAATCAAACGTTTTGATTTGGCCATGCCGTTTATGTCACCAGCGGCAAACTTGTACTTAACTTCCTCTTCCCATAATTAATTTCAAGATTTCTTTTCGGACCTTTTGTTTAGCTCAATCTCTGAAGGAAACTGTCCTCTATCAGACTGCGCATCCTGAATCTCCTCAGTGGGAACCGATTGGCGTTAATCCCTTGTGAGAATAAGTGAGATAGAACGGGCGAAAACATGTGACTAGCTGAACAACCGGAATGCAGGGCGGCTAACTCAACAACCGCCCCTCGCAGTCATGGTTCGGCTAGAACATCGAAACTGAATAATGGAGTCTAAGACTACTCTTGGTAGGCTTAGGGGATTTCTGGACCAGTAATGTCGTGTGTGCGGCATGTGGGCCGCAACTTTGATCCAGCCAGATTGCAATCAACCCACCGTATCAGCTTTCCAATAAATTGTATTACACTTTGGTCGATTAACCACAATATCAACTGACCGCTTCGACGTATTATTGATCCGCAAACGGATTCCGTGCGAGCTGTCGGTTTCTAACTGGGTCGTTACGCAATCAACGAGCACCGAGTTCGTAGGCTCATGTCCAAGCCTACAGTCACTGTCACGGGTCATCGCCACCACCTGGTCCTCGTTTATAATTCCATACCTTCTGAACCCTTCGTCCGATTCCAGAAACTTAAACACTGTGATGTAGAAGAGACTTTTGGCTTATCGATCACTTGACAGACATGTTCCTACTTCAACCGATCAACCGGTGAGCATCGAACGTCTCTCTTCGTGAAGTCGAAATTTGGTTCAGTCAACGTCATCTGTTACCCACAGCTGCCAAAGACTGCCAAACTATCATCATCGTATCCGACGTCAAGTCGTCTAGTGACTGGCGGCACCAGGTGTGATCCCATGTCTGCTGTTTCTGTGGGACCTGGTGGACACGACGTCTTGACGGGTCACATGGGACATTCTTCGGGTGAACGATTACAAGGCGAACAAGCAGGCCGAAATGGAAGGGATCCGTGGTTGCTTACCAACGCCACCTACCCGACACCAGAAGAGATTGCCGCCATCCTTCGTCATGTCAAGCAGCTGGATGTCCATCGTCAGGTATGCTCCTTCCCAACGTACTCAGTCTCCCGGGCTCCTTCGCCTCTACCGCAGTACGGCAATGAAATACCTTCCTCACCTACCCCAGTTGTCTACAGTGTCGTTTCAAAAAAGCCATCTCCTTCTACTCATTTCAACTTCCCCCCAGTCACTCCTACTGTTGACAAGTTGCTTCGACAAAAATCAGCCTACGTGGTCTTCCAGGATCTGGTTACTGATAGATATGTGCCTGCTAACACCAAGCGCAAACAACCCGGTGACCCTAGTACAGGACACTTGGTGATCGTTGACTTGCCCTCCTGGCAAGATGTGTTTTTGACTTTCTCTCTCTATCGGAGCTACTATTACCCCGATATGGCTATACCTTTCCTTGCCTATAGTGGCATTATCCGGGGGTTGGCTTCACGAAAGCCTGACGTGCGCTTTTGGTTGGAATATGACCAACGTTTCCGTCAAAAGATGGCATTGCCGGATTCTGATGTAACCGGGTGGTACCACGAGGACCGTGATATCGTTAAGGCCGTTAAAAATAATTTCAAGCCAACTGCTACTACCATCAGCACCGTTGCTCGAGGTCCATACTCTGAGTGGATTCGCACCGCTACTTGCCATATATGCAGCGAGAAGGGCCATATCGCAACAACATGCCCCAGCAAGAAAGAAGGTGTGAATAGATCTGATAGATTTTCTAACATGAAATCTGATGGCTCTAATTCTAACTCTGATGGTAATCGACCTAAAGCTGTGGTCCTGGATTGCAGTCGTTTCAACGAACCCGGTGGCCGCGCTGAACCATGTTATCAGAACTATGCCCATAACTGTTCGCAATGCCTCAAACTCGGGCATACCAAGCTCACCCATCGCTACGCTTAGTGTTCCATCTACCTCGCTAGCACCCGTTCCTGTTACCACTCATCATTTTACTTCTGTTGAAATTCCTGATGAAGCATACACCCCGTTGATACCAGAACGGTTCGCTCATGCCCTGAAGGAATATCCCGACTCCGAATTTGCTGATTATTTCGTCAATGGTCTTATCAATGGTTTTCGCCCGGGTTATACCGGCCCTGATGTCACTCAAATTACTCCTAACGCTCGAACTGCTCGGGAACACCCTGAGGTCGTACGCGATTAAAAGAGGTCGCTGCAAAGCACACCGTCGGTCCTTTGGACCATCCGCCTTTTCCCCACTTCATTTGTTCCTCCATGGGTGTACGCCCCAAAAAACTAGGCGGAGTTCGCCTTATTATGAACTTGTCCAGACCCTTCAGAAAGTCAGTCAACGATTACATCTCGAAAACAGATTATACCCTTAACTTCTGTTCAGTCGACGACGCCATTGATATTTGTCTTAAACTTGGAAAGGGCTGTTTGATGGCGAAAACGGATTTGAAGGGCGCCTTTAGACTCATTCCAGTCGCGAAAGAGGATTGGCATCTGCTTGTTCATATGTGCGATGGAAAATATTACTTCGATACGGTACTGCCGTTTGGGTGTCGATCTTCACCTAGTTTGTTCGATGATCTCTCCAAAATTCTCGAATGGAAAATTAAGACCACTGGCGGAATGCTCGATGTTTTGCATTACATCGACGATTTCTGGTGGGCTGCACCTAGTTCGTCACCTGCGTGCCATCATACGTTGATTTTTATACGAGCATTATGTGCACACCTTGGTGTGCCCATAGCGGAAGAAAAAACCGAGGGCCCTACGACTAAACTCACCTTCCTCGGCATTCAACTCGATACTGAAACTCAGACTATCAGCATTCCGGAAAGTAAAGTTAGGGAAATTCAAGATTTGTTCACGGTATACAAAGCTAGAGTTAAAGCTACTAAACGGGAAATTCTTAGCATTTGCGGACAATTAGGCTTTGCAACCAAATTAATCCCGGCTGGCAGAATCTTCCTCCGAAGGATGCTCAATCGTGCACATAAGGTTAAACAACTTGACCATCCTAAACTGAAACTGAACGATGGCTTCAGAGCAGATCTGCAGTGGTGGATAGATTTTCTTCCGACATGGAATGGCTCGTGCAAGTTTCTTCTGACAAAATGGGTGGCGACCCCAAGTATGCATCTATTCACCGACGCATCAGATAGCATCGGTTGCGGTGGTGTTTACGGCGCAGAATGGTTTCAATTACGATGGCCAAGCTGGCTACTTGAAGCCAGACCATCCATTGCTTTGTTGGACCTGTTGCCAGTTTTGATCTCGTGTTGTGTTTGGGGGTCAAACTGGCAGACAAAGCGAATCTTACTTCATTCCGACAATATGTCGGTGGTCCAGATCTGGGCAAGATGTACGTTATCGAATGTCGCCATCAAGACGGTGATACGCCGCATCTATTTTGAAGCGGCAAACAACAACTTCACGCTAAGAATAACGCACATAAGCGGCGTCGATAATACATTGGCTGATGCTGTGTCTAGATTCGACAACGCGCGGTTCTTCGAAAATCATCCCAAGGCCAATACCGAGCCCATAATGGTAGACAGCATCCTAGATTTTCTACGGGAGATGATGCTAGAACCCGGAAACTGTTCGAACTCGATGCAAGATCGCGAGAGCTCGTCAGTAAGCGATTGGCTACCTCTACCAGAAAAGGCTACCGAAGTGGATTTGAGCGATTTCGCTCTTTCTGTTTGAGCCATCATCTCCCTTATCTCCCTATGGATCGCCAAACCATCAGACGGTTCGTTTCCTGGTTGGATAGCGAAGGGCTAAGCGGGAAAACAGCGACAGTCTATGTAGCCGGCGTACGTTCAGAACAACTGGAGCACGGTTTCGAAGATCCTGGTAGAAATGACCATTACCTCTCAATGACGTTGAAAGGTCTAACCAACCAAACCCGTCCCGACACATACAAGAGAAAGCCTCTGACAATAGAGCATTTACGACAGCTCAAAGCTGACCTATTCGGATCTCTCATTCCTCGACACGACCAACTGATGCTTTGGTCGGCTTTCACCATGGCCTTCTACGGCATGTTACGTGTGTCCGAGTATACCAGTTCGAATGAGACAAGCTTTGACAAATCAAACCTTGTCCTGAACGACTTACAAATATCCTGCGATTCGGTCCAAATATGTTTGCGGCGAGATAAAACCCATCGCAAAACCGCACCTCCTGCAATTTATCTAGCAAAAACTCAAACGGATACTTGTCCCGTACAAGCCCTTCACGCTTATTTGCTAGTCAGTCTTCAGCAAGGCATACACCATTATTCATTTCCCATGATGGATGCTACCTGACTCGCCAACGTGTCAATCGCGAGCTACAAATTTTTCTCGGGAATGGCTTTACCTCTCATAGTTTCCGGATAGGAGCGGCTTCGACGGCTTCTAAAGCCGGATGCTCCATGGAACAGATTAGGGCCATGGGTAGATGGAGCAGCGACGTTTCAAACCGATACGTCCGACCAGATATGGTCTCCTTGACCCAAGCTATGCTGCGAATCTCAGGTTAGTTCAATCAGCCTTCGCTTGGGGTCTGTGTTTGGGGACTGTGCAAAGGCTGGGCAAATGGCTTACGCAATTGTGTATATCCGCCTACCTTGACAGTTTACCTTCATTGACCCCAAGTACTTCCGTGTTCGCTTCGTAATTAACGAAGGTCCGGGCGTCAATAAACGTCTGCATATGTCTCAAACAAAGAAGTTTCTGACACTTTGGAGAGTCTTACTGGTATCGAAGAGGTCAAAACTTAGTGACGACGATAACACAGCGCATACATGATTGAAAATTATTTTTGCGATCATTAATGATTTATATCTAGTCTCTGTTTAGACAATGAGGAAGCAAAGCACTCCAGGACAATAAATGAATTTACCGGTTAGCCGGATCTGGTGACGATCGATATTGGGGTTGCTGCAACGATCAAATTCTAATTAGCTAAGCAGTAGCTCCGAATGTATCTTTTCGGTACCTACTTGATCGCGGGGTGGTAGTGGTAGTAGTAGTGGTGGTGGTGGTGGTGGTAGTCGGCGTTGGACCTGTGACTGCAGTAGTTGAGGGAGTTGTAGTAGTGGTGGTGGTTGAGGTGAAAGCGGTTCTTCGGATGGTGACGAGACGCTGTTTTCGCGTAGATAGCTGCTGATTCGAAACATGGATCGCATGTTTTTGCGACCCAAGTTGCGCACTTGATAGTTTTCCATTCGACTTGGGGGAACGAAGTTTCCCGCGTTGTCGTGCTGGGTCTGCCGAGATGCAGACGACGAGTGCAAAGACGACCGCGAACAGGAAAGAAAGCTTCAAAGTCAGCTTCATCTTTGGTTAAGTAAGACGGCTGGAAGTTCTTTTTACAATGTGAAGAGACAGGCAGAACAGCGGCGGCTGACATTGATAAAACACCCTATCGACAGCCTGCTTTTATCTTACTCCGCGTTTGACCGTTTACTGAATTTTTTGATAAAGAGCCAAGTGAGAGCTGCTGTACGCTGACTCAGGATGTGCTGGGGGTTGATATACAGGAAGTAGTTTACGGAGTAGTTCTTACCTTCCAGTTGGCACTGACAAGCGCATATTGGTAAAACAGTTTTCTACGTCCCTTTCCTCTATTCTCGACTGCTATTAGTAGTCTCATGAGGCAGATTAAATGTACTGCTACAGGTAGCGACGTTTTGACGGCATCCCGCCGTTCTGTTTGTCCCATACGAAAGATGCATCTGGGTGGTGGATGGTAAGAGACATTGCTTTTGGCGCGCCTTTCGAAACCCGATTGAATGAAGATCGAAATATCTTCCTCTTTAGGACGTAATACATACATCAAAGCCTTCCGGACTGAAATCAACTGCTTCCGACGTTACAAGCGCGTGACCTGCTACACCGTTGATCAATGACGATGATACCCAGCTCTTGATTCCAGTTTCTGTCCAGCCACGTATAACATACCAAATCGAGAAGGGATGTTTAAGTTCTCATTCATCAATTCATGTTCAAAAGTGCGTTTTCTTCGCTATTGTTGCTGGCGAATCGTGTGTCAATGATCCTTTAGGCAGCATGTTGGTATATCCGTATATCCGTATCTCCTACATAATATCAAATCTGCGATGGGAAGATGAGGATCGAGTGTGGCTACTGATCCGAGCGAATAATACAAGAGGACAGTCTGCTGCCCATCCAGTGCCTCCCAACTCTCGGGGTGACGTTGTCTGTGATCTTTGTGGTTTCAAAGCAGCGAGTGAAGGCTACCTGAAGAGTCATCGGGGGAAGGGGCCATGTTTGAAGAGGCAGAAGCCACAGGCAGATCGAACAGTTGTTCTTGAGCGGAGCTTAACACCCCGTGTAAATGTTTTTTTCCAGAACCCCCTGCTTTAGGTAAGCGTCCTCCCCCTACCCTACACAGAATCTCTCATGGAGCTAGAGGAACGGCCGCAGCTGCTTTTGCCAGCAAGATTAGAGACTGTATCCGGTCGAACACGGCCGATAGCTGGACCAGTCTTCTCCGCTTCCCCTCCATTGCCTTCCGGCAACCTGAGAAAGACAGTCAAATGAAGAAATCCCTGACGTCGATCGTGAAGGAGAATGTGTCCCGCCCTGCCATGAACGAAGTGACAGTGACCAGACACAGCAAGAAGGTGCGTAACAAGAAGATGGATGGGGACTCTTTGCTGAAGAGAAGGGTTGAGCAGAAGCTGAAGGATTGTGACGTCAGTGGAGCCGTCCGGATACTTTCCTCGGATGACGTCATAGTCCCGCCCACCTTGGAAACGTTGGAAGCACTCCGCTCAAAGCATCCCGCCGAGCAGGATAACCCGTCGTTTCCGCCGAAAGCGTCCCTCGTGCCCATGGTTGGACAAGTCTCTGCCGAGGAAGTCCTCCAAGCGGTAACCAGCTTTCCTAATGGGTCGGCCGGAGGCCCAGATGGGCTGAGACCTCAGCACCTCAAAGACTGTTTGAGAGGATCAAGAGATCCTGCCTCCACCGAACTTGCTGAGGCGCTTGCCTGCCTCATGACGTTGATGCTGGAAGGAAAAGTGCCTGATGAGATTTGCCCAGTTCTTTACGAAGCCTCTCTGACAGCACTTCTTAAGAAGGATGCTGGAATTAGACCGATCGCTGTTGGCAATACCCTACGTCGCCTGGCAGGTAAGATGATGAGCAAACGAATCATGGAAGCCATGGGAGTGTTGGTTCGACCCCAACAGCTGGGTTACGGTACGAAAGGTGGTGCCGAAGCAGTTGTTAAGAACAGTGCTGGACGGCATAGTAGACACGACGCTCTGAATGACATCATCCATCGTGCACTGACAAGTTGTCAGGTGCATAACATTAGAGAGCCTAATGGACTGCCACGAGATGACGGGAGGCGACCGGATGGCCTGACGCTCATGCCTTGGTGTCAGGGAAAGGCGTTAGCCTGGGACGTTACAGTGGTGGATACTCTGGCACAGACCTATCTCCAGGGATCCACCGAAAGGGTTGGGTTTGCTGCCAACCAAGCTGAGGAAAAGAAACGATCAAAGTACGTGGAGCTGGAAGGACGGTACCTGTTCTGCGCGGTGGAGTTTGAGACTTTCGGTGTTTTCGGGAACGAAGCGAGGGACCTCATCCAGAAGATTGGTAAGAAGATCATGGATAGGACAGGTGAACCAAGATCTCTTTCGTTCTTGAAGCAAAAAATTAGCATTGAGATTCAAAGAGGAAATGCTGCTTGTGTTTTTGGTACTTTTGCTCAAAGTCGAGGTTTGGAAGAGATTTACAATATTTTAGATGCGAAGAAGAACCGCCTTTTGTCTGTGTGATAGATATTGTTTGTTTGTTTTCTGTGTGTGCGGTTTGGTCCTGCCAGGCCGGCATTATGCTTTTGAAATCTGGTTTTTTAGTGGTTTTAGCCGACTCAACATTTAAGGCTTAGTTCTTGAATTAAATCGAGAAGTCGAAATTAAAGTACACGTGCTTCGAACCGCGGTGTGTCCTGCATTGTCAAGTAGCTAGCTCACAACTGTCCGGCTGTTTGGGCAATGTCGATCCGAGTGGTCGTGTTTGCCGACCGTCCAGTTTTTTAAATCGAGCAGTCGGTTAACAGATCTCGCAGGTGAACTTTAGTGTTTAGTGCATTTCAAGATAACTCGTCGGTTGCCCGTAATCTGATGCGTTGGTACCGTTTCTTATACTGAATTGAGAATCAAGTCTGTAACGGTTTTTTATGGATAATTTTTATGGTAATCGACCGAACGAGAAACTTTTGGATAGAAAACATCGTGCCTTCAGATCACTATTTGGAACATATGGGGCACTGGGTTTTGGATCAAAGGTATCTTAGTCCACGACATCAGTTGACGAATCAACTGGCACAGAAAAGCTTAAACGAATTCGCCGGAAGCTTCGCGCTTCACCTTTACCATCGACAATCTTTTGAGCCGAGCTGGAAACTCCATACTGTGCTTCATATTAGAGCTTTCTCAACCTAGTCATGAGATGACTAGGGACGGTTTACGCCAGCAGGCGCACAGTAACAGTTTACGACATCCATAAGAACGGACCTTGGATAGGGTTGAATCTTCCTTGCGATCCTCGTGACTCACCACTGATCGCGGTCATTTTCCCGGATGGCATTCATTCGAAACTCTAGCATTATGCCAGGACTTCGGTATATCGCTTGTCCGCGAGCAGCAGTCTTCGCACACGAAGTTCCGAAGGCAGACGCACATGCAGTCAGCTGCTTTGTTACATATGCTCTATTCTCCCGCTATCTCTACGAAGCCAGTAACCCATGGCGCCGCCTGCGGAACGTACGAGACGTACGGCGTACACGGGTGATTGTGTGGATGACGTAGGCCTGTAGGTGATGCCATGGGTGACAGTCTTCGTGAAGATATCGGGGCGATACAGTACTCCGCTGCGGAGTAGCAGCGTGGATCAGAAAATAGAACCATTCGAAGCATGTTTTCCTTGTACAAGACGCTGTCAGCTGATGCCGGGTCAAACAAAGATATACTCTGAATAAGCCAACTTGCTACCACCTAGCATTTCGACGCGGAAAAGTTCAGTTTGATTTTTGATGATTCATGCATTCATGCTTTCCATACAACTTTCCAAGATGTTTCGATCGAGCACGACATTATCTCAACATCGAACAGTTCGTTTTGTTAACCGCTATGACTTCCGGTGAGGAAGGCGTACCCTACGGAAAGAGATTCAGTCTGCTGGATTCCTCATTTGTGTCCTGAACCCTAATTTGATATAGACGAGCTCGTAGTTGTTTAGTTCGACTGTAAAAATCGAAAGTGAGTACAAAAACGCTGAGTTAACTGAGCAAACGATTTGAAACACTTCAAAAAGTCTTGTTTTAATCATTTCTGATTTTTTGTGCTGAAGGATAACGCGGAATTAGAAAAATACTTCTCGGAAACGCCCTCAAATTTGCGAGTTCTTGTATTTTCCACTTCGCACCTCCCGTGGTTTAAGTCATATTCCGACAAATTCCGCATTAATATATCTCGCCGGAAATTTCTCAGGAAGTAGCAGAACGAGCGGTGAATCCAGAGAAATTGATCTCCGAGATAAGTAATAATCGCATCGAGAAGAATTTGAAGTTAGGAATAGTGGGAAGAATGATCAAAACCAATTCTCGGCCATTCCACTACATTTTAAGTAGACTAGGCTCTTACTCGTACTACCATTTTGCGAAAAGACGTACGCATTCGAGCGGTTAGGTCAGTTAATCGACGAGTTCACCTCCCTCTGTAGGCCGGGACTTCCCATGCGCAACGTGTTTCTCGGAAGAGCTCCTGATAGTAAGTTCTAGAAGCAACACTTCCAAACTTTGTCGCCCTACCTCGGTGAACGATAACGTAGAACATGGTTAGAATTTCTAACTGACAAAGAGACCTCCAGGCCATGTCATACGCCGATCATGCTACCGATGCTTTCACGTCATAGCTATGGCTCTTCGTTCTTGACAAACTATGGGGAGGAAAGCAGCCCTCGAGGGCTGCTTATATCGAAAGTAAAATGCGCATATCTCATGCACACCCCTAAAAATTCAAAACTACATCTCTCAGCTGGTTTCCGATTCCTCCGTGCTTCTCAGCGAGAGATATCTTTGCCCGGTTGCGATACTCGATACACATTATCTTCGAGGATATCACGGAAAGAGAGTGACCAGAGAGAAAGGCTGGAGTGCCAGCCCAGTCAGATGGTAAATTATACCCACAATCCACCTCGCGAAACTCGCGCAACTCCGGTCTGTTACGTGCTGTATTCGAAATTCGGAATTCCAACTCACTCACATTTGATTCGAGCTACGAGGTAAAACCAGCAAACTTGTCCATGCAAAATCGCATGGCGAACTTGCCCGCCTTGGATCTCGGAAAGTACTGACTGCTGTTGCGTGTTTATTGAGTCGTTAGATAGCAGAAAACGTCTCGATTTCACCCAGACTAGTCCGAAAGCAAAGGAGCATGCAGGAGACCTCCTATGAGGTCTTTCAGGAAGAGGGGTTGGTGCTATGTTAAAAAGCCTATGGGAAAACTTTTGAGCCAGTCGACAGAGGCGCGCATGTCGCGTTTTCTGGTCTATGAGAGTACGTCACTTGATCGTTAATGAGCTGCACACCACCTTGTCTTCGCTGGGAACCAGTTGGGTGACATATTTGCGTCGCGCTAACAATATGCGGTACGGTAATGCAACACTGCCAGTTTTCATAAAAGAAATTTGCAAGCTTCTCGAGCTTGCTACGTTTATTTTCGAAAGGGATTGCCACAAAATGCCTCAGTCTAAGCTTTGTACAGCAGTAGAAGTTAGCAAACAGATCATGGATGCTGCCATCCAAGCGGTGAAAACGGAGGAAATGAGCCAGCGTTCGGCAGCTAAGGCATATGGTGAGTCGCAGCAGGCTGAGGAATCGCCTCCAGAATCGTCACACGGGACATCAGGGTGGACAAACGAAGTTTTCCCCGCGGATGGAAACGGAGTTAGTGGAGCTACTGAAAGCATGCTATGATATGGGGATTCCTCTAAATCGATATCACTGCTACCAGCTCTTCTCGCAGGTAGCGGTTGAACTCGGTAAGGTTGGCAACTACTGTTATCCCCTTTGACGATTGCCAGCTAAATATCCCTTTCTTTGATTACAGGTCTGCCGAACACTGCCTGTAACGCTCAGTCGTTTCGAAGTTTCCTTGATCGTCACGACGAAATTTCTCTCCGCATTACGCATGCCTCGAACCGGAAACAAGACCGAGAGTGGACAGCGGAAGTATGCGAGGAGTACATCTCGAAGCTGCAGAAACTGTACGATGAAGGATTCCTTAATATACCGGAGCAAGTCTGGAACTTGGACGAGACAGCATTTGATACTACCAACTTGTTCGACAGGGTGGTCGGGAGGAAAGGAACGAAGCAGATTCCGTCTCAGTACAACGGAACCGCAAAGGAGTGTGTCACGGTGCTACCATGTGGAAATGCTGCTGGACTCCAGCTCAAGCTTCTGGCCTTATACTCGGGCAAGTTTCACCTCAAGTCTCGTCTGGAAGACACTTTTAACATGTGTTACCATGCTGTAAATGAATCCGGATACATGGACCAGCTGAACTTCGCCAACTACATCAAGGAAGTCCTTTCTCCCCGAGATAACAGCAGTGCTGGTAAGTTTCGCTCATATTGCTGTGTGACGTCGGAGCATTTCAGGTGCAATTGTGAAAATTGTTCTGAAAAATGAAGATGCTTGTGAAGTCGGTCGTCATGCCCGTTCTTATTAGGGATTCCCTTCTTGATTTGTTTATTTTCTAGAACGTTATCTTCGTGGACGGCCACTTCTCTCATGTGAACAACCTTCTGCTTGTTCGATATTGCCGAGAGGTTTTCTAGGAGACAGGCAGACGTGTGGAGATCTTCTGTTTCCCGTCTGGCCAAACTTCTCGCCTTCAGCCTTTTGACGTGGCAGCATTCGGCGGAATTAAATACAGATGGAACAAGTACCTCCGTGATCGGCGCGTCAAAACAGGTGGTCCGGTATGTCAGGGAATCAGTTTGTATGTTTTTTACGAATTGAAAGTTTGAAATATTACACCTGATTGTCTTCTAGGTAACGAAGGATACCTTGCTTTCCCATCTGGTCATGTTGTGGTTTCGAACGGACGGGTTTCCGCCGGAGTTCGCTTTCAACGCCGGGACAAACCTGAAGTCGGGCTTTGCACAATGTGGCCGCTTCCCATTCAACCCCGACATGATCCGAAAGACAGTCAAGCCTTACACCGATCCGTCCATCCTTCAACGCGGAATCCGCCAGGTTCAGTCAGAGATAAACCACGACAAGCTGGCGGAAGTGCTGCGCGTAGAGTACGGTATTACTGACGCCGATGGCTTGCAAGAGATAGAAACCTCTGTCGAGAACGTTCTCAAGGGTCTCACCACCGGTATGGTACTTGCGGGTGCAATGGCGAAGACACTAATGGCTGAAGCGCCTAAGAAGAAACGTCTGGGAAAGAACAACATGCTCAGACTGAAAGCTAGTGCTTTGATAACGTCAGACGAAATGGTGGCAGAAATCGAAGCGGAATCCGCCAGAAAGAAAGCCGTCCAAGCTGCTGCTAAAGCCGCCAAATCATCAAGAGCATCTAAGCGAAAGGCACCGGAACCTGAACCAGTGTTAGAGCCTCCCGGAAAGAAAGCCTCGAAAGCTACAACAAAGAAGCCAAGCAGGAAGTGATATCCTTCTTGATTTACCGTGGCCTTTCAATAATGTTCACCTTTTACCTCCCATGTTGAGAAAGAGTAAAAGATGCTCGCGGAAGCATTTGTACTGTATAATGGCAGGATAAATTCTGCGGAAAAAGAGTTAGGTCACACCGCACTTCGTAATAGTTACCGTACGTTGGGGGACAGATACCACGAAATAGTTGCGGTAAGTGTGGTAATAGACGGTGCTTCCACCACGCGGCCTTAAAATGGACAAGTTCGCCATGCGATTTTGCATGGACAAGTTCGCTGGTTTTACCTCGTAATCAAACTAATTCACCAAGCAGTTTCCTACTTCAACGGGTTTTGCAAGCAAGACTGAAGAGCCCTGTTGTTATACAGAAATCGTCGGGATGTAGGGTGCACAGTTATCAAAGAACAGCAGGAGACTTCGAAAGAGGTGGGAACTGAAATCATGACACAATCGATCGCGGAAGACGAGAACGAAAAACATGAAATGCGTCTCTGTCGGAACTCGATAGAGGCAATACGCGCAAAGCCACAGCAATCAGTCAAAAATTCGTCCATTAGAAACTGGAAGACTGACAGACCATTGGCTACAAAAGCGCAAAGTCGGAGCACGCTGCCAACAGAAAATGGAACTTTTGCCAGCGTCTCCTCGCCTTCGCTGTTCCAATCACTGGACAGGAACAGCTGGTATTTTGAAAACTTCGAATCTAATCGGCAGTGGCTCAGTGTGACGTCACTTTGTGACCCTTGTGTTCTGCTAAGTCTCCATTTTCAATAGGCATCCATTCAATCATTAAGGCCTTCAGAGACTGACTACACCTCTGGTGGGATTACACTGGCGGTGCAATTGGCTCCCCCCGCACGTCACGAGTGGACTATTCGTTTCACTGAAAATTAAATTCTACAGTTTTTCTGGTGTAATTACGACCTACTCTGGAGCGACCCGTAATCCCACCAGCTGATGAATTTTCATTTTCCACTTCGCTTTGCCGGAGTCAGCTCGGTGGACCTCGTCCGTCTTACTATCATCCCTTCTTCGCTCTCGTCTTATTCTATTTCGTGGTACTTAATTTATCTGATTCTTCTGAACTGTATCGGACCGAAGAGCGAGGCAACTCGGTTAAGTAGCGATGTGCTGGAATCAGGACGACAACCGGTCAAAAGACGTCCTGGGGAAAGCTCTACCGGGATGCCCTTGCTCTGTTTGAAACGACTGGAGAAGGTGTGACGAAAGGAGACATGTAGCGAGAGAGTGCTGATACCCAGGGTGACAAAATCAATCAAGCTGAACTAAACAGGCTTGTCTACGGAAGAAGCCTGGTCAGTTTCATCAGACAATCAACTTCTCAGTTGAGTAAATGTTGATTGTTGATTTATTCCTAGGTGGTGCCAAGTAATGAAATTCGGATTTTCTGTTGCTACTGAGCTCATGTCGTTCAGAAATCCCACTTTTATCATGTTCCGTTTCACATGTCTAACGTACTGTGTTGCGTGTCTAGGTAGGATGGAAATAGCATGTCCCTTTCGCAGTCGTAT
Organism: Ramazzottius varieornatus; assembly: GCA_001949185.1. Classification (NCBI taxonomy): domain Eukaryota; kingdom Metazoa; phylum Tardigrada; class Eutardigrada; order Parachela; family Ramazzottiidae; genus Ramazzottius; species Ramazzottius varieornatus. Next base: position 8,538,129 of record BDGG01000001.1, read on the forward strand.
ATACCCTGTCTTCTGCGGTAGTCCTGAAATGGCTACGCCTTCCACAGCGGGAAATAAGGATGTGACGGCTGATGATGGGGAATGGAACGAACGACGAGGAAGATAGAGTTGATTATTACACAATGATTTCCTCTTAATGTGTCCTCATTGCGGACGGAACAACCATGAAAACTGGGTTGATCTGGGCACTGTGGAAATCGTCCGACTGCATTGCAGGGCATGCAGCCAGAGGTGGTGTCACGTTATTCTGTGACACTTTGGAGAATGAGGGCCGAGTGCTTCAGCGACGGTCACTCTAAGTGTTATTCCTCTGACTTCACCTAACAAGTTAGCATGTCTGAGGCCCCAATGAAATGCTAATCAACCGGGACGTCCGTACACTTGCAGTCCTGTGGTTGGGATTCACTTCCTAATGTAACCGGTGTACCAACGGCTTTTCCAACGTCCACTCGTTGGATATATCCTCCCCGTGGTAGCCTTTCCTCGAAGCTTCGGTTGCGGCGTCGAGCCGAAACCTGCTGGAGTTCGGCAAACCGCGAAAACAAAACCTCACGAAATTGGTCCTTGACAGCGAAGCACCTTTGGCGGGAACGAAGAAAGGCTCGTCCGTGGAAGTAACTGAAGGCCGGAAACTCAAGTATTCTTGCGCGGCGCGTACCGGAAATACTGAGCGCCCAGTTGAATCTTCTTTCTCAGTTATATGCCTGTTCTTTCTTAGACTCTTTTCTTTTCACTAATGGCCAAGCGTTCCATGTTTCGTAGTTCGCCGATGAAGGATAATTATTTTTTTGGGGACGCGAAGAAGATAGATTCCGAGTGATTTGGGAAACTCAGTCTTTTTGGTTTACCATGCTTCACAGACCAGAGACAATACCGCTCTGGACGGCTGACTTTACAATGACTACTTCGTACGGAGAATTAACAGACAAAGCTAGATACTGAAGTGTTGAGTACTAATATTTACAAGGATGAGGGACAATTAATTTCCCGAAAGTTCGTTATTTGCCCGTGTCTAGCTAATGAGAGACTCAAAACCTCGTTCCCCACCATCCCGATGCGGATTTCAGTGTTAGTTTGAAAAACTGACCTGTTTTCAAGTTGACCTGGGATGGACGCACCTGCGGGCTTTTCCGTAGCCCGAGGAAGGTGTCGGTGACATTTCTTCCCCGTAGTTTTGTCGACAGCCAAGAATCATAGCTACCACGTGAAAGCAGCGCTCATACGATCGGCGCATGACATGGTATGAACGTCCCCTTGTGAGCTATAGTCGGAAAACGGTTTGTTGCTGGCATAACCAAATGAAAATCTGAGGACAGACAGATCACTGACTAAATGTGGATACTGGGCACTTATATAAGAAGTGACCATAAAACGAGCCACGTATTCAGAGTGTGACTCGAACGTTACAATGGAGAATTAACGAACCCGATGACTTCAACGTCAAATCCTTGAGAAACCGCCTTTGTTTTCAGCGAAAAACCGGGTCCGACGTTGGAAAACCTCACTCGAATCATTCAGTGTGCCGCTCCGCCCGTACTAACTTCACCAGTTATGTTGTGATAGTTATCTGCTGGCGTCGTCTTGTAATGACGAGATAACTCCATTTCTGACCTCTGCCAAAGGTCGACCAAGACAACAGAGAAGAGCGGCAACCACAATCATAAGTTTGCTATAGAAGGCTAGAAATAACTTTCTGTAAACCCGAACGTTACTAACCTGTTCTGCTTTATGGTTTCACTTGGTATGCCGCTACGAATACTGGATTACACAAATGTCTGTAACTACTCGAGTTTTTCTTTAAAGAGGACAAAAGTCAAGGACACTTTCGCCAAGCGGGAACGCCATCGGTGTACGAGAAACGGACTATGAGCAACTCACCATATTCTAGCTGAAACAAGCACAACCTAGAAAGAAGGACGACCTACAACTTTAGGATGTTCGAATGCGTAAACCCACTTCTCTGTTTTTGTGTGTTCTAATCTAGTTCGAAAAGCGGCGGCATTCCTCGCTCAACCTCACAGCGTCCGAGAATTCCAACGGTTTTGTAAGTGTCATTTTGCGCGACTAGAAGGCTAGATCTCTTATGTGAACACAAAGACGGCCAGTAAACATGTCATACACGGTCATTTTTGTATGGACTAGATAAAGTGCTCCGGAAGAGGAAAATACGTAAAACTATCCCGTCGCTATCTGTGATTTTGCTCCATTTTGACACCACTGCGTTGTCTCCCATAAAGACCTGCAGCCGACTGTGTCTGTTGTGTGCCAAGTAACTTACCTTATGCACTCGTTGGTTTTTCTTGGAAGAACGAAAGAAACATGCCGTTGTTCGTGGTTTTGTTTGCTGCTCTTTCCCCGTGACCATCGTTTCGTGCAGACGAAGAAGCATAAAGTATGAACAAGGCCGCTTGCTGTTCTACAGGTTATGCTGATGGGCTTTCCCTAGCACCCGATTTTTCTAGTTTTTTAACAAAACAAGGTATGATTATTTATAGAAGAATAAACGACACTGCACGCCAATTCTTTGTGTATGGCTTGAATCGTAGACAGGCGAAAAAATCACTGTGGATTCATGATAAAGACTCATTGTTTACAGCGAATAGACCCTGGCACAAGATTGAAATGCTCTACTAGTTCTCGCACTAAATATCTTTCGATGTGACCAGATTTTCGAGACTTTCAAAAAAATCGGCGCGAATTGTCCAAGAGTTCGAAAAGAAAATTCACCTGGCCTTAAAACATTTTGAGAGTCGATTATTCGACATGTTTTGATTCTCCGGTGAGGGACTCTTACACAGTAGGGTCCAGTCGTACGTAGAAATATGCTATATTTCAGCCTTCGGCCAGTAGAGCATTGAAACATCATAAGCTATTGACCTAGAGGATTTGAACATTATCCATTTGTCATTTACCAGCAAATCCATCACATTTCTGCTATTTTCAGGTGATGAAAAAGACCTGCTGACCGTGCTGACCTGCTGACCGTGATCTCCCGCCGATTTCCGGTTCTGTCTGGCTAAATAATAAAGCAAAGTGTTGGGCGATGCTTAGGAAATAATTTGGAATTTTAGCTGCTCACGGTAGCTGAGGTAATTGTCAGTTAGCCAAGTATTCGCCAGTTTGGCGAGTTAAAAGAGTTAGGTATCGCTCCTCGTACTGAATGAGCAAACACTGCAAGGTTTGGCTTCGTAAGTTTTCTTATCGAAAAAAACCTCTATCGAGCCTTAGCAAGTGTCCTAGGCTGACGTATGTGAGCGTGCATAACCTGAATGCTCACTGGGTAACGCGGAGAATTTACATTCACCTGTGTGATCAACGTAATTTCGGAATGCTATTTGGAGCTAGACAGGCAATGAACAGCTCATACCGTGCGAAAAACCAACGGACATGCGGAAGATCGATGAATTCTGTTGATCTCAAGCTCGTTCGAAATATATGGGACCTGAATTTCCGTATAAATAGACTGCAACCCGATATCTAGTCTGAATAAACCGCAAGTTCATCCCAGTACATCCCCAAGACGCGCGTTGAGCCTCATCATGCCATTCCCGATCTTTCTTCTCACGGTTTGTGTGGTGCTGGTACCCTATGTCGCTTCTTTCGGTTCGCGTGACTCTAGAGCCGGAGGTGCAAGTGGTAGCTGCTCAACGATACAGAGGCGTATGGTTATCGGCTGTAACTGCACCATGCCGGGTATCCCTTGCGGGCAAAATTCGATTTGTGTTCGCTCAGCTGGATCTTCAACAGGACTAAAGTGCCAATGTGGCTCCGGGTTCACCGGCACAAATAATGGATGTCAGGAAAATTTGGCTGTTCAGGACCAGTGGGTGTATTTCGTCGGTTCACAAACATGCACCAACGAAAGGGTTTTCGACTTGGTAAGTGTTTTCGTCCAAATTTTAGTGCAAAATGTTCAGGACTGATGTTGTAGGCATGCGGGGGAACACCTCCGCTAACATGTTCACTCAATTTCTTTAACGCAACCGACACTGCGTCAGGAAAATCATACGGCGGTACTCCTCCTTTCTTGAATGTGGTCAATCCAAGCACTGGGTGCTGCTTTGTCACCGCAGCCGCCGCGGCTCCAGAGGAAGACATATACGTGTGCTACGGGGCTACCGCAACCGATGCAGCCGGAGCTTCGGTTTCAACAACCAGCGGTGTCTGTGTAAGCACGTGTACCGGCCTCCTGAAGCACAGGTATCTTCAGCTGTATTTTTGCAGGTTCTGTTTCAAAAACCCACTGCAAATGCAAACTGCCCCGCAATAGTGCCAGGACCTTTGACTCTGGCCTCCTCTGGACCGACGTTTATCGACAACTGTTTCGATCCAAACCTTCCGATTATTACGTTACAGGTAATATGGCGTGTCCCGCCTCTGCTATTCAGGGGTATATACTTTATGCACCGTAAGGGTGCAATATTGTAGTAATCACGGCCTTAGTTACAAAAACCGAATCGGGTTTCGATCAGTGAAAACTCATCTTTGCGTTTGCGCTAGCCCTCCGGGGGAACTGGTCCCTTCACCTACTCAATTGTGGTGGACCAGAGTAGCGTGATCGGGCTCTCGACTGCCGACCAGCTGGCACTGTTTGCAGCACCGGGATTTTCGAATGGCCTCCTTCGCCTACTGAACCCTTCCACTGGAGGAGTGACTCTTTTGCCGGTGGGTCCGGGTCCCAGCGGGATTCAGCAAACCATTACCCTCTGTTACACGGCAACGGTGACCGACGCTAAAAGAGCGACAGCATCGACCAGATTTTGCGTAAGTTTTAACTTACAATCACATTCCTTCCAATACGAACAACCTTTCCTTTGACAGGCAACGATTGAAGGAAATGATTGTCCGGTTGTAATTGGTAGTGGCTAACACCGCAAGCTATTGCTTACAATCAATCTACGCGTTGGTTCTCAAACGGAGAAATGGCTAATAATAATGTTTTTTCCGTGTTAATTTATGTGTGTAATGTATTAGTAAATATAAGAGTATATCCGTATATTCTAACCGATCATGCTGTCGCATTCGGCTGTTTAGAAGTAAAAATGCGCTTCCAAAGTAGTAACAGCTATTGCAAAATCTCACAGCTAGAACATTATACTTGCTTTGCCAACTCACCGGCATTGGCAAGATCACTGAAAACCGGCCAAAAATGGAGGACTGGTTAGTTTTGACCAGCCGCTCTCCACAGCTGCTGTCCACAATTTTGTTCATACTAACAACTAGGCTAATAGGACGCACAGAACGTTTTGCAGAGCAACCGATTCAAGCTAAACCAGACACGTTAAAGTACACAAGCTGAAAACTACCTCTGGGCCGTGGAGAGGCAACTCAAGTATAATGTGCAAGAAGTTAGGCTCAACAAGCAATTCAGTGCATGGTGACAACTATTGTGCCAGGGCAACGAGTAGTGGCCTTACCGTTGTCGTAAACGCCATAGTACATGCAAGCCGAGGAGGTTTGGGCCAGTAAAAAGTATGGAGTAAACGGGAACGAGGGCAAAGTTCAAGTTCAACCGTAGAAAATTGAGGGGAAGTGCATAACAGTGAATTAGTCCCATACGTACATACTTACGTGTCGCCTTCTCGGAATCTCTTGGCCCAAACCTTTAACTGGCCCAAAAATCGTCAGATTCCGTGTAAGCGTTCAGGCGTGGAGTGTCTTACAGGCAATAAACCGGTTTACCAACTGCCAGCTCGGTAAAGAATAATTGGCGCAGTGAAGACGTACGAGGAGCAAAGCCTCACTTTTCTAACGAGCGTACTTGGCTAGGTCAAATTCTGCAGGTGGCACGGCCATGTGTCTTGTCAGCTGATAACGTTCTACCGCCATAACGACCGAGCAAACGTTAGCAGAGTTATAGCAGTTCCAATTTTCGATATAAGTGATGGTGACCGTCAGTGTGCACCTACGACGCAGTCAGTTTGTTTCTACTGTTGACATCACATGCGACTGAACCACTATGCAAAGTTACCAACAATTCGCTCGGAAGTTAGCAAAGTTTTAGCTGGTCCCATTCGAATACAACCCAGCCGTAAAGCTGTAGTAACGCTACACCACAACTAACCGATTTCTATTCAGCACGGCACATATACGGGCTGACTGAATCAGCCGATCCCAGCTACAGTACGCCCTCTGCAGAAAGTGCTCTCCCTAATATCGGAAGCCATTTTCAAACGACCTTCCTTTCTGATCTATTTCCGCTACGATCTGTTACTCATTTCTAGACCAAGCTGGTCCCGATTGAGGCAAAGTGTTCAGACAAATGTACAAACAAATTTGATTTCTGGCTGGAAGACTATTGGGGAAGTCGTCAGTTAGAAAAGTTGTCCCTAGTTTGGCGAGTTAGCAGAAATAGGCTTTGCACCTCGTACACAGTTTTGAAGTCACATTCCCCAAGTGATTTGTTTGAAACGCAGCCAACGTTGGTAGCATTTAAGGCGGCATATTTACTGTGTCAGGCACGGGCGGTGGGCCACGGTGGGCCACGGGGGGCCCCAAGGGTGTTAGTCGGCAAGGTCGACAGGAGAACCCCTGACTAGAAGTCATACGACTGAAGAAGCAGTACGAGTTACAGGACATAATCCGGGCTTAGTGGTTTTCCCACCACAACTCGGACATATTTTTTCCTCAGTTCCTGCTGTACGTTATCACTTGTTCCTTGTTTCCTACGGTACACGAGTCTATCTTCTCGAGGTCTGAACACGTTTGGAAACAGTAAAATATTGCAAGTCGTCGCAACCTGTCGTGGGATGCACATGAGTCTGTCCAATGCTATAGAACCTAAAGTTGTATCAACAGACGTACGATCAGAAATCAATCAAGCGTTGATTGAAATTGTTGAACTTTACGCATTGCTCGAATTATGATGCGAAAATCACTATGCCCGAATTACGTCCTGTACTTCGTAGATCAATAGACAAATTGCCTGTTTACTGTTTTTTGCTGATTATAAGATTTCCAGGTGGGATCTCCTGCCCATCTCGCCCACTGGCACACTGCAGACCCGCGAGGGCTACTGAGCGTAAATGCTATGCTTGAGCATAACGTTGAATCCTGCCGTCTGTACTCGGGCATATGCAGTGATGGGTGCACAGAACTGATGGCTTGAACAGAAGCTAACATCCCACTCCAGGGCAACTACGGAAATGCGTCTGGAGAGAACGAGGAGCAGTTCAGTTTCAAGGACAATGATTATTGTATCATATAACGCTGCAATCCTTTCGTCGATCCAAGTTTGACAACTTTGGGTCGATTAGCGAAAGAATAATTCCCGATGTTTTGATATCCACTGTTCTATCATTCGCCAGTCGAAGATTCATTCGGTACGTTCGACAAAGTTGAAAGCTACATGGTTGTTCTATTGCCGATCAAGATGACAGGCATGATCGTCAAAGCTGAAACCTGAACTAAGTTTGGTCTGCCGTTTTCCTTCAAGAACATGTCATCTGCAGTATCCCAGGTTCCTACGGATTCTGACGCCAACTCTGCTCGATTTAGCCCAAGTTTTGCAAATATGCCGGGTAAAGACGACAGCGACAACTACTTCGCGGAAACTAAGTGCGTGCTGAAGTTGGTACAGCGGGACATTTGACAGTCACCATTTCTTACGGGATCCTGCTCAAAACTGCAGCTTTGGCAGCGAAAAAGATCAGACTGCTTATTTTCCTTTCGGTGATTCACATATCTCATGTATCAGGTGCGGAAGTATGACTTGTTAGTCCTTGAAAACCCTAACTTCAAAATTTCATAGTTACACTCCCCCTTGTCTTTTTGTCCTGCGCCTTTTTCAAAGTCACTCTGTCAACTCCTAGCTATCGTTTGGCGTTCCATCAACCCAAGTTTTTCAGCTTCGGGGTAGGGCAGGAATGTTTTTTTCGGAATCATGGATAGCCAAAATTTTAAGTGATTCATCTGTTCGAATTTTATCAAGGCTTCAACGCATCCCACACAGGCGCGAAGACATGCTTTGTTTCTCTTGATAAAGAAGCTATTAGTTAAATCGCTGAGGTTGGGTAATTCTTCTCAGCTCTGGAGATTTCTAGGTCGGAAGTCACCCTTACGGAAGACCGAAACTGCCGTTGGACAATAACATACTCGGGGAGTCTGTTCAATCCAATTCTCCCCGAACTCTGGTAAAATCTTTACGAGACTCTAAGGTGTCTAATTAAATCTTTGCTGGACATCCGGACAAAACGGGAAGACAAAACACTTGTGGAATCGGATTCCCCGTTTACCTCGCGCACCTTACTATGAACGCAGAATTTGGTTTTCCGTAACCTCAAGTTCCTGAATGACAGCAAACTGATCCCCAGGTCACATCGTTACCGGTGACAACGAATGGACTTTGTAAGACATTCTGAAGCAAAAATTGGAATGTCTCGAAGCAGCGGAAGTGCCGCAGAAAATATCGAGTCGTGAGCTGCACCACAGGCAAACTACGGTTACTGTCTTGTTGCTATCATATAGTGTAGAGCGCTGTAAAATCGTTCTGCCCAGCATAGCGATAGGTGTGAACTACACCTCTCTGGAATGGGTAAGAATGATGGGAAAAAAATGTCGTTCACTGAACGAAATTATTCAGTTAACTCAAAGCACTACTGTTGCACGTCAGCTCTAGAGTGCACACTGACCAAAACGCTTTCGCAAACTGCAGGAGGAGAAAATGGAAACTCTCCTTCACACACCAAGAAGTCGGGATCCGATCCTAACGGACCATCCCCATATCGCAAAATCAGAGCACCTGTACTGAGATAGAAAAACTTTCTCCAGAGAGGCTGCAAAAAATGGGTGCGGAGAGTTTATCTTTTACCTTTCCCCATACAGCTACAGCAAAAGGCACGAACACGACACCAAAAAACTGAATGAAGTACCTTGCTAGTATGGGTGGATAACCTGATCAAAATTTCCGAGGTTCGAAGTCAGGAGAAATTTTTGAAAATTTTCGTCGGAGGAGTAACAAGTCATGCTTCCGCATCTGATAACGTTTGAAGCTGCTTTCCGCGTAGAGGCATAGCTCGTTTGCGTGCAATGAAACGTAAGATGGAAAATCCAGCTGAAATGACTTGCCGTGACGACGACTTTTTGCCTTGAACAAACCGGGGTCTCTGCAACTGCGTCTGTAAGTATTCATTCTTGAATCACCTTTAATGAGAACACAACTCTCCAGGTCCGTACTCGAAATTGAGAAAATTTGAAGGAATATCACACTGACCCTCTGTTTCACAACTCTTGTACCTTAATTCGCTCTGGTCGTTATTCTCCTGCTGTAAAGTTTTACAGGTTATCAATCCAATCAACACGGTTACTCTATCCAGTCAAAGAATCAAGCGTCTACCAACAGCAGCTTCGAACATTGGTTGACAGGGTACGCTGCATCTGCCAATCAAATCCGTTGACAGCTCACTTCTCGGCGTTAACGAATTTCCGCCCCGAAAAGCCAAAGCTCCAGATCAGTTGCTCACCAAATCTGTGGTAGAAACAGGGGAAACTTTAAATGCCTCATATACCTTGCAGAGAGTCTCTCTGCAGGTTTCCTCCAAGTGGACTCTGAAATTACTCTCAGTCGCTTTCCTTCTTCTACCAGGTATGTTCATTTCACAGTTTTATGGCGGCTACCACCGATCACCCGTATGACCTGTGTGGGACGTGTTGATGAGCGAAGCAAAGTTGATGAACTTAAAGACCACAAAAGTATGCGGAGAAAGCGCAGAAAGGCTGGCGACACAGCAGAGCCAACTAACTGCTGATCCCGAAGTCGACGTTCCCTTCCACCAAACGCTCCGATGAATCTTCCAGTTTCCCCGGAACCGCGAACGGATTCCTAAAGGTGAGAGACCGTCCGTAGCAGCAGCACTCCTGAAGCTCATGAGAGATCGCGTACAGAAGTATGACACTGCCGACTGTTTATGGCTTTCTCCGCGAAAGTTTTCGCCTAGCTTGACAAAGCCACGAAAAGACAGTAAAATCTCTCACGTTCATCGTCAAGGCTAACATCCCCCAACCACAAGCCACGAGTGCAGTCCAGCAAAAGCCCACAAACGGAAAGCTGAGCTCAAAATCCATCGTCAGGTGCACATTTCCGGGAGTATGGCTCCCGTCTGTTGCAGAGCTGATGCTGCTAGGAGCTCGTGTTCTTCAAAAAGTAATACCTAGTGTGCTGACAGAAATGACAAGTTGAACTGATTTCAACAAGGCTGGAGAACATCGATGCACACTACGCTTTTTTTCTTCTTAAGAACTGTCTGTTTCTACCTAAGGTGCTTCACGATCTCTTTTGCAGTCCCGTTTGGAAGCGCCCAGACCGTCTTCGCGTCTTCGACGAAATCTACCGCTCCGAAGTTAACGAACAACAAGATGTCCGATTCTGTCTGGAAACAAGACAGCTTTCCTATCGCTAGAGGTGGCCTTGGCCTGCGCGGGTCGACAAGATTGCTTTCCGGCTCACTTGGCACCTATCTTCTTGGTTAAGGCTTTGGTCTCGTCAGCAGTCACCGATGCAGTTGACAGTGGGCTTTGTGTGGGGTAGGACACGAAGCAGCAGTCCAGAAAAGAGCTTCGTAGTGTGGAGTTCGGAACCTGGGCTTCGACGTGTTCCAGATTCAGGTGACATCCGAGGGTGCAGGTGGCGACAATGTTTCGGACTTCTGATCGTGTCGCTATGCCGACAGACGTGTGCCTTGTCCTGGTGGTGTTTTCCTTGTCAGCCAGCTGACCGAATCGTGGACATCCAAGGTCTTCCAGGTTTTTGCCGGCAGGTATGCAGTTTTCCGACGGGCGATACTTCTGCAAACCCCTGACGTAGAAGTAGATGTTCGCAGGTCGTGCGATTAGATAACCATCGAAGAGGGCGCTACAGGAGTTCGGAACGTCGTGCGGAGCGCGAAATCCTCTGGACCCCCAGATCAGTCCGTGCGAATGCGTTGCTTGATTGATCAGGTCACGACCTCGTTCGGCAGCGTTTGATGGTAGCTCGGCAGTGAACATGTGGCCGTTGGTCTATTTTCCAGCATTCTTTTCATGGACTACGAAAAAAATGCGGCTTGATATGTAGCTTTTGGTCAATTGTCAACAGGTCAGTTTAATACGACTTTGGTTTTCATGCTGAAGACTGTAAGTGAGTTGAAGGGATGATCTCATATCCGATTTATGCTCGACTTTGAGTTCCTTACGGATCCATCGTGTGTGAACCTGCACTGGCTAGTGGTCCTGACCACTGGGAAGGCCGAGCGAATGCGATAATAACAAAAGAGCAAAAAAATGCGGAGGATGACGGATCAGGCTCTTCAAACCCCCCTTCCCCCTTCCCTTTTGCGGAAGACTTCTGAAACTGGCAAAGTCTTTCTTGTGGTTGGATGTTTTCCTCAATGCTCCCTTGTGACAGGCATATGGAGTTTGCTTTGGATTGCGAATAAAAAGTTTTTGCAACCCCGGCCAACTCGCGCATCGTTTCACATAATAGAGTTTGCGATATTGGAAAGCTTCACCATTTACGACACACATTGACTTTTCGACAGGCCTATAAAGGACTCGCTTCGCTCGTCCTGAATATTGGGCAAATCTGATTTTATGCTCCGGATAATTGAGGAAAAGATCTAGTTCATCGACCACGCTCCCATTCGCATTGCGTACTACTACAGATGAGATTAGCCCAAGTTTGAAGAAATTGCTCTCGAACACCTCGAACAATTGAATTTCATCACAGCAGGTGGTGGATTTTGACCACATTTCCGACTATAAAGTTTCCACTCTGTTGATAGTGGATGATCTTGCTCAGACGGTGGCCAGTGACCGTCGTTGCAGCACGATCTTCACTCAAGATTCTCACCATGAGAACGTTTCTGTCATCTTGGTTTCTGTCATCTTAGCAGAACTTGTACACTCAAGGAAGATTCGTGCGGGATAATCAGCTGAACACGCAGTATATCGTACTGCACACAAACTGCCGTGCTCGAAACGACGATGCACGGACCTTTCGACGATGGAGATGTGTTCTAAAATTGCTAGCCCTGAAGCGCTACCCTTATTATAGGGAAGCAGCAAGTACTGCAAAGAGGCGGTTTCATTGGAGGCATTTTGCCTATCGCTGCTTCAGTTTTATCTATCTTTGTCAGCAATGGATGAGTACTGCATAGGGCTTAAATGAATACTGGATGCTCAGAAGCAAGAGATGCCGGCTTCACCACCCGCCGACGCCCGTGACGTTATAACTCAGCGCGGTTTAATCAGATTCATGTGTGATCGTTCTGATATTAACGAACAAGAACGAAACCACATGTTCAGCACTACCCTGGAGAAGTACGTGGCTCTAACCAACGAACATCAGGAAACCAATCGTGCCATCAGCGCTCCTCAATAGACGGCTTCTATTTGCGGTCCTGTGTGCCCCAGGTTGATTTCCCAACGTAAGTAACCGCTGCTCTTGCGGAAAAGATATCATTCCGAGAAAAGAGGGTGGCCGGGAGGGAAGAGGATGCAAAAAGACCGCACAGTCAGGAACTGAAGTAGCCGTTCAGCGTATGCCAGCTGTCACCTCTGTGGCTACTGCACCTCGGGCAAGATGACGAAAACGTACAGCCAAAGACGAGACATCTAACAAACGGATTAATCAAGGATCAGAGGTTGAGCTGCGACCACAGCGTGCTCGTACCGTAACTTCAGTGGCCACTGCTCGTCCAGTACGACGAGTCAAAGAAGATCCGATATAAGCAGCATCAAGAACTGGAAGACAAAGTTGTCGACGACTCTCTCGTTACAAAGTTGGAGCCGATAGAGACTCCCACCAAGCCCCCAAGCAGCAGCAGAGAGAGAAGCCTGTCGAGCCCATCAACAAGCGTCACCATGACAAAAAGCGGGCATCCAACCGTAAATGTAGCGGCACGGAAATTAGGTTGCTGAAACCCAAAAGGACGAAAGAGCGGGTAGGATAATTAAAGTCTGGATGGATTTTTCTTCGATAACTGTAAGAATGGCCGGGTGTTTGCCCACGGTATTTTGACATATGTTACGTTATGTTACGTTATGTTACGTTAAGTTTGCCAGTTATTGTTGTCATAATAGGCGCCCCGTGGCACAAAACACCTGCATCCTCGTCGTCCGGTTCACTTGGTAGCGTCGAGCGGTTGAAACGCGCAAACGAAGGGGACGAAGATCCTAAGAGCATTCAACGAGTACTGCAACACGTCAAGACGACCACTACTAGAAAATCAGTCCGACGCAAGTTCACGCAGAATCGCCTCATTACAGAAACCTCAAACAACAGTACGAGGTCGACCGAAGCAAGTACGCGGGCACTACCAAGAGGTACACCCTTGGAAAAACCTCGCCCAGTATGCCCGTAACTCGCATGACCATTAACCACTATATGATCTTCAATCTGTTCGCGGGTACTTGGAAAAGGCTATACAATAATGCGCTGTGTTTAGATTCAGCGTGAAAGAAGCCAACGGGCATGCGGCTGGCTCCCAGTCTGCCCCAAAAAGTGCCATCACGTGGGTGGCCAAACTTAACATGGGAACGCCTCTTCGTTCGGCTTGAATATTCTACAGTCGTGATGCAACGTTTTCGGGACTTTCCCCTTCACCCAAATTCCATCCCCTTCTCCCTTCCTACACCCCTTTCCCCTACCCTCTTCCCCCTTGCCCTTTGCCCCTGGCTTCTTGCTTTTTGCCCTCTGCCCCTTGCCCTGCTCCTTCCCTACTCCCTTTCTCCGTCCCCTTACCTCCTCCCGCGACCCTTCCCCTCCGCCCCCTTGTTCCGTCGGAGTCTTTTGGGAAGGCATTACCCGGATCGGGAAGATCGGCTGCTCATAGCGTGGGTTCAACTGATGGTCGTTCCAAGAAAGTATATCCGCGTCTCGCGCGGCACCACGTTCTTGGAGCAACTAACCGTTCAACTACTGCTAATCGAAAGAATAGTTGTTTGAAGGCCGTGGATGAATTGATGGAAACAATTTGTGGACACCTGTATACACGGAAATCATGCTCCAAAGGCAGGACAATCTATGTAGGAGTTCGGGGAAAGGTGGAGTTGCTCGCTTCCGTATGTTCGATCGGGAATCAGAAACTACGGTCGGCCATGCACGGGCATATTGCTAGCCAGGAACATCCAACTGCTACTGAGTATGCATGTGCGTGAGTGAACGCATCACGCACGTGCGCGCGATGTTTTAGATCGGCTGTGGCGCGCTCGCCGATGGCCGTGCGTTTGGCGCCGAGTCAGTCTCAAACCGCTTCATTTTTATTGTTCCTTTGTGGCCAAACTTAAAATTGCCCGACTCTCTCTTTAAAAGCACCTCGCTTCGCTCGGCCGGAAGATGACGGCGTACGAAGTTTGCTAGAAGTGGTCGACTGCTTCAGTAGATGCGCATCAGTACAGGCCTTGCTTAGTAGAGAAAGTATAGTGGTTAAACTGGCTCTTGAACGAGTCTTCAAGTAGCTGGATATGTCGGAGAAATAACAGGTTGGTAAAGGCTCAGAATTCTACAACGCAGTGGACAGGAGCTTTTTGAGTGAGAAAGAGGTTATGACCTTCTTTACCGAGAACAATTACATCAAATGCGGCATGGTTGAGCGGTTAATTCGTGCCTTTAAGACTCGGATATTTCGCTATTTCCAATCCCTCTACAACACTCGCTACAGTGATCGGCCACGTGATGTTTTTTTACGCCCACCATCATTCCGTACACAGTGCCCCGTGGGAAAAAAAACCTGACGATGCTAAGCCAGAGAACTCGGTTTCGGACTTCAGCTTACTGTGCGGTAGAGTGCTCCCAGGAAAGTCAGGGATACCTCGGTCGAAGGTTGAGGATCTTGTCCGCATCTCAAAAACATACTACAGTTTGAAAAAGGGTGCGACGATAACTTCAGCTTGACATCTATTAGACGACCAAAGTCAAACGACTGTCGTTCGTGTATGCGAAGGAGAAGAATCCCAATACCAATAAGGCTATTACAGGTTAGCTTTGTCAACCGGAATTGTCACTGGTTCGCGATCGTATGAACTTGACATTTAAGTCGTGAAGTACTGGAGCGACGAACTCGTAATCGCCGACAGAAAGTCTTGTCAGGCGGCTGGAATACGGACTCGAAAACGATTCATAGATACCAGCAAGATGGACGAAGACAATGGCTTTCGCCTCACTCTACCCAGTGATGCCTGCATGGAAAACTATCCAACCAACAACGCAGCCAGCTGGACCACCAAGCTAGGAACTCCATCGACCTGGAAGGCCGGTGGGACATGAGCCTTTCCGGACTTCACTACATGCAGAGCACGTGTTTCATTCCCACGGATCAATAGATGGTTGTCTACTATCCCCACAGTAACATTTCGTCTGCCCGACTGTACCGAGACTGTCCCAGCTGGGGTGTATATTCAACCCAATCTTTGATTGATTGCACCAGTCGACAGACAGGCACTCTACTGCCATACCCAGACGCGGAACCGATCACACAGTTTAAAATCAAAATCCGGCCCGATCGCCGTGTGTATATCTTCGTGGGTGCCCCTTGAGCCACCGTCTACATTGACGCCGCTTCGATAATCTTGCAGCCCATACTGGGATTCAACCTGAATCAAAGCATCTTAACTCCAACGCATGAGGAGAGCAAGATCTACGTTGGCAAAGACTAACCTGAGTATCCCATCAAGCATGCTGGCAAACGTCTTGTTGATCTGAAATCTGGTAACCAACCCATGTTCGGTACTGTGACGGAGCTGACTATTTCTACTCAAGCGACACTTTGTTGCAAACTTTAAGGGCTGTACCTATAAGAAGCGAAGCGATGGAGGTCGAAACGGAATCTTGACTTGCGCATGTTCAACCACCTGTTAGGGACTATCTTCGACTTCGAAAGCTGGGTTCTAGAGAAGTTTTGCCTCTGTGCTACTGTACGTAATATTACACCATGGGAAAATTTAGGACTCAGGCTGTGTACAGAGTATCGGAGGCTCAGAGAAATCTGCGAGCTCAGGCGGAAAGTGGAATGTCGCTGCGAGCTTATGCAAAAGCGGTGAAGATACCGCGTTCAACGATATCTCTGTGGAGGTTGGACAAAGTTTGAAGCTGTTTGCGTCTTTAACCGTTCATGTTCTAAATATATATCGTTTCAGAAAAAAGTTACCTGAAGGCACTTTTAAGGACGACGTAAGCCGATGTACGAGCCAATAGAGAAAAGGGTCTATAACGAAGTGATCAAAAGTAGAAATATTGGACTTCCGGTGCGCAATAGCGACGTCTGATCTTGGGCATTACAGTTCGCCAAGGCATTGAATATCCACGGATTCAAAGCGTCTTGTGGTTGGATATCCAAGCTAAAGAAGAAGTATCGTTTGACTTATCGAGCAATAACTAAGGTCGGACGAAACACCACGAAGACTCCCGCAGACGAAGTAAGCCGAACACAAACTCCCTCGCTGGTTTTACCGTTTCCTGTAAATCTGTTGAGGCTTATGCTGTCTTTTGTTTGCTCGAATAGCTTGCCGAACATGTTTTCATGGAGCGAGTGGAAGCAATCGTCACTCTGGAGAAAACCCATCCAGGCCGTATAATCAACTTTGACCAGACTAGTGTCCTCTTGCAAAACACGTACGGAAAGACTTCATCACCTGTTGGAGTCAAACAAGTTCACGTCGTTCAGCCACCCGGTGAGAAGGAACGATTTACGGTAGGCCTCGCTGTGACGGGAGACGGACAGAAATTTCCAGCTGTGATAGTTTTCACAGGTGGAGTGAAGACTGGTCAGCTCTCGCGTAACATTCTAGCGAAGTTAGTGATTCCCGGCAACGTCAACGTCTTTTCTACCCGAACTCATTTAACATTTGGTCATAGTGCAATTTGTTTTCTAGGTGAGGGGACAGTTGGATAACGTATCTAGCAGAATCTCCCTGACGTTAGACCCATGAACATCTGTAGCCCAGGAAGGATACATGGGGATTACTGCACACTGGGCGGCTTCTGAATTCGAGCTAGAGGAACTACTGCTCGGGTTTGTCAGCTTACATTCCGGGGAACCGCTGAAAGAAGAAGTCATGGAAATCTTAAGAGAGTACGGTATCGCACACAAGACGTTCGGTTGGACCGTGGATGGGGCTGCTAACATGAAAGCCTTTTTTAACGATATAAAACCAGAACTTCAACTAGAACGCCAAAGCCAGAATTTTAATACACAAGGTTCAACATCACGAACCAGTTTCGTACGAGAAAAGTTCAAAGACTAACTTGCTTTGGTAACTAGGACCTAATGTGCTGGAAAAATATTTTTCATTTGTTTTTTGCAGTGTCAGAATTCCGTCTACGATGTGTCTGCCATGTAATGGACAACGTAGCGGAAGTTGGTGTCGAAGATGACCTGAAGATTGTAAGCCGAATACGCGAAATGGTGAAATTCGTCCGAAAGCCTAAAGCAAAGAAGCAGTACATCGCGCTACGAGAGTCAGAGAAGGACAAGGACAAAGACAGGCACCTCAGATTACCCTTGGATGTCTCGACAAGATGGAACAGTACTCTACCAATGCTGCGCGGTGCTTACGAGGCAAGACATCATCTGAAAAGGTATGCTGCTACTTATGGTACCACCGCGTTCAAGAAGAATTTGCTCAAAGATTCCGAATGGGAAGACGTGAGCCGTCTGATAAGTTTCCTGGTGCCGTTAGAGCAAGCTACTAACGACTGCTCGGCATCACGCTGTCCTACGTTTCACCTCGGCAAGCAGTGTCTTTCGATTCTCCACGACCACATCAAGGTAAAATAGTTAAGTGAGAGAAGAGCTGCGTTAATTTGTCAAATGTGGTTCCACGTGTCCACTTTGGATCATAGATTCTCTAGTTACTTTATTGGAACAAACCTATTTTTTCACGGAATTCAATCTAGTTATATATTGAAAATCCGAATTGAAGTTGCTCTTCTCTCAGGTTAATTATTTTTCCTTAAGGTTATGCAAGATAATCCAACCGAGGTAAGGGTGAACTTCCGAATTCACTAAATTGGTGTTTGTGCATGATAATCATTTGCAGAAACCCTATATCAAAAGAACTGCTGCGAAGATGGCAGCCAAGCTGACGTCAGTGGAGCCCGATAGTTGGCAGCAAGAAGCCGCAACCGTGGCTCTTCTTTTGGATCCACGCGTCAAAACAAATGCCTTCGCGAACCCGGAAGAGAAGCTACGAGCCATTGAAGTGCTGAAGAAATACGTCGGTCCTTACTCAGATCAGAGTATCGTAATTCCGCACAGTTCCACTGTTACAAACTCACAGCCTGCATCTCTACGCGATTCTTTCCTGCGAAAAATCACCAGCGGTTTGACTGCTCAACAGAACGAAGTCGACAGTTATCTCGGAAGATCTGCGGAGCCAAAATGTGACGTGCTGCTGTGGTGGAAGTCCCGCCGTGATGTTTTCCCTGTTTTATCTAAAATCGTAATAGACTTCATGGCTGTATCTGCATCTTCGGTACCACCTGAACGTTTGTTTTCTCGCGCTGGCGAGGTTGTTACCAAGTATAGAAGTTCGCTTGATAGTTTCACCGTGCAAGTTTCAATGTGTTTAAAATCGTGGTATTTTTTTGCGTTTCCGTGTGCGGCGCAGTTTGATTTGTTGATGTCGAACTAATATTGAAAACTAGCTCTTAATAATTTTTCGGTTTTTCGATTTGGTATGGTGTGGTGTACCGAAAGTTTGGTGTGGGATTTGCACCACACTAAAAAAAGTGGTGCGACTTTCGCACCGAAAAAGTAATCTCGGTGTGGAGAAACACCAAACCGAAAAACACCACACCACACTTTATCACACTTTTTCCAGGTCTACCAGCTACCCAATCAAGCCTTACGTGGCCGAATTTCGAAGGCAACGCTGCTTGAAAGGCAACGGTGGGTTACTACACACTCTGCATCAATGACATGAACCGTCAAATTCAATTTAATCGAGAAGCCTATGGCGTGGATCCACTATCTTTGGCTTCGGCTTGACACCAGGTGCAACGGCCCGAGGACCCATGACCCTGATCAAAGAGGGAACACTGTCTTTAGCCATGTCCTTCGCTTCCCCACTGCATTTGGTTTTCAGTATGGTGACAATGTTTGTTCGCGCTAATTTATTTGAGGTACATGAATCTAAGCAACTTTCTAACAGAAACAATACTCACAGCTCCTACTTATACATCGCCGAGCGTCGTCAAGTGGTTGCCGACTTTACGCCATGAACACCCCGGACATTCAACCAGCACTGGAGTCTAACCCCATAACCAAGAATATATTCCGAGGGGTCGTCAGCTGTGACAACGTGCCTACCTTTAACACCTATGTAAGACTTTAACACATATGCAAGACTCAATACAGAACGAAGAACGAGAGCCAAGGAGCGTCAAGCGTTTACCGTAAAAAAGAATTTGTGGCAAACTCGCAAGTCGGGTTTTGACGCCACAACCATGAATAGTTGAACAGCCACCATACCGCACTATGCTGAACTAGCTGCAATTCCGATTACGCTATCTTCCGGAAATAAGGGGAGCTCCGGAAAGCAGATTGTGGTTACACGTCACAAAAGGGGCGGAGCAAGCCTTTGTTACAGCCGGAAAGTGAAGTTTTTGTGGCTACTCAATCTGTGTACTTTTTGAGAAATCTGCCACATGAAAAAGGCTCTCGTTGAAATGGAAAGCATCTCGGAGAAAAATGTCGATCAACCGATGGACGTCGCAACATCAAGAATCGAGCTACTTCTACAGAGGTGATCTGACCAGGAGAGGTCAGTTTTCCGCTAACAACAGGTAGGCTTGGATGACATGTCCATCGAGAATCTTCTCCGTCACGCCTTTCCACTCCGCAGTGGCGATGGGAGAGTTGGCTTGTCCTTTTTTGATCGCGTTGATGCACAATGCCCGCTCTCCTTCAGATTCTTGTAGTGAACGCCTCCGGTCTTGTTGAACTGGGTGCAGACCGTGCGCCCTTCCCTCGAACGTCCGCCAGAAACATGTAGACGCACTGGGCGATGGCTGTACACAAAGTGATGCTCGCCTGTCCCTTAAGGTCGTTGAGAAGGACGTCGGGATACTTGTTGGGTTGACGTCACCCAACATTCCGACCAGAACCTTCAACGCATCTTGCAAGGAAAAGTCATGGTTAAAGATAGCATACAAAGAAATAAAAACAGTTCAATTGAATGATAGTGTTCGCCACTTACCATAGTTTTGAAGAGATGCGTGATGTTGCTGAAGACTTTCTCGCCGGAGGAAAATCCGTTCTTTGGGGATTACATATCCTTGGACTTTCCACGCCCGGAGAAGGTACGAACGGTGGCCAAGCCCGATGACTGGAAACGGCTCCAGGTGAAGTACACGTTACCAGATAGGTCGAAGAGCGGAGACAATGAGGCGGATTTCTTGGTGTTATTCTTGAGCTCGGTAAAATTCGCTCTGCCGCAGGGAAAGAGACCGTAGAAGTTCGAAAACTTTGCGACCTTAAGCTCGATGGCCTTACTTGATAGCATGGACACCCCCTTTCTTTTCTGACTTGACCGGTGTGGTGGGCTTGTCCTTGTGCTTCAGCTTGCTGGTCGCAGGAGAATCGGCGACGGCAGTATGGGCGACTACCAAGCTGGAGGAATATGGATGGCAAGAAAAAAGTTCGCGTTGAGAAAGGTAACGTTTAGAGAAACGATAATAATGAGGATAATGCTGCTTGAAACAATTGAAAGTGAGACTGAAAGCTGTTGATCACGTGAAAGTCTAGCACTAAACTTATATCAACTATCCATCTCTGTGGTGACAGCCGTCGCATCTATCTCTATACCTGTTCCTGGTCCTAACCCTTTTCACTATACCTTTATCTATCCTTTGCCGTTACTTAGCGACATCAGTCTGAATGGATCGTGAACGCAAGCCAGCAAGAAAGCCGAATCTTCTGCCTTACTTGCTGGGACGTCATCCATATCACTCGTCAAAATGACGAACAAACCACTCAAGCGGAAACGGACACCTTGGCGGCCCGCTTCGCAGGACTTCATCTAACCAAAGCGAAGCCAGTAGGTCAGCGAGTAAGATTGATTGCTGGTTGACCACGAGAACTCCATGTAGGATCCCCCTGCCAATCTCGCCCACTTAGACACTTCGGACCCCGCGCCGACGCCTGGTCTAGTCGAATTCTCCGCTGCAAAATCTAACTGAACTACCAGATCAAATTTAACCAAGAAAAAGTCGCGTGTCTAAAGCTACAAGAAAATGCAATCCGCGAGCACTTCCAAGCCCTTTGTGAAATGGAAGATGGGGCGTACCGCGCGCTCTATGAAAAGAGCGCTCAATGTCCACCATAATGCGCGGCGCGGCAGAAAATCTTTCTTGGGTTCTCGCTTTCGAATTCCAAAATTTTGGAACATGAAGTTATATAATGAGTTCTGAAATGAAAAGTTGTTTCTTAGAACAGCGGTAACCCTTTTTCAGCAGATTCAAAACCTCGCCGGAAGTTTTTTGCTCAAAACCTACAGTGAAACCAAGGGTAAGAAAGAGGGGGAGAAGGGAGCGCTGTTACACTGCATTTGATACCGGGCCGCAGGAGAGCTATAAAGTCACTCTAATATTTCACTTAACATTAAGTCGCTTCTCTGCTGGTATTGGTCAACAAGCACTGCATTGCCCGTTGATCGTGTCCTTCGTACTCACTGTGGATGCAGTGCATGCTGTGCAACCTTCGGCACGGGCAGCCCACCAGAGGGTCGTGGCGCCGATTCATTTTTCAAACTAGCCGTCAATGCTGTATGCGCAGTCCTCTTATTAGCCTTGCGAACGTGAGTGCGCATCCGGCTCCACCTGATTTCACGTCTAGCAAAACACCGCAGTGTTGTCGCCTTGACTAGCGCAGTATCGTATACTTTATTATGACTACCTACGCCCTGCTAACGTGTGTACTACAGTGCAGCCACGCCAACTTCTTCGATAATTCGTTTTGTTTTTCCAAAGGATCTAGAGCAGTTGTCTTTATTTTTTCTAGATAGGACAACTTGAAACATTCGACAAACCACAACACACCCGAAGTCCGATTGGAATTCCAGCAGATCTGCACAAAAACGTTGAGGGTCAGAAAAATACTTGAGTTTTTCTACTGCCTGTTTCGATTATTTTCGAAAACGCATTTTATCTTTCAGTAGACCATCCGAGGCAACTAAAACAAAACGCTAATGATAAAATTATTGTTCACGATAATTGTGTTTAATGGTCAGGTGATGGACTAGTTCCCATAGTAATTCTCGATCGCAGACGGACTTCGATGTGCCGAAGAATTCCCTGTGTCGCTTTATCGCTTTGTGAAACGTCTTGAAAGATCGCTTTGTGAAACGTCTTGAAAAATCGTTTTGCGAGAAATGTCCGAGTCCAACCCTCGCAACGCATCCGGCGAACTGCCTAACGAGCAATTGCTCTCCGAAAACGAGGAACCCGCCCTACCGGAAGTACCACCTCGCCGACAACTCCGCCCGCGGAAAGAGCAAACTACCAACAAGAAACAAACCCAGCGTCTTAAACACACCAAACGACTTTCCCGCAAAGCCAAGCCGACAACTACCCCAGCCGCAGCAAACCCTACTACCCCACAGTGCACCTTACCAAGCATCACCCTCGAGCAAGTTGTCCAGCAGATGCACGCTCTAACTGCCGCACTTTCCCGATCCAACCTTACCCCTAGTCCAGTCGTCCTCTCACCATCCACCACACTCCAACCTGTCTTCAACCAAGCCTCCACCTCTACTCCAAACACACAGTCACCTACCACCAAGAAACCCAAACGTTCCTCACACTACGATATCGATCTCACCTACTCGTCCGACGAGTCTAGCAGCGACGAAGCCCAGTCTTCCGAGCCAGACAGCGACATCGGCGACAGGAGACGAGCTAACCACAAACGCAAGTACCACCACACCCGACAAGGCCCACTGAAACTTCGTAAGTCTGATTACGATACTTTATGTGACTCGCCCTATCTTCCACCCGTTAAGGAAGGGCTTCTCAAAGCCCTTTTTGACGAACGCCAGTACGTCAAGATAAGCGACCTGACTGAGGAAAATCGCATACCGGGCGCGGAGAAGACCAAGGGACACAGCACACAAGTCACCACCGATGCCGAAACCGGACAGCTGGTTCTTAAACCAGCGACTAAAGTCTCCTCCATTACCACTTTCACCGAATACGTCGAGTGCTTCACCGTGCTAATGGCGTATCGCGTCACGGTCAACCCGAAGCTGGCACTACCCATGACCAGCTACCTCAACGTCATGGCCGAACTAGCGCACCCCGACCGTGGTTTTCCCTCCGACAAATGGCTGGCCTATGACGCTCGCCTGCGCATCACAGCGGCTCGCCACCCCACTGACTTGAGCCTCTGGTCAACAGTGCACGCCGACATCAAGCAGCGCACATGTCTGACCAACTGTAACGGCCCCTCCATTTCACGCGAACACGGTCACAAAGTCCAAGTCCGAGTCACCGAAAGCTATAACCAGCCCTTTCGGACCAACCCCGCCGCAGACGGGGAAATCTGTAAGCGGTACAACCGTGGCCAGTGTCCCGACGAGCCATGCCCCAATGCCTTCACCCACTCTTGCTCCTACTGCAAAAAGCCAGGCCATACCCGCTTCTACTGCAACCGCAATCCCGATCGGTACCACAGCAACGACCGGAACCAACAAGGCGATCGGTCAGGAGGCAGTCGTCATACCGCACAAAGCCTCAACTCCACTAAAGTCTAACACCTTCAGACGTTACTTCCGAGATCATCCCGACCGAGGCTTCGTACAAATGGTGCTGGACATTATCGATAACGGCGCGGACATTGGCTTCAACGGTCCCCGCTACCCTCGTTTCACAAAGAACTCCGCCACAGCAAGAGAGTTCAGCGAGGTTCTTCTTAAGTCTATTACGAAAGAGGTTGCCTCGGGCCACTCCGTGGGTCCGTTCTCTTCTCCCCCTTTTCCCAATTTCGTGGTCAGCTCCCTGGGCGTCCGCGAGAAGAAAACCGGAGGTCACTGCATCATCATGGATCTTTCCCGACCTTTCGGCGACTCTGTTAACGATCACATCAGCCCCGAGGACTACTCCCTTGCTTTCTGTTCCGTCGATGACGCATGCAACATGCCACAGACCGTTGGCAAAGGCGCACTCATGGCAAAGGAGGACGTAAAGGCAGCCTTCCGCCTAATTCCTGTCCGACCTCTGGACTGGCCTCTTCTCGGCTACATGGTAAGCGGCTCTTACTACTTCGACGTAGTTCTACCTTTCGGCTGCCGTTCCTCGCCCTTCCTTTTCTGCCTGTTCTCCTCTGCGGTGCACTGGATACTCGAACACCACACGCAGCACCACAATATTCTACACTACGTCGATGACTTCCTAATCATTGGCCGAACCGAGTGCCCTCACGTCGTGAGCGAAATGAGGCGGCTATGCCACGAACTGGGCGTGCCCCTCGCCACCGAGAAAGCGGAAGGACCCTCGACCAGCTTGACCTTTCTCGGTATTCAGCTAGACTCCGTTGCACAAACGCTCAGTCTACCCCAGTCCAAAACCGACGAGATCATGGCTCTGTTGGTCACGTGGTCTGACGCTGACACCATCACCCGTACCGAACTACAAAGCCTAATCGGCAAGCTGCAGTTTGCGGCAAAGTGCGTACCCGCCGGTCGACTCTTCACGCGACGACTCATCCAGCTACTCACCTCCCATTACCGGTCACCACACCGAAAAATACCGCTCAGCGAGGATTTCCGGCTCGACATCTTATGGTGGCGAACTTTTCTCCCTAAATGGAATGGAAAGACTTCCTTCTTGGACATTAACTGGACCTGCAGCTCTGTCCTTCAGCTATACACAGACGCCTCCGCTACCTTAGGCATGGGCGGTTATTTAACGGGCAATGGT
>BDGG01000001.1:8564720-8650386 GCA_001949185.1 Ramazzottius varieornatus
TAGGCTTCCTGCACACTAAACAAATTTCCTACTCCACTGCGAAGGTTTACCTGAGTGGAATCAACAACAACTTCGTCGAACAAGGTCAAGAAAGTTTTCTCAAACACCCCGACATTGCGCGGTCCTTACAAGGCTTCAAACGCCTGCACCCCACGCCGAAAGATAGGAGGCTCCCAATCACTCTTACGACGCTACGTCACATGAAGCAACGTCTGACGTCAGAACCGTTAATTTCGCCGCTTGACAAAGCCCTATTCTGGTCTGCCTGCACCTTAGCCTACTCTGGCTACCTGCGCGCCAGCGAGTTCACGGCAAGGAGGGGTCCTGCGTCCCACACACTACAATTTAGGGACGTAAAAGTCAAACAACAGTCGATCTCACTACTACTCCGAACGTCGAAAACTGATCAGTACGCAAAAGGAAACAAGATACGAATTCCCGCCACCGGTCGCTCCGTGTGTCCAGTAGCGGCGATCCGAGAGTACCTGCAACTACGCCCTGATACCGAGACACAGGACGGACCCTTCTTCGTCCGACTCCGGAGTGCGCCACTGACGCGCAGTTTCTTCGCCTCGACTTTGAAGAGCTGCCTAAGCGGATTTCCGAACGCGAGTCGCTATTCCACGCACAGTTTCCGCATCGGCGCCGCGACAGAAGCCTCTCGACAAGGACTGAACCCCGATGAGATTCGGCAAGCCGGTCGCTGGAAAAGCACATGCTACGCCGGATACATACGGAAGAAGAGCCACGCGACTGGACTAAATATCTACTCTAACCTCTTAAATTAAATGCTTGCTTGGGGCCTCTGAGCTTGCTAACGGGACCGGCGCAGCTCAGAGTTTCTCCACCAACTTTACGACAGCTGCGTCGACGACGCCCATCGATGCGATCAGATGGCCCCACAGGCCAAACTTTGCCTCGTGTTCGTTTTGCTTCCATCATGTTAGAACATTAATGTAGGTGTTAACGGAGTCAGCGCAACACCCTACGAGAAGCTGTCGATCTCTCAAGTCAGGTTGAGCGTTGCCTGACACGCTCTGGCTACAATCCCTGAAAGGAGAGATGGAGAGGAAGAGGTACAAGAAGAGACAGACGACTTTCCAGAACCATCCGGCAAGAAGGCCGCTAACACCTCAAAGGTGAAGAAAAGGAAAGGGAGGCACAGGAAGCCACAGGAAGAGACACACGACTCACCGGAGTCCACCCAAACGATGAACGACTGTCATCAACTAAGGCGCATCCGGCAAGAAGATCCCTAACGCCTCATAGATTACCCAAATGCTTCGGAACCTGGATCTGAGCCTAACATAAGCGACTGCAACACTGATAGGGAAGGATCAACATTACGGGGAGTTGTCTCAGTCCGTATGAACACGGAAGTCTCGCGAAAACAACCGGCTCTAAACCGCGAAGGAAAGCAACTGAAGTCGGGAAGGCTGTCAGCATCAGGCCTTGCACGCGAGATCAGCTGTGAGGCTTGATCTCACTGCAAGGCACAATTCCGTACGAGCTGGAACACGTACGCCACTCTGGAACCCGACAGATGGCATGAGAGTGCAACCGGAAGCTGCGGGAAGCAGCAGTTCGGTAGCAAAGGGACTAATTTTAATTTTGAACCAAAAAGTTGCAACTTGATCGGATCGGTAGCTGCATGTAGTGGGGAGCTCTTCCACACAAATTTAAACACGAAAAGAAAAAATGTCTCGTTGAGCTACATAGAAAAGGAGCAGCGCTATCACTCTTAGAGACAAAGTTACCAAAAGAATGCACAACTGAATTTTCAGTCGGATTCGAAAAATGCGTTGCAAATAGTTGGCGGGACCGCAACGTATATATTTACCGTGCATGCATCGAGTCAATGCGCTCAATTAAACTGGCACCAGTGTTGCTCCGATTATACTAATTGAGAATTGATTTCGTTAATCGAAATGATTTTCATTATGATGGACGGTATGTACTTGATTGATTGAAGAGTTGCTGTATATTGAAATTGAAACGATTTGAGTTACGATGATCGTAATTAAAATCCGTTTTGGAACTCCAGTTGTACGACATGCACCCATATATTCAACACTGACACGTGATTTCAATAATTTTACCTGCACAATCGACACAACAGTGCTTGGCTTGCTCTCCTTTCTGTGCTTTTGCGCAGGGTGTAGATTCCTTATTCCTTTCCTTTGTGAATTCCGTTCCATTCCTGGAATTTCTCTCATTCCTAGACGAGGCGATTCGGAACGGCGAAATTCCGTCTTGGAAAACTAGGTAATTGAGGGAAAATCAGGGGATTTCAGGCTATGGAAGAGCGAAAATAGCTTGGTTTAGAGCCCCACAGTCGCCTGACATGCCTTTGAACAGGCAAACAGTAGCGCTCGATTAGGCAGTCGATCCAACGAGCGTAAGCATGCTACTCAAATGCGTAGAATGTATGCAGGTGCGTGAATTTACTTGCGCATCTTAAAACGCCGGCATGGTAAACTGGTCGGTTTTTGCTGGCCATTTGCGTGTAACAACTGTTTGTGTCAAATCTATACATTTTCGGATGTTAACAGGAGAATTTTTCAAAAAAAACTGACTGATCAAAATTATTTTGGAATTCCAAGTTCATCCGAGGACGTTTTGGAAACGGGAAATAAGAAAATAGGAGTACCAGGAATTCCTTTTCTGTTTCCCATTCCAAGGGCTTTTGGCCAGGAATCCACACCCCTATTTTTGCGCCACGTATGAATGCGCCAAGGACGCGCTGAGGTTTGAACGACGGTGGGGTCAAATGGCCCAGGGGCCAACCATTCAACTGTTGACGATTTCTCTCTAAAATTATGTAATTAAGAGGGTGACAAAGTTTACGTTTCAGATGACCGAGATTTGTTGTTGGCCATTTCGCTCTCGGAATAATCTCAGCTGATATGATCTCGAGCTACAGTGTGGTGTACGCACGGTCGTTTTGTATGTCAAGCATGGCGACGTCGCCGGATAAATTTTCATTTGGCGTGCTGTTTTCTGTCATGATAATTTGTTTGGTAAAAGTCTGCAAGTTTTCGCTGAGTTACGTCTGAGGGACGCCGCTACATTTTCTCGCTTCAGCCAAGCAGTCTCGCCATTCAAGCGAGTACATGGACGAAAGCAAAACGAACAGTTACTGATTAGGAGGCCCCGAGTTTGATCGTTCATGGTTGACAGTCTTTTCCACATTCTCGAGCAATAAAAGATCAAAACCCGATTTGTGAAGACATCTGCCATGTACATGTTTGAATCGCGAAAGCTTATCAGAATATGATTGCTGAGAAACGTATGGGTGGAAAAGCGATCTTCTGGTCCTTCCAGCCCACGGGATGATGCCTTCATGAACGTGATTAAGGTAGAAGGAACATTCAGTCTCCAGTTTAGTCTGCAGTACTTTGTTAACGGGGATATCGATTGGTTAGTAATCATAGTCATTTTTGTTAACCAGTCGCAAGTACTTTTTTTAACAGCACTAGAATGGAAAATAAAGGTAATTTTGTATTGTCCGCAAAATAATTCAAGACCGTAGATACGCCAGCACTATATATCGCCCAGCTCAACAGTTCTCAACAGTAACAGAGTTTATCCCTATTGTCCAAAGGCAGCCGCAAGCTCCTTTTCTGACGTCATCTTTTTGCTGTACAGTCCAGTCGCTCGAGATGTGTACATCGCTCTTCGATTTCAAAACTGTAAAATCACAGTGAGCACAGGACTGCTCGCCATGGCCCTTATTGATTGTTTGTTCATTCACGCAACAAAGGCAGCCTGTTGCATTTACTTTTCGCTCTTCTTCTCAAATTTCCGAACTTTCTCTTCCTTACCGCGTCGCGTGTTTCCCAGACAAGCAGTGAAAAGTTGAGAATACGTATGTAGACTGAAGCTTTGATCGACAGAAAGGAAATTTGATGGAGTATATCTCAAGGATAAGCAGTAAACGACGAGAGGCACTTCCGGCATGGTCAGAAGTTGATAGTTCGACTATACGAAACTGCTTCCGCAAAGCTGGTGCGTTCCATATGGGAGAAAACATGTAGCTGATCTTTGCTCAACTTTATTGGCCGTAGCCTCTTGAGGTCACTTTCTTTTGTTTTTTGCAAGCTATACGGTAAATGTTTGGCTGGTGGCAAGTTAAAATCGAAGAGCGATGTAGACATCTCGAGCGACTGGACTGTATTTACTTCGGCAATCTTCTTACACGCACGAAGGGAAAATTTGGAACAGTAGAACGCTTGAAGCAAGCGAGAAACGCTTGAAACAAGCGGGAAAGACGGAGAATAGAGAACTCAACCGTAGAGAATTGCCAGAAAGTGCACCGGTATGAGTTTTAAGCGTTCGTATGAACTTCCATCCCGCTGTTTCGGAATACCGTTATATTCGTCATCCAATCATCAAAATATAAGAGTTTCGGCAGTCGGGCACAGACTGCTGTCTTTTCGTGGCTTTGTCAAGCTAGGCGAAAACTTTCGCGGAGAAAGCCGGAAACAGCCCGCAATGTCATACTTCTGTACGCGACCTCTCATAAGCTTCAGGAGTGCTGCTGCTACGGACGGTCTCTCGCCTTTAGGAATCCTTTCGCGGTTCCGGGTAAAGTGGAAGATTCATCGGAGATTTTGGTGGAAGGGAACGTCGGCTTCGGGATCAGCAGTTAGTTGGCTCTGCTGTGTCGCCAGCCTTGCTGCGCTCTCTCCGCATACTTTTGTGGTCTTTAAGTTCATCAACTTTGCTTCGCTCATCAACACGTCCCGCACAGGTCATACGGCTGATCGGTGGTAGCCGCCATAAAACTGTAAAATGAACATACCTGGTAGAAGAAGGAAAGCGACTGAGAGTGATTTCAGAGTCCACTTAGAGGAAAACCTGCAGCGAGACTCTCTGCAAGGTATATGAGGCATTTACAGTTTCCCCTGTTTCTACCACAGACTTGGTGAGCAACTGATCTGGAGCTTTGGCTTTTCGGGGCGGAAATTCGTTAACGCCGAGAAGTGAGCTGTCAACGGATTTGATTGGCAGATGCAGCGTTCCCTGTCAACCAATGTTCGAAGCTGCTGTTGGTTGACGCTTGATTCTTTGACTGGATAGAGTAATCGTGTTGATTGGCTCAACAACCTGTAAAACGCCAAGAAATTTTATAAAAAAGACGATATTTTGTACTCAAAAAGTGTGGAGCAAAGCGGTAATAAAAAACAAATAACTATTCATGGACAGACTTCCCCTTCTTCACATCCAAGACGTAAAGCAACTCATGAAGACCCTTGGTATCTTTCGCGGTGGAGAGTACAGAATGAGACTTTCCACGGTGAAGATCCATTGACACTCTCTGCTTAAAGAAAGAAAAGGATCTAGATTCGCCCGATACTTCTGTCATCTTTCTTCCGATCGCTTTAAACAGCTCCGTCGCACAAGGTCCCCACGGTCCAAGGGTCTCCAGACCAACAGGGCAAAACCGAAACTGGCTTCCGATGTCCTACTTGGTGATCCTTCTTCTTTCGGCAGCATCAGCAGCTGATCCGGCTTTGGCCATGGACATGGCAAAGTTGGTGAGCGCCAGGGTATTGACCATCGTGACGTCCCGCACCAACTCTTCACCATTCTTCCAAGGAACTTGCGTCATACCGTCTGGGCGCCTCTTATCCTTCTTGAAGATCCCTGGAGGCTCAAGGATGGCTGGACTGTGGGCTGATGTTAGAGCACGCTTGAATGACTCGCTAAACTTGCAGCTCAACCCGTGCTGGCCATACTCGTCCACGTTGGCACCACATCGACATGTATGAGGGCGACACAGCTTGGCACCCAGGCGCAAACCAACGCTGATCCGGAGGACATTGTTGTCGAGCAGATTACTCAGAGGAGGAAGGAAGCGCGTGGAGCCAGAAACCTGCATTCTTGTCTGAAACGGCAAGTAGAATCACTTTATCGTTATCCGGAACGGTACTTACGAGGTTCTCGCGGATATTTTTAAAAAGGGGCGTATCCCAGACTTTCTGTTGGCGGCGTAGATCTGGAAGAAGGGGTTCACCTGTGGTCAGGAGACTCCACTTGGCGACGGCGAGGTTGGCTTCACTGTCCATATCGGCTTCGGGAAGGATGTCGAGCACCAGTTGGTGTACGGAATGGATCGATGCCAAGAAGGCATTCTGTCTTCTGTACGACGGATGCCTAATCCACCTAGACCGACCGGAAGTATTGACCGGAAGTCATCTCAACGATCGCAATCTCCGCCAAACTTGTGCGAACCACCTCGTCGAAATCTGTCAATACCCTCGTGACCTTCCAGACGGGAGAGCACCGAAGGATGTAGAGGAGCTTGGGCAGACAAAGAAAGAGGGCAGGGCGGGCAAAAAACAAGTTTAGTTTGCCTGGACTAACTTGATCTTACTTGGCTCGGACGGCATCCTCCAGACCCTGTTCCATCGATGGAGCCCCCAGCAGACTCAGGTCATTCCTGCAGGGGAAAACGATACCTGGACAAGCGGTTGCCGCTCTTCTTGGCTCGCTTGGCGTTCTTGAAGTGAACCACCGAACGCGGAGAGCTCACAAGTGGATGGGTCAAACTCCAGTCCCACTTTCCTCCCTTCTTCCACCACCACCAGCAAATCAGACAAGACACGACCGATCTCACCACCGATCGTACCATCGTCAAGATACCACAGATTCAGTGGGGACTTTAGAGTCTTAGTGATGCTCTCGATTACGAGGCAAAATAGAAGAGGCCCCAAAGGATCTCCCTGTTGCACGTCCCTTGCGGACTCCATAATGTGCTGACCAAACAGAAGCTTTGAATTATGCCTGTAGGTCTGCCAGACAAAAGCGTGGTAGGCTGGCAAGACTTCTCTGACAACACGGAGCAGACCGTCGCGGTGTATCGTGTTGGTGGCGTTCCGGAAGTCAAGCTTTAGTAGTACTCGGCTTTCGTTTTTGCCTTCTTCTAGGAAACTACGGACTGGGTGGACTGCTGCTTCAGCTCCCCCTCGTGTACCACACCCAACGTGCTCCGGATGCACTCTTCCTTCCATCTCGCGTCCCACTCTTCTGGCAACGATCCTGCCCGTCAGACGTCGAAGGGTGTTTCCAACTGTTATGGGTCGTAAGCCGCCATCTTTTTTCTCCAGTGCCGTAAGTGATGCCCCATAAAGCACGTCACAAACAGCGTCCGGAACTTTCCTTTGGAGCATGTGCGATGTGATATCTCTTTAAATTTTCTCAATTCTGAGTACGGACCTGGAGAGTTGTGTTCTCATCTAAAGGGGGAAGGGGAAGGGGAAGGGGAAGGGGAAGGGGAAGGGGAAGGGGAAGGGGAAGGGGAAGGGGAAGGGGAAGGGGGAAGGGGGAAGGGGGAAGGGGGAAGGGGAAGGGGGAAGGGGAAGGGGGAAGGGGGTTCCGTGGTGAGAAGAGCCTGATCCTTCATCCTCCGTATTTCTTTTCTCTTTTGTTGTTATCGCATTCGCTCAGCCTTGTCAGTGGTCAGGACCACTAGCTAGTAACAAGGAACCTTTCGTGAAGGCGTTAATTGACCAGCAACCACGTCTGCCAACGAAGCTGCGTCGAGACGGTATGACATCAGAAAGTCGCGCATCAGCAGAGTCCATCCCTTCACGATACCGAGTATCGTGTTCGTGATGAGTTTTGAAGTCTTTGGTCACATAAAGCGATATCCGATACGCGAGAGGAATGGGAAGCGCACTTCTCTAATCCGAATCTCGAGGTGCAAATCGGCTTTGCAAAATCAGTCGGAGGGAGCAAACAGTAAAGGGTACGGACGAGGTCTTCTCAGCGATGAGCTGTAAAACGCCACCGACTTTGGGAAAACGACAAATCTTTCTAGATTCTTTGATAATGCCCTTCTCTCGAGCGGAAGGCGCAGCATTAGCGCTATCGGGCGAGCCGTCACGGCATTCACCGTGTTGTGTAACTTGGCAGAGTTGAAGAAGAAGCTGGCTCTCGACAACCATGATGAACTACTTGTGGTTGAGGTCTCGGTTGGAATGGGGTAATATCGGACCACGCGGAGGAGAGAACTGGCGACCCCTCGGGAAACAGACACGGTGTGGCGGAGACAGTGCTGAATTGCAAAAAGACGGGGAGGTGACGATACTGCGACGGAAGGTCTGCAATAACACGCCGTCCAGATAACCGGAGGGTTCTGCGCAATCACGAGTTTTTCCGCGAGAGAAAAAGGATGCTACACGAACAAGACAAGATAGCAAGACACGAAACGACAGGAACACGAAACTCAAAAAATTTTTCAGTAAGGCCCTCTTCATACGATCTGAATCAGTTACGTTATTTACGAAAAAATGAATCATTGATTGTAACAACTCTGGTTTGATGAATTGTCCCTGATATTTTGATTTCAGAACAGAAGCATCGACCAGTGAGAGAGGATTTACGATACAAAACCTGGTTCGCCAGTATACATTATCGAAAGAAAGCTATCAAACAGCTGACATGTGATATTCGTAGCTCACACGGATGGGATTTTACCGTTTTCCGACTAATTATGTTCACCGTTTTCTGATGTGGGATCAACCGTTGATCGAGAAAGTCTACCAGGAGTTCCTGGAGTCCTGTTTCCGCGAAGAAAAGGCTGGGTTTCTGGCTGTCTCGTCCAAAGAGTCAGGTGCGTGGTTGACATGCTTTTCCTGCACCTTATTCAGGTGACCTTCTCGACGATGCCTCGCTACGGATCTCCGTTGGTGTGAGAATGGGAGCGCCGATATGCGAACAATATCCGTGTAGGTGTTCGGCTACAGTTGACGTCTAAGGACGGCTAGGCCTCAAGCGTAAGTATAGCACCGGCGGCCATAGCCGACAAGATTTCCTCAACGAGTTTCTCCGGCGTGCTCTCGTGTCCTGCCAAGCCCACGCGGTCCTGAAGCCTCACTGTGTTCTTTGTGATGACAGCAAGAAGCATCCAGATGGTATGACTTTGGCACCATGGAGAGAAGGTAAGGCTTTGGCGTGGGATGTGACCTGTGTGGACACCCTACTTTTCTTCTTCGATCACCTTGCTCCTGCGCTGCTGAAGATCTAGCCGTTAAGATTTTTCGATTTTTCGATTTTTCGCTTCTGTTCTGCGCAGAGACGCTCGTAAGCTGTGTAGCAAAGTTTTACCGCTCGTTTGTTTTCGCGTGTACCTGTTAAGACCTCCGTCTTCACCTCCGAGTTCGTCGCCTTCCACTCAGCATTTTTTATGCTCCATATTTCAACCGATGGTTCTCCGACGGCCTTCAGTTCCACCGTTGATTTTCTCTTGAAATAGTGAACCAGCGTTTGCCCGTCCGTAGCTTCAGGCCACCCTCACCCCACCGCAATGTTCTCCAGTTTTTCTTCTTCAGCAGTCTTGGTATTTTATTCGGCAGCGATGATAGAACAATCTTCTCCGGGCTTCTCCCTACATTTGGTCACACCCGATTCGGTCTGTGATCTGACAAACGTAAGTTTCTTTGGTCATTACCGTCGTCATTGAAACTTCGCACAGTATCAGCCACTTTAGGCTCTAACTGAACAAAAGCGAAAAACATTGCTCGCACAAGATTTTGCCTGCGGTTTCGCTTGGTCGAAACAACATAATGCTATCTTTCTAATTTGCGGCGTTGTCACAAAACATTTCGACAGGACAACCATACATCGGCCTTTTCATCACAGAAATCTGGCGCCACCAAAGTAAGTATAAGCTGCACATGAACGCGAAGTAACGATCTCGTGCCATTCTTTTCTCAAAGAAAGCCAAAGGGACCTACTGTTCGTAACCGGAAGAGTATTGGAGTCGTGAGATGGCTGGATTGTAAATACACAATACTTGAACCGTCCACCTCGTTTAGGAACAAACGATACAGCTACTCGGATCAGCGGTACAGTCCGGTCGCCCTAAATCCGTACGAGGAGCGAGGCCTTACTTCGTCCACGAGCATACTTTGTACAGTCAAGTTCTGCAGGCGGCGATGTTATTGTAACAAGATTAAGATTTTATTGCGAAACCTTGAATTACCCATTAAATCCACCACCCGAAAGACTAACTGTGTGGAAATGAAAGATTTTGTTGGGAGGTGTGGTCAGAAAGAAGTCTACGCGCATAACTGCGGAGATCAGGGCAAGCTGAGGGGATGTCCTCATCTCAGTATTACGGACGGAGTATGGAAGTCTGAGCATCGGTATTGCGCGATGGAACTAGACGTAGGGGAATTGAACTTCGATTGAATGTTTAAGAACACGCTTCCCAACCGTTTTGCTGTTAGTCGAAAGTTGGAGTGATATTCGTCAAATTACCCCCACTTTGCCAGGACGATCCAATTTACGGGCAGCGGTTCTGCTCCGACCATATTAAATCAGCAAAGGACATGAACTTGCCTTTGACGAAAAACTCTCCGCTAGACGGGAAAAAAAGAGGATACCCTAGTAAGAACCGAGACCGTTGATGAGTTTTTCTATGAAGACATGAAATGTTTGCATGTTGAACAAGTTTCGGACTCTTCTTCGCTTATCTCATGCCGAAACAAGAATGTGGTAGCACTCTGTTCCAAGAAAAGTCTCGATCGGAGGAAAAAAGGATGCTGGTCTCGTGGTTTCTTTGTCTTTGTGTCCGCCTGCAGAAGTATTTCTTATTTTGCGCCGCTCTACCGCAGTAAATTTATGTCTCACGGTTTCATTTCGACAATGGAGTGGCTGTTCAAGCGGCTGCGGACTCTTCCTGTTTTCGAATAGAACAGCCAGTTTTTGTGCTGCGACAACATGTGAGCTGTGTAAGGTTTGACGTGGGGTTCTTCTAATACCGCTAGCGTATTCCGCGGTTGTAACTTTTGGAACCTAAAAGCTATTGAAGAGTCTCTCGAGGACATCTCTCCAGAGCCTTGTGCTTCGATGTGGACAGAAATTCAGAAAATCATTGACGAGCTCCATCTCGCGAACTACACGCGTGAATCCTGCAAAGTTAACTACAATCCTGAACGACCTTGTGTAGCACATTCGGAATGTGAAAAAGCTAACACAATGGCTGCTGAACAGTCATTTTCGTGGCTTGTGCGCTACAAGAAGCAGATTGGTTCAACGAGTAAAAGAAATCAGTTTTCCTTCATACACCGAATAGTACTGCGGCGGAACGAGTATCATGAACAGTGCTTGCTGAAACAGACACCCCCTACAATGGTCGGCGCACACGGAGATAGAGCCGATCTTCAATCCTCCTTGGTCTACGCAGTTCTAACTAGTCATATGTTTCAGTGATTTCTTCGCTCTTGCTATCTACAGTCTTTGCAAAACTGAATAACAGGATGTTAAGTCTATTCATAGAGCTATCCGAAGTTGGATAAAACAAGAAACGATATCAGAGTGGTCAAAAACGCGCAAAGTCAGGCCTGAGCGCAACCAAAGTACGGCCCAGGCGTTTTTGCATAAACAGTCGACGGGTCGCACGTGGATGCGATTGTGCTCGTTGAACGAGTGCAGGCACTTTCCATTGAATTTTGCATGCACAGAAGAAACCGCACCCTCCGTTCTGAAAATTGCTCGAAAGTGCTCGCGGACTGTCTTTCTGCATAGCAGTACTACTCATACGCCAGGCGTCATAACAACGACGCCTTTTTGTTCAGAGGGGATGCGGTCTATGCCGCAACAGCGGCGAAGCTGGAAGCCCCGGAGGCCGCTGTTTCCACATTTTCCCCTGTCAACGACAGCCTGCACAGCTCTAACTTGACCATAGGAGATGTGGGTGTTGCCGAAAGGCTGTCTGGAGATGTCGTCTAGGTCCTAGTTGTTGCTAATAAGAACTTCTTCCTACACAGACCAAGAGCATAGTTCCAGCGGACCCGAACGTGACAGAGAAAGATGCTTAAGAAGAGTCTGAGTGGGCGAAGAGGGCTGACAAGCACTACGACGCCGGTGACGACGAAAGCGTAAGTCATGTTTTGGCACTGAGCGAAGCGCAGATATCCTGAATGTTCAGGTTTAGATAGGTTTGATGTTCTTCACAGTGTACGCAGAAGTTTGGTAGAGCCATTCGTCACGCGGACGTGCTCATCAGCTACGCAACTGCCAAAAGATACGATTCCTCCAGACCGGGCGTCCAGGAAACACCTACGGTAGGATAGCTTTTTGTATCCCTTCAATTCAATAATGAACACAGTAGATGAATCCAGTGTCGCTGCTGTTACGAATAGGCTGCAACCGACTGAAAGATGGCAAAGGATACCCGATGGTTGTTGACGTCAGCAAATTAAAATTTACGCGTAATGGCTCCGGTGGTGTTGGGAGTTTTATACCAAACGCTGAACTGATGCCGAGCTGTACTGCAAGCTCTGCACTCTGAGAAGTGGTGAACTTTCAGCGGAATAGAGCAAATCCTTGCGCAACAATATCGACCATTTCATCTTCAAGGGTGACGTTTACTAGGGCCACTACAGACACAGTCCATCAGTACATCTTCAACGTCGACCGTAGTGTCGTAGTTCAGCACAAAAATCTTGGATCTGGATGCTACTGTTGGCCATTCTGTAGCTACACGTCTCCTGCTTCTAGCAGTGATCGCTTCCGCAGAAATGTTCATCCTCAAATACCGACTGAAGGCGGAAGAATCATGCCTGCGTGTAGAGCACGATAATGATTCGCAGTACTCTCTTGAGTAGCAACACTCTGCCTACCGTTCGTTTCAAACCTCATGGTGTCGGATATGGTGGCATGATTTCCCAAACGTGATAGATTACACCACTGCAAGCGACATAGAAGTCCAGTCGCTTTTATCTAAAACAACAGTAATTTTTCTGACGAAC
The DNA here is from genome assembly GCA_001949185.1 of Ramazzottius varieornatus. Classification (NCBI taxonomy): domain Eukaryota; kingdom Metazoa; phylum Tardigrada; class Eutardigrada; order Parachela; family Ramazzottiidae; genus Ramazzottius; species Ramazzottius varieornatus. The sequence continues at coordinate 8,577,485 of BDGG01000001.1, forward strand.
TGAATGTGTATGTGAAAGGAGCTTTCTACTGTCTCTGTTGTCCGACCTCCAGCTTCACCTCCACCTCCACCTCCACCTCCACCTCCACTCCACCTCGTCTTGTCAAAAAGGAAGGTGGTCACTACTGCATTCACTGCCTGCACAGTTCTGCCGTCTCTAGTGGTGCCGGGGCTCAACGCGACGAAGATCGCTGACAAGTCAACAGCAGGAATACCAACGATACATTCTTACCAACGTGTTGACAAGCCCAGCCGATGGAATATACCCAAAGACAGCAGCTACTGGTACCGCTGATGGCTGCCGGAAAGCCAAGAAAACTGTACGCTAAGTACCGGTTCAGCCATAACAGCCACAGCAGCCACAGTAGCCGCAGTAGTCACAACAGCCACCGACAGCCACAACAACCACCGGTGACGCGAAACAGCCACAGCAGCCACATGGTCGGGTTTCCAGCAACGTGTAGGACACGTGCCGTAGGTGCAAGAGCTGTTGCGACCTAAACTTCTATTACGACTTTGACAGCGTTGAAAAGTTTTCAGTTCGCTCCATTTCGTCGTCAAAACGATACTGACGACTCCCACATCAACAGACGATTCCGCAAAACCTTAAAGTCTCTCTTCGATAATCCCAGGTTCAAAAAGCAGTCGGACATTAAAACGCGATGCGGTGTTTCGGTCGAGATCACAGGTCAAGAGGCATACTGCTTATCCAAGAATTCCGGGTTTTGAAGAAATTGTACCTCTCTCTGTACTGGGCCATCTGAGTACCGAATTCTCGTTGAATCAACACACCGCCCACAGTCTTCCACAAGCCACTTCGTTGATTGTCGATGCCATTCTTTCTTTACGTCTTTACCAATATGGGAGTTCCGCGTTACATTGCAGAACACTGCTCCACTGGGATATCTTTGGTTAAGTAGTGAGTTTTAGCTCATGGCAGCTGGAACTCAGTTTACTTCCTGATACCGATTACTCTAACGTGGGTGCAGAGGCAAAGCGGAATACAGTAAGATGGCTGCAGCGCTGAAGCAAGGTCAAATGCAGCACGAAAAAGTTGCAGGAGTAGTTTTGACATTGCATTAGCCAGCTAGAACGGGATTAAACGGCGTTTGCACCCATGGATTGGCTGTAGCAGGAGTGAGAACGTGAATAAATGCAGCTTCCACAGGTCCGCCCGCTTACCGTAAAGGTCGGTCATTATGCTTTTGCTCATAGACTTAGGCATCCCTTTGCAATGATGTAGCCTGCTTGTATCTGTACATCCTATTGCACTCAACCACCAGACGCCCATTAGTCAAGCGAATCTATGAAAAACGCCAGCTTTGTTCTTGAATATACATAGCGTGCCGCTGCAGCGGCCCACAAGAAATTTGAACCGCGAAAGCGCTCTCGTACAAATTTTATCCCAAAAGGTGAGGTCTTGTGACCCTCGGAACACTTTGACTCTGGTGCGAGTCAGACTGGCTGCCGATCTAGAAGCCATCGGAAAACAGTGCCCATGGCATTGTACGGTCTTTGCGAAGCCTGCAGTGCGAGGTACTCGTATGTAAATACGAGTGTACCACTGGCAACAAAGTTCAGTTTTTCACGTCCGGGCTGAAAAACGCCCTGGGATGGTCGCAGATTCCACTTCCCGTTCTTACTGCAAGCCCAAGTGGCTTTATCAATTCTAAACGGGTTCTATTCCGCTGTCGCAGAATCAGCAGGGAGGATTGATTTTCTCGTAGTAAGAATGTTTTTGTATTGACTTGGGATATCTTGAATGAGGATTTTGACAACCAGAAAAACCAGTTGAGTCTATCGTCCTAATGACTGACAGTACAACGATACTTCTGGAGAAGCCGACGCAGCTCGGTCCCATTGACGGTGAACACGTCGAGATCGATAGCTAGATCACCAGGTTCCTCCACGGCTTACAGTTTCCGAGTGTCTGCTTCATAAGCTATCTCCATGTTTAACTGCCATTCAAAGACCGTAGAAGCTCGATCGGCATGAACAGTATTGGTGGCCACTTGATTTTTAGTCTGAGCATACTGTAATATCCATGGCGCCTGAATGGGTGAAACGCTGTTTTATTGGTGTGAACCAGAATCCGAGCGGCCATCAGGTCTGATTCAGCAGAATATACAGCCACACAATCGAAATACCCTAAAGATTTATGACTGGATCACGTGTCGTGTAATCGAGCATTAACAATCGTGAGACCGCGGTCCGTATGGAATGGACGATAATGATAACCTTTATTCAGTCTGAATGCAGAGTTGGGCTACAGCGCTTGTATGACTAAATCTGAAAGAGGGTGCAAGAGAGCGAGAAGGAAACGGGTATAATTCCACTGTAGACAGCTAGACAAAAAATCAAGCGCTTAGTACTAGATCAGGACTTGGGACGACTGAGAGCAAGACCTCTAACAATAGTGATATCTGTTATGCAGAAGACCGTAGGACGAGATCACATCGTACATGGCAAAGCACAAGTTGAGGTCCGTAGAATGCGGAGGAAGACGGATCCAGGTAGGTCGAAGTCCGACACCTGTTGCCTTCCTCACCAGTCAGCACGCTGTGGATGCATGGCAATGAGGTCTTTCCTGAGTGAGCATACGCCACCGGTTGGGCGCAGCTGCCTGACGTAGGAATGTACAGTAGCGCAGGACCTTGGTCGTTTCCACTGCTTGAAGCGAAGATGCACTCGACGTCGTGGACCAGCAAGCTACCCGGCGAGCCGTTGATTCATTGCAACGTCAGCGCTCCAGGATACACGCTGGAAGGTGGCTTGGCTCAAACAATAGAAAATCAGTCCGAACTGGGCTTCGAAGCCAGGTCGCTTGCGTGCTAGACAGACTCGCCAATTGAGGGCGGACAGTCTCACCACTTAGCCACTCAACATGCCTCATAGATCAAGCGGTAGCTGTACACTATAGTAAAAAAGTCCGAACTTCAAAAACATCAGCTAGAACAAAACAAAGCAGAATGCTCCGAACGAAAGTTCTTTCAAGAAAGCCATTTTTTTGCGCACGCTAGTTGGCCAGAGTATATTATGGACCAAAAAGAGCTCATGCTGGGATTCTCGGCGGTAGCTGCGTGAAGGTACATTCGGAGGCTACAACTTGGGGTTATCATTGGCAGCTATCACACTAGTCATGATGCTTACCACACGGACTGGATCAAAACAGTTATTAACGCCTGCTGTACAAACCGCAGCGCTTGTCTTATGTGTGGCGCGGCGTATCATCTAGTCTATGAATCCTCCGTCTTACGGCTGTCACGAAAATATCATGCCAGAGTCACGTTGTTCTTCGTATAAACAACACTGCGCAAAATCGAACAAGAAAAGTTGGCAGTGGTTTGCCGGCTGCTATTTTCCAACGTCCCGTCGATTCGAGAGATCAAAAGTAACTGCACTTCTTTATAATTGACCAAACGGCTCTACGAGGTTGCCGTACATCGAAATGAGACGTTTTTGACACTGCGTCCGACGCATATGTGTTTCAAGAGTTATGCAACACCCCTTTTGTCCGTCACCGAACAGCACGCGGTCGAAGCGTAACTAACGGCAACAAGGACTTCGCGACGAAACAAACGCATCAGGCTGGACGCCAGCATCTAACAGTGCAGGACTTCTGGTTGAGTACCTGAGGTATCGTTACCTTAATCATGGTTTATTTCCACCAAAAGCTTATTTTTAGTCTCGTTCATTTTCATCGAGCCAGTATTCCATACACTAACTACAGTTTTACCTCCGAGATGTGTCAATTGCTTTAATTTGACCGTGATATGCGAATCACAGTGTGGGTGACCAAACACATGGCAGGCCACTAAAAGAACTGAATAAATGGAAGTGATTACTTGGCAGCCTTGTGCTGAATGGCTTGCCATTTTTCGTTTGTTTTGTTCCACCGTGTAATAAACAGATGGGTCATCGCAAAACAAAATCAAGCGTTTGAATTGACACATGTGGGAGGTAGAACTGTATTACAGATTTAGCTGAAACGATCTTTACAGGTTGTCCATTAACACTTCACTCAAGAGCGCTAAACATTCCTCTCTTGTTCTTGAATAAGTACTGCGTCGACGTATACACTTCCACACGATACCTGTAAATTCCGCTCCTGTTCGCTAATGACGAAAAATCACTCCAACAGGTGCCTTGAATTCTGACTTATTCAGCCCGTGAAGGCTGTTGTTGGATAGATGAACCTGGCGTTTGATGAACATAGATGTCTGCTCCGGCTTTCCATGCGCTTCCGTTGTGGGATTGGGCGAGGTGGCGCTATCGACTTTCTCGCCATCGGCGGAGCTTGCAACATGACAGGTTGTCGCCACTAACAAGCAAAGGATAATTCCTTTAGCAATTTGTGGCATCGTGTATGCTTCGTGACAATGCAACTGAAGAGATGACGGTATCAAAGAGTCAGTATGAGATAACAATTGTGGAAGGCAGTTATATACAAAAATGTCTTTGCTTGCATGCAAAGTAACAATAGTCTTTCGTTCACTCGTCCGCTCACGTTGGCTTAATTATCATGGATTCTCGTTTGACCGTCTGTTCAGGCGGATTTTGGCTTAACGACCTGGCGGCAGAACGACCGACAAAGGCACGTGGTTTGCTGAATAATGCTTCAGTTCGAACAACGCGTAACCATATCAAGCATTTCCTGCGTTGTTTTCTCGAAAGTTATGAACACTAGTGCAACAATCCCGACGAGAAAGTACAGGACTGATGTTGTTATTGAAATCTCAAAAGCGGTGACTACTGCCGTGCAGGGGTGTTGGCTATTCTGGACTACCACGCATTCTCTAAGTTTAGCATTTATAAAGCTCTACTATGAAACTCGATAGTCCTGTTCTTTCGCAGCTCACGGTTTCTAGCGACCTCTCAGCTCTCAACCACCGTTCTTATAACAGGAACTTCTTTCTGTTACCGTTAGAGGAGTGTTTCCTTCTTCCGGGTACGCCTTATTGTTTCGCACTTAATTGGGCATTGCATTTCATTATATGACTGAACGGGGATGAAAGCGTCACGCCGTTCCAGAGCAGCTCATCTATGGGCCTGACCAATCCGTTCTGTTTCTCGTCCGAGCACAAAGCTGATAAAGTTAAACTGATAATTTGGCAAAACCGTTCTGAGTGAACATCCTAGTTTGAGGTGATTTACATTGCTGCCGTGGTCCAGTATCGGACGATACTAGTCCGTCCGAAGGACATAAGCCCACTGAGTCTGTGCTATATAAGCACTGGCTTCATACTTGGTCGGGGTCGGTTCTGCATCATATACTAAAGATGAGTAGGAACGCCAAAATATTCCCCAGTTCGAAAATTCATAGGTAGTCGTTCCCTCCTTATTCCGTCCTGGAATTTTCCTTCATCGCTTCATATACTCTCCGCTATGCGTTGATGCTTTACTCGTTTCTTTTTCGTGGATCGGTAGGGAAGCATTAATTCTGTTGGGTACGTGCAGCAATGAGTTTCCAAGTGATTTGAGTTTGATTTTTTTCGGCTGACCGATAGCGGTAGCTTTGGCCTCTTTTGAACCGGGATGATCTTAACCTGGAAGCACTCAAACTTTGAACTTGACGTCATGACTGGAGTCGTCCTTTCCGGTCGGTAGGAACGAGTCGTCCCGGTACACGCAGAAAATATGCCGAAGAGGATTTCACTCGAAAATAACAGGCTGCCTGCACGACGCAAACAGATTGACACCACACGATTAGTCAAGGATATTTGAGTATTTTTCTTCATACTTGGTCCACAAATATCTGAAACTGAAGGGTTTGTCCGTCAACCAAATACCGTAGAAAGTGAACAGCTGCTCCTAAAAAATCATCTGTTGTCGGTCTATTCGCGCCAGACTTGCACCCGGCTGTTTTCCAGTGAAAATCTGCCGGGCGCCTTTTGGTGCTAATACCGGGACGATCCTTTTGCACTGAAGGGAGCAAACGACTCAAATCATAGCGTCAGGTTCAAAGTTTGGATAACCTTCTAATACGTAGTGACTCGGTGGACGGGGTCCACGGGTCGAATACTACGTGCACGGGATCATGTGTGGAATTTTTCCGGTGCGACGTTTCTACCAGGACACCGTAGCTTGTAGAACGCGATCTACGTGCAAAACCTCACCGAACGACACACCAAACGTAATACAATACGCGAAAGATGGCAAGCCACACGATTTTCAGCCGGTTTTCGTTCCCAAACACACAGGATTTCAGAATCTTTATCTTCTTGCGATACCCGAGCGGGTAAGCCTTCCATGCATAGGGCCCTGCTTCCTCGAATACTCGAGTTCGGAACTTTCGACTTTCTGCCTCCTGAATCTAAACCAGTCAAGTGAATCCCAGTCAAACCTGGAGCGAAGCACGCTAAGAAGCCGTGAATTCATACTGTGCCAATTCGTATCGTGCCAGCGGCAGCGACGGACAAGTAAAACGTAACTACAGATGGGTTACCAGTCACAAGAGCCAATCAGAATGTGGCCTAGGTAACAGAAACCAATGGAGGGAGGGAGGGGCAGGGTATGGTGGCACTGGGAGCACGGGGATATGTACTGGATTCGTCTGGGTCCACGGGATCCTGTACGTGGTAGCAAAACCGTTGGTAGCCGTGTAAAGGGCGTCTTAGTCTATCTTAGATGTGAATGAGAATGTAGTGATAGTGATGTCATCGCACACCTGGCTTGGCCTATGATGTGTGTCGCTGTCTAAGTTTAAGACTGCTGTTAACGCATACCGGGCAAGAACCTTTCAGCTGTTCTAAGAAAATCGGACGAACTAGCTAACTAGTAGCGTAAACGAGACTCTAAGGCCAAGAAGAAGAGACCACCTACAGATGCCGCATTAGCCAAATAACTGATGTACGAAAGTCTCGACTTACATGGCATACACGGAGGGTAAGAACGTCATCGCGTACGGGTGTTCGTCAGAAAACCCACAGTCGGAAGAACAACTTTCGTGGGAAGATAACAGTTGATGCGAGGAAAAGACAAAGTCGCTTGTTGATGACATCTGGACCGGATGCCACCCCTCGCAATCACGTTTTATCTGAAGAGAACTACTGCCATGAACGCGAGAACCGCCTTCTGCATGCGCGGAAGACCCAGGACGCTGTCCAACTTGTTCAGAATGGCGTCCCCGTACGCCAGACGGCTGCGGCCTTACGGCTGCAAATCAAGAAACCGGTGCGTGAGAAAGATCTTCACAACCCTGAAGCTCATGCGGATCGAGCACTTAATACCGGAGTGACCGAAGGAAGTAGTAATATGTATGGCGCTGTTCGTTTTGGTCGCCAAGCAATCAAACAAATTGGCCCTGATTGCTTTGGTGACCTGCAGTCATATACGCTCTGATATGATGTCATTGGCCTGGTCAGACAAGACACGACATGACGTCGCCCTAGTCTGATATCTATTTGGCGATGGGTTAACCATAGGTTTAGCTCGTACAATCCCACCAGCAGGAGCTTCATTGTTTTACATGTATATCCACATAGGAAAGCACGGTCAGGTTTAGAATTCAGCCATAATTCGAAATCAATTTCTGCTAGCTGAACATCGGACACTGCTTTAGCGCCAAGAATGTTGCATTTACCTGTATGAAAATGAGCGCACGTAACATGGTGAGTTAAGCAAAAAGCGCAGGAAACATTTCAGGCTCACGAGATAAATATTTCAGTAACATTTGTGGATCGTCTTGTTTTCCAGTGATTTTCCGTAGCCTTTCGTAAACATCTCTTGACCGAACGGCTTGACCAAAGTTAAACGTTCCCACAATGTTCACGATTCGGAAATTAGAAAGGGTTGCGTGTTTGCAGCCAGCCTGCTAAATAGTGCGACAGTATTGATAGCTCTTGGCGAGCGCGAGAGAGACTCTTGCTCGTTTCTTGCACCGTTCACCACGATCTTGCCGTTCCAGAAAATCTTGCAGTGAGATTCAGGGGAGTCAGTTTTCTGATTAAAAGACCGGAGAAGGACTGTGGATGTAGTGGATGTAGTGGATGTAGTGGATGTAGTGGACCATATCAACCTTGTTTCTAGCTCCACAAGATTTATTGTACAGTTTAATTCAGCCGTAGCGACAATATTCTTGATGATGGCCATGTCTCCCGAGGATGATTAGAAAACACAATTTATTGTCAAATTATTACAGAACGTTAATGAGATGTTCGCGAGACCGCCCACAAGAATGGTGTTCGAATATAGTGAATGGCAAGAGGCTTACGACGTAACACTGGAAAGAAATCCAAGGATCCTGTTTGTGAGGGATCTTGATGAGATATTAGAGAACGAACACTATTTTTCCAGCAGGGAGCAAAATCTTATATCGGAAGATTTCGCCTCAATAATAGCAAAAAAACGAGCATGCAAGCAATTTGTTCACGAAAGGCATACACCATAAAAGATTTGACGTTATCCACATATGTTGAAGCATATTCCAGCAGGGGAAGAGTATGCGGAATTTGCATCTCAGCTCATCGTATCTAATACTTTGTAAAAACACAAGAGACGTGAATCAGATTGTCACGTTAGCCAGACAAACTGGCAGACCTGATTTAAGTGACGCACATGTAAAAGTGACAAGTAAGCCATTTCAGCTTTTAATACTGGACATGAAATCCGATTGCCCTGGCTATTTGAAGATACGAAGCCACATTTTCTCTGACGAGGTGACCAAGGTGTATGTAGCCCAAGTATAGTTACGGTACCGTAGTCATGTCAGAAGTTAGATGAGTTGTTGCCTTTTGTTGCTACACTTACGTCTCTCAAGCCGGCACAACGCAGAGCTTTACTACAGTGCTGCCAGAAAAGCCACATCAAAGCATTTGAGGAGGTGTGTCTTAACATCGTCAAGAACACTGTAGATCTACGTCCTCAGCGTTTGAGGGTATGTCATTGGTATCGTAAACCACTGAAACTACTTGCTCCCCGCAAATATCCGTATCGAGAGAAGAAGGAGATCTTACTGCCAAAGGGTGGGTTTTTTTGCCGCCGTCTCACCTGTGCTTGCGTCAGCAATCGCTTCGGCACTGGTAGCGCAGTAAGATGCAGACACTGTATGTTGTCCCGAAGAACATCGCTATGGCTAATTGGCCTGACAGGCAGAGCAACAGAAAACAAATAAAGGATACGCTCGCATTCATACAAGAAAAACCCGAAGCTGTCGAAATCATGGCACTGGACCAACTGACTGAAAGAACTCTAGGAAATCCGATGATGACCGAGTGGGAAAAAGCTCTGGCTCTTTCCGACAACCTACAAAAGTTCACTGCTCTGAAGGCGCAAACGTCTCCTGAGCAGCCACCTCCTATCGCCTTCCAAACAGGACCACCACTTCCCCCTCCTCCGCCACCCATCCCTAGTATGCCGCTTGTACCTTCAGCATCCGCTCGGTTGTCTACTTAGTTAAATGTGGTTAAAGACTATTTGCTGAATCCTGGAATTCGTGGAAAACCCAAACCTCATTCTGCACCTGTAACAGCGTTAAGGCATCCTGAAGGTCCTCCACCACATGTACCTGACGATTATGCTCCGCAAATGGAGGTGGAACACCCAAGGCAAAAAAACCTGCGAAAGCGCACACTGTCCGAATCACCAGGCAGCTCTCCTGTCGCTACCGATAAAGGTGCCCCATTGCTGTACATTGTGAGTGGTGAACGTTTAACAGGACACGACGCCGCTACGGCAAGAGCTCAGTCCACACGAACGTTAAAGCCGGCTAGAAAGAGGGGAATCAGAGAGGTTGAACCGATAGAAGTCAGCGACAGCTGCTACGAAACGCCAGACCGTCGGACTCGGGGGAAAACTAAAAAGAAAGCTGTGGAAAAGGCGGAAAAGGCGAAACGCGGGTGGCAAGGAACAAAGGATATTAGAAGAGCAGCCATTCTGGATAATATAAAAACAACTGCTGGAGTGAGGGTCCTGGGGAAGCAGCAGCAGTAGCAGCAGCGGCGGCGAAGAGAAACAGTGATTCGGAAATTGATCCGGATCAGACACCCCATACATTGCACGGAGGAAAAGGGTCTTTGTCTAAACCGAGGTGGTTGGTCATTTAAGATGGCGAACATCACGCCACCGCTACTAGTAGAGATGGCAAAAGTGTGATTTACCGAAATATACCGAAACCAAATCGAACTTTTCGATTTGGTATGAGAAGTTACCGAAACCGGAATTTTCGGTGTGAGCCTCGCACCGAAAAATCGATTTCGGTACGCGTCCACACCAAATCGAAGTATTTCGGTATACCAACAAAATATCAAGGTTGAGAAAGGTTGATTTTGGCGGCTTTTGATTAGAGTGATCAAGTACGGAGGGCTCTTCGAACATCGCAAATCTGTTAATGTGCCCCTTCGTAAGACTGCGTCGTGGACGATTGATTCGACTGCCTTTTGATTGAGTCTAGCCAGTACAGTCCGCCTCAAGATTCCAGATTTTCAACATGGCGCATCCACTTTCCTGGGCTTTCTAACTGCGCTGTGTTTCGCCTCTATTCTTTGTGTCGTATTCTGAATTAAGGTACAGGATGAACAGACGACTAAGTTGGACTCGGGAGTTAGCCAGAGATAGAGAGGAGAGTGCTGAACGAGAAGCAACGCGCCGTGGAATGGATGGGGAGTCGGATGACCTGATGGACGTCGACAAAGCTTCACCAGCCGCTGCAAGCTCAACCTCTTCTACCCCGATAACATCAAAAAAGTCTTTCTCAGCAGACAAGGTTGTCCGTCGAGCAGCTGTTTACAAATTCTGGACCGACGACGTCAAAAATTAAGCTTTACCAGTGCAACTACTGCACGAAGAAATATCGCGATTCAAACTCCAGCACCATCCTGAACACGCATAATCTACGCACGCAAACCGGATTCCAACTGAAAGAAGATTCAGGAAGTCCAAAACTCAGCATCAAGCAGAAAGCGCTGATCGATGAGAAGATGAAACGCTTGCTTACTGCCCGTAACCATCCTTTCTCCTTGGTCGACTACGCAGAATTCATCGAGTTCACCCAATCATTGTGACCTTCTTACACTCCACCCAGAAGAAACACTCTGAAAGCTTGGTTGTTCGTAGACTACGAAGCTTACAAGATAAACTTAAACTATTCCCTAATATAATTCGAAATAATTTGAATTTTCGAAATTTTGTTTGAACTGATTGATTTCACTTGATTAGATCAAAGCCGAACTGGACGCAGGTCCAGGCAAGATCTCGTTAACGCTGGACGGTTGGACATCGGTGGCCCAAGATGGTTACAGCTCACTGGATCACTTCCGACTTCGAGATCCGAGGAGTGCTACGGGATATTCGGGAGCTGCCGGCGGAGCACCTTGCTGACAATATCCAGGAGACTCTTCTCGACATTCTGCGCCCTTACAGCGGGAGTCTGGGAGGAGTGGAGCGATACCGAAGTGCGGAACTGGAAACCTTGACGGACGCGAAAAAAGAGCTAGTATCGGTATACCCATACACCGCATGACGGGAGCGAAGGATAAACTTTCCGCGGAACGCCGCCGTTCTAGTGCCGGACCATCACTGGCAATTCCAAGCGGATCTGATGGACCTGCAAAAGATATCCAAAGAAGATAAGCACTATCGGTATGAGCTTGTCGTGATCGACTGTTTCAGCAAGAAATTAAGCCGTGTTCTCGTCAAAACCAAGCATGAATTTAATATCAAGAAAGGACTGGAGATGGCGTTTGAAGAGCTTGGGATACCGGATAGGTTGCAGACAGATAAAGCCATGTAGAGAGATGAATACACTGTTAGACTGTCAAAAGACGAGCCTATTTTCGCGAAAGGGTATGCGTCAAACTTTTCTGAAGAGGTTTATAAGATCACAAAATGGGGGTATTTTACGAGCGCGAGCTTTGGTTGGTAAAATAGAGTACCATGACCAATAAATTATACACGTTTTACCTGACGCTACTGTCTCACGCCTCAATGGATGTTTATCCGGACAATCACGCCTCCGTAGGGGTAACTAAACTGTCAGCACCAATCGTACTGCAGGGGCGATGGGAAGTTGCGCTGGTTGAATTTACATATTCGGAAACGATGTACGATATATCATCACCGCAAACTATTGTGATCCATCAACTGGCATTCGGAACTCCGCCTGACGGAACACAGAAGGAAGCGCATATCACTGAGAGCATTCGTGTACCGTCGGGAATTTACACGCCTGACCATTTAACCTTCCACATCGCACAATACACACCACCTTTACGCAACGCTGAAGGTGTTAGCGTCGGACGCTAGGCATTCGAGATACTCTCGCATCCTAGTGAAAGGAAAACACGAATTAGGTTTTCGACACTGCGAGTGTGGCTACAGTTTCCTAAACATTGTGCAATGTTGGGGGAAATGTTAGGTTTCAAGGGAAAAAAATACTGTAAGCTACGAAAAAGCGAGCACGTCTTTTGATATCGAAGTCAGAGAAGAGGAACGAAAGAAAGCACAAAGTGTCGATGACAGATTTCCGGCATCCGACAGTGAATCTGCGCCGATACCGGATAACGCGGACATCAGCTACACCGTTATCTCTAGAAAAGCAATCAACATGAACCTAGGCAATCAGTCTCTATTTGTTCATGCAGACATCGCTGACGCCAGCGTGGTTAAAGACTCCTTAGCACCACTGCTAAGATAAGTGTCGATCAAAGACAACAGTGCATTTCAGTTGGTTCAAGCAAGGTTCGATAAGGCGCACTACGTTCCTGTCAATTAGACCTGTTTAGACTGTATACGGATTGAGATTACGAACGACCTGGGCCAAGACGCCAAGTTTGAACGTGGAAATGAATGGTGAAACTGCACTTGAAAGTGGAAAATAAATGGTGAAACTGCACTGCCGACCTGCGCATTTTCCCAAAATGGGTATTCAACCTTTTCACCCTGACAGTGGGTTGTGTGAAGAACTTCTGATTCAGAATCAGATAAGCCACGGCGCACTCGGACGGTTTTGAGAATCCGGATTTCAAGAAACGGCTCAGGACTTGGTAGCTTTCTACGCTCCATTCTCTTCAAAGTGTGTCGGTTTACTGCGCGGCTAGTATAGACGGCGATGCACACGTTAAAACCGCATTTGGATCTGCTAAGCCAAATTTTAGCACTGCAGCGAAATCCGCGTTTGAAGAAGCTAGTCGGTGTGTTGTGTGGACAAAATTGTGGAAAATATTGGTCCGGCTGCAACTACTCCACCTACGCAATCAGGTGCAGGACGAAAGCGTCCTGTTATCAACAAGAAACGTATACCTCGACACACTGTCACAGGTCTGCGTCGTATACCACCCTTTGACCTTTCCGACCAATTCTAAAATGGCCAATCTATACACACTGGAGGGATCGGAGCCGGCCATAGCTGCTGATTCACATATGTTTACGGTTCCGGCAACTTTGACAGATAGATGTTGAACAGAGGAACAGAGGATTGAGCCAGCAACGGCTATCGCTGAAGCAGTTCCTGCCACCGGAGATATCAACTTTTTCTGCCCACCATCTTCACGTGCATTCATTTCGCTTCCAGAGTTAGCATTCAAAATCGAACTGTCTATCAAGAAAAGACCTATAAACACATTGGAAGAGTGAACCTTTAGTGAACCAAACGACCGTGTTGCGCCGGTCAGTTTTATTGCTCACGGCGTTTTCCAGTCTTGTCAGGTTTCACTCAATAACCGTGTTGGCGTCTGGTACGACGACGTACCTTTATTACCCGTACAGAGCAATATTCGAAGCTCTGACAATGTACAGTCTCAGTGCCCTCAAGACGCAGCTGACGGCGAGAGGCTTCTACGCAGACACCCCTAAGCAGCATGAAAATTTTGCGAACAATGTCCCAGAACAACTTCGACGGAGCCTATTTGTTGACATGAAATGGGCGGAGTTTTCAGGCAAAGTGTTTTCGGATATCGCAGAACAAAGCAAGAATCTGATCACAGGAGTGTCTATCAAAGTGAAGTTTACCCTGAACAAGCCAGAGTTTCACCTGAGAACCTCGAGACCTATTGCGCCAGCTGGTGAAGCTACTCTACCTGACACGGACCATCATAAGTTTATCCGAAACCCAAGACTTGTGGTAAAACGATACGTGGGGACACCTCATTTCATGAACGCTGTAGCAAAGAGGCTTGTCGAAACTCGGCCAAATACCATAAGGAAAAGCAAATTTCAAGAGCCTCAGTCATTCCCAGAGGCGTCCAGACCCACAGAATTCCGAGCACGCATATGGGAGAACTTCCAGAAATGGTGTTGTGCGCCCTGGTGGAAAACATCAACCTACAAGGGAGCTTCGAAACCAATCCATTCAAGTTTGTCCATAAAAACATGACACGCATTTCAGTTGAGGTCGACGGAGTGTCGTACCCCACCAAATCATACGATGTCCAGTTCGGTGGTGGACGGAGTCTGGAGGCCCCCGACGGACTTTTGGACGTCCTAGGACGAAAACAATTGTCCGGTGGAGGTTTGCCATTTGACCGTACGGATTATAATAAAGGAGCTGATATATCTGATGCGTACGGTTTGTAGGAGAAGAAAAGCGACCTGTTACCCACACCAGAGACCTGAAATGTCCCTGCGAAATCTACGTCGCAGCGCAGAAAAGAAGGAAGTGCGTTCGAATCAATAAAATGTTGAAACTCCCGTGCCATAACCATGAACTGGCCAAGGAACTGTGGAACTTGAATCCAGATTTTGAAGGGCGGTGGCAAGACCTTATTGACAAGTCTCCGGACGACTCTCGTAACTATCTCAACAACAGCTGGTATACATGCCGTCACAAATGGTCAATGGCTTTCCGCAACAACGCGCGTACATACGGCATAAACACGAACAGCACTATTGGGAGCTTCTTCCATGCGCTCAAGGGCGCGATAAAGTTGCACAGACGAACAGCGCCGCACAACTTCGAACTGATACAGATTGTGTATGCGTTCTGTTGTGAGAAGGTGTCTCTTTCCATCTACACATGGTACTTGAACCAAACAACAAAGCTCAGCATAAACGTGGAAGCTCAGTATCAGCCCGTGTTTGATGAACTAGGTCACACGATAAACGACTGGGCGGTGCGAGCGATCCATATACAGTTCAAACTGTTTCTGAAGAATAAGTACGAGGTCGAACAGTGGGCGGATGGAAGTGCTACTCTGACCTCGACGAATGACAGGATCTTCTACATTCATCCAGGTAAAGAGGAATAACAAGTCAACTGTTCGTGCGTCTTCAGCACCTCCCATGGCCTACCGTGTCGTCACATCATGCACATGCGCAGAGACAAGGGTGAAGTAATTGCCAGCGCTAAAGACTGTCTCAAGCGATGGAAACGAAGATCGAAGCGAGATGCCCAAATGTTCCGCGGATCTGTGGACCGAATTGCCGATCTCGCAAACCTCGAGGAAGATGAAGGAGAGGTAAGGCCCGGCAAGACAGGTCAGCACGAGCGCTGGAACATTGTTCGAGCTATCAACAAGCGTGTGGAAAGTAAGCTGGTAGAAATCCCTCCTAGTCTGTTCTTCAAGGAAGTCGAGGAATACGAGAAGATGATCGACAATTATGTACAGCGTTTAGAAGAATGAACACCGCTTGTAGAAGATGGCGAACCGCAGAATGACCCACCTCTGTCAACCCTTCCAGCAACTTTGACAGGACTTCTCGCACCCAAAAACAGGCGTGGTCGCCCGGAACTCGTGAAAGGTCACAAAAACCAGTCTCGATTCAACAAACGGTTGGGCGAGGAACCTATGCCTATGCAGTATCGACCACCTGAACAGCGTTATATACTCGGGTCCACTTCGAGAAAAGAAAATACTGTTGCCGCATCACGATGACCATGTCGACGTCCTGACAAGTTAAGCCGAATGGTTTGGTCGAAACCATTGGTGTTTCCATTGTAACATCCCATACGACCGACGTGAGTCACATCGATGCAAACATGTGTCTATATCCTGTCTGCGCCAAAGTTGTGGGCCACGTGTCAGCGACCAAGTATGCTGTCCAGCAGGGCGAACGGCCCTGTGTCCTTTTGGAAACGAAGGGCGCAACAAAAAACTAAGCTTTGGCTTGAAATCTATTTCTTATTAAAAACTAGGAAACTGTAAACTGTAATTCATCGTTAACTCTCAAAATTTTCCAGTCCGAAGACTGACACTCCGCATCAGGAAAAACATATACTTTTGGAGTTTTCAAAAAGAACAATTCGTGAATCCTCGTACGCTGTCAATATTTGTGGCGGTGACTCGTTACACCCAGCGAAACAAAGGAGCAAGCAGCAGGGGTAAGCTGTTTATACACTGCATGTTAGAATAAGATAACCTACTTGGAATGAAGGGGATGATTAAGATTTCTGTTACGGTTCTACTATGTATCTAGCTTTTCATCGCTATCAATTTTCTTTCATAGAAAACGTGGGGTGTTCGAATTATATCCGACAGTAATGTCAGCCGCATGTTTTATTTTTATTCGTACTTTTTCGAGTAGTCCGCATGCATAGTTTCGTTGTAATTTGCTGTTTGTACAATAGTATTCAGTGGAGAACCAACACAGCAGGTTTTGAAGTGTCGGTTTCGGACTTTAAAATTTTGAAAGTTAACGATGACTTACAGTCTACAGTTTCCTAGTTTTTAAAACAAATTGTTTTTAAGCCAAAATATAGTTTTTTTTGCGCCCTACGTTTTCACAAGGATACAGGGCCGTTTGCCCCTGCTGTCCAGACTGTAACTGGCACTTTAGCGGCCCCGAATGTTACGCGACGCACAAAGCCGTCGATGAGAGCTGTGACGATGAAAATGAGCCCCCAATCACGAGATTTAGGACTCGGAAGTCCATTTGGAGCCTGTACTTCGTTTGCTCTGACTACCATCGTTTCATCTCCCGCCGGAATCGTAAGCAGTCTCACGTCTGCGGTGAACAATGGTGCAGCGTGTGTCGCCAGTGTTATCCCGATGGTGAACACGTGTGTTTTATGAAACCGGAGATGATTGATCAAAGCACAATGGACCGACATCGAAAAACGAAATTCTTCTATTTCGATCTCGAGTGTTTCCAGAATGACAAAGGGATTTTCATTGCGAATGTGGCTGCTCTACAAGATGACTAAGGGAATGAAACCCGGTTTCCCGCTGATCAATCTGATGTGGGATATGACGTCACCGATGAGTTCTGCACTTTCCTGTTTGACGAGCGGTTCAAGGATCACTACGTTCTCGCGCATAACTTCCGCGGGTTCGATGCGTTTCCAGTGCTGAATAGGCAACTCAATAACGGAGTCAAGCCCGAAGCGATCATGAATGACTTCAAGGTGATGCAACCCGATGTGAAGAAGTTTAACATACGCTTCCGGGATTCCTACAACTACAATCCCCAGTCACTGTTCGCATGGACGAAGACTTTTTCTCCACCGAAAGAAGAGCAGGAAAGAGCTTTAGAGCAGAAGAGAACGTCTGTTCGAATCGTACATAAGCCTTTCTCTGGCGTTGAAAGTGGAAGCTTCCGGGTGGCCGCCCAATGTTAAAACCGAAGCCGACCGACTGCATTATGTAGAGGATTTTTTTCTAAGGGGAGTCAGTTCGCTTGGACCCCTCCAAAATTGCCAAAAACCTTGGACTTCGCGCGTTAGCGAAACCATGAATAAATTCGTAAGTTGCTGTCTTTGAGTCTGTGGTTAACATGATAAATGAAACCAGCGAATCTCTAGTCGTCCACTATCCATTCAACATACGTCGAAACAAGAGGAAAATGGAACTCAAGTTGTCAGTCTGAGCAAAAAATTTCGACTAACTAATAACAAACGCATAGTTCTGCCTAACTTCTCTACTGTTCCGCACGGTTATTGTACTGAAGATGACCAACTGTAAAAATCTTATATAACTAGGGTTTCCTGTCATACGTTTGGCAGTAATCCCCCCGGGCACCGCGCGTTCAAAATCAGCTCTCGCCGCAATTCATCAAACTTTAGAATCTCAAACGAGCCGAGAAGTATTAAACTGAACATGACGAATATGATTAAAAATAACCCCAGCCATTGTCCAAGTTGCTGTCTTCTACTAAGTCCATCTTTCAATGTTGTGGTGATGAAAGCTCTTCATCAGACACTGACACAGGCGTACAACTGATATTGGATTTAGTTGCCAGTTCCACCGGGGAAGAGGATCGCTCTTCTACCGAACCTGTACGAAGTTTGTTGAAGCCTCGGAAGAGTCTTCTACTTCACCACTATCACATTCACATCACCACTACCACTATCATATTCCCAAGCACTGGGAACAGGGATTACTTCAATTCAAAAGAACGGTTTACGGACCTTATGGACCCTAGAGCATCGTATTAAGCGTCTAATCCGTAACTTCCGGATTCCTGTGCGAAGGCGCTCCACTCTTTACTTGATTCCCCCTATTTTCTTGACATTGTATGTGAAAGATAGACTACCTGTCCGAGCGTTGTATAGACTTCCCTGTGTATGGTCTGGTCTGGTCTGGTCTGGTCTGGTCTGGTCTGGTCTGGTCTGGTCGCAGAAATCATAGCAGTAGAAATAGATAAAGGCTCTCGGCTCAACCTGGCACCGGCTGATGCGCAATTCGTTGACTTTTCCACTTTGGGTTGCGGCAGCTACAGCAAACGTACTTCACCGGTCATCAAAGCACGTTTGTTCAAGAGAACGTAGGGCGCTGACCCCACGGTATGATGTTTCGGACGAAACGGGTTGCAAGACTGAAACGTAATTCTCATGTGCAGGCGTCGCTGAGGAAATTCACGTGTCCAAGTGAACGAGGTAATGCCCTCTGACGGTGTTGGGAGGCCTTGTGGTACTACTTTAGTCACAAGGCTTCCAGATGGGGTCTACTTCGCAATCTCGCCTACTTCCACACTTCGGACCCCACAGCGACGCCTGAAACGATTGTTTTTCTCATTTAACGTATCACTAATCGTTTAGGGCGACCCCTGTTCTGATTCAACGGATTTTTTATGTGGGGTATCTATGTCTGCGCGAGTTTTACAGAACCGCAGCAACTTGGGTGAAGTGCCCGACTGTAATGCTTGCTTTTCGGCATCGTTGTATTCATGGTCATCGTCCTTAAACTTTTAGGAACGGCCAAGTTGACTTAATAAGCAAAGCGAAAACCATGGATGTTCCGGACTTCACGAAAAGCAAAGCTCTGGGCCGCGACTCTTCATTCACGATGTGACCAGCAGTCTGTATCAGCACCGCCCCCTGTATCAGCAGTCAAAGTGTTTTCTTCTGTTTTTCCTGACGGATCACTGCAGTACAGCGTGTCACTGCCTTGTACTGTGTACACGGAGTGACAGATAAGATTATACCAAGCAGGTTCTGCGTATAGTTAGCGCACAGCTCCGATCATCATGTCATCTGTTGCTGACCACTGTCCAGCAGCCACGCCTCCTCATTTGTTTTCTTATATAAATGAATGCCCTTCATACTGTTAGATTTGGTTTGCTTTTCCGTAAAATAGGCAAAATAGCGTTAGGATATTTTGCGCACCCCGGTGGAATAACCGGGACTATTTTTCCCACCCATATTGTGGGTAGTGGCGGTACTTGACACCTTGAGCACGCCGCGATTTCGTGCTTTCAGAATACGATGTGGGAAAGTCGCTTTCGCCTCTTTTTAGCTGGTTGAAACCATGGGGCGGTGCTAAATCGGACCGATCGCCACCTCGTCGACTGGCCAAAATTCGGCATTATGATGCGGTTGCGCCGCGTACTGACCTGCCAGCGAAAAGATATGGCAAACATTCTAGCTTCGGATGATGCTTTGGAGTTTTTCGAGAAACGCCTGTTCAGTTTTCCTCAAAGTCTTGCGTAAAGAGCGTTTTTCGTCCTAAACTTCGATGAGGCTGGTTTGGACCTCTATTCTAGCCAGTAGAATTGTCATATCCGATTGCCGATTATTGCGAAACGATTGCTAAGCTGTCCGCTAGTTTTTAGAACAGACGTGATGCAGAAAAACGACCGGCAGTCAGGGACCGTGTCATGATCCGAGAAATTCCATAAAAACCGCCTTTCATTGACGTTTTCGTGGAAAATTGTGCAGGCATTTTTCGACAAATTCAAAAGCATCATCGGAAACTAGAATTTTGCTGTTTCTAGTCGACGACTATCCATTTCTGATATCCGTAATCAGGTCTCAAAAGAGTGCCGGTCTTAGCTTATCTTCAAAATATTTTGTTGGGTTGATTCGTTGGTTGTTGCTGACCAGCATAACGTCACGCTGGATCAAGAGCTACGATGATAAATGCAGGAGGGGGTGGCGATTAAATTTGATTAACTGTACACGCACGACGAGATAATGGCGGCACGGGCAGATGATTCTTGCTTCAAGTAGAAGCCACATCGAAGGCTGCACTGCTGTACGTGCGTGCTGGATATTGGGCCGAGGAGCTAAAGCTTGTCATATTAATGTTATAGCAGTCAGATCTTCATTATATCTTCAACATTTCAAACTATTCCAAGGTTTCTCCGGCCTCCGGGAGAAAGTCGACAGCAGCATAGAAGCGTTACAGTACAACAGCTGATCAGCTGATGGTCACTGTCCATGACAATTTTCTACGGTTGGATTTCACTACGTTACGTCATTTGTCCGATTTCTGTTTCTGACTTCCATACAAATTGCGAATTTGCCGTATTTTCCGCCTGGCCCGTAAGTTTTGCTGGAACCGTAATATCTCGTCGTGCGTGTACATGCTATATCACTAGTTATGACTCGACGCGTCTTGAACGGCGGGCTATGCTCTTCCAGAGTAAAATGCATCAGTCCAGACGATGATCAGTTAAGAGTTCGCAGTCTCAGAAACTTCCATACTATAGGTACATTTGTCGTCGACATGATGGCGATCATCGAGCACCTTTGAGCAAACTAGGTTGTGGTTTAAGTTGCCTACAGCTACTGTGATTGTTGATCAAGCTATGTTGCGAGAGCTCGTCCATGGTCAAATTTCGCCACCCGTCAGTTTTCGGTTTCTGCTTACACTTAATTCGTACTGGTTCGTGCTTGAATTTTGGTCCTTTCCGATTGTGTATTCTATGGATAACGAACAATCATCTTTGCGATGTAGCCTAGAGTCAAACTCATAGGTCATGGGCAAACATGACCATCACCTGCTTCGCGGCGTCTCCCGAACTCGTCTTCTGATGTCCGTAATTCAAGAAAAATCTCGTGGACGATACTTTGAGCTTCCTGATCACGTGGCTTAACATCTCGATCAATCAACTGTTACCACTGGTAGTTTAGGCAAAGAATAGAGGGTCGTTTTCGGCTACCTGTCATTAACCCAGCTTCCTCCTCCTGTGTGCAACACATGGACTCAATTCGTGGTGCAGAAAGAAAAAAATGTTGGTGGGCTCCAAAGCCTTTGTGGTTCGGCTACCACATGGTCTGCGCCGACCGCTACCCTAGTTGTCAAGCAGTACCATACCTAAGAGGTTGTGCCTGACGTGACAAACCTACTGGCGATATCCCGCACGGTGACGCCATTGAGCAACCTGACCGCGTGCAACTCTCGCCCGTTCAGGTAAACCACGAGCCGAGCCATACCCAGTCTGAAATGAGTTAAGGCTGGCGTGAAGGACCTGCTGGCGACGTCTCTGTAAGAGGCGTCAGTAAGCGAGTTCATGTGGTGACGCGGTCATGAGCAATGACGTGCTCGCTACAATCAAAGTAATCCGAGCGCGGCTCGAAAACAAGCAAGCAAGCAAAAGTCAAGTGGCGTCCGATGAGCAAGCTACTGTCTGACGCATGGTGACGACCAGAAATGTGAGCCACGGTTAATTTTCTGTATGGAAATGGAACGTTGTTAGGGTTGCACTTTACCGTGAGGACGAAGCTGACAGTTCGGACACATCACGTCGGAAAATGCCAGCTGCGATGATCGAATCCTCCAGTTCGATCCTTATATTGTTGCTCGATCCATCCGGTAGGACCGGTTCCGCCGCTCTGCGTTTGTCCCTTCTTTTCGGCGCCTCCGCTTGTTCATCAGGCCTGGTATCTCAGCAGGAGGCAGAATGATGCCGCCAAGCAATGGCTGAGGAGGTTAAGTCTGGATCTGGACCGATTTGCGGAGCTCCCCCTGAGATCTGCTGCGCTCTGTGAGAAAATGGATAACCGTACAGTACTTGTAACGATCGAGGCTAACTGTGTGTGCCGGTGTGGCACAAACCAAACAGTTTGATCTCGGGTTCTTGATAGATTTACGACTCAAATCACCATAATATCTGCCATCTGAGTAGGGCGCTCCAGAATCTTCAAAGATTTAATTATTTATTTGGTCTGATGTGGAGTTATATCATAGTTTCCATGATTTTCTGTTCGTTTTCTCGTCTTCTGTGCTCCCAGTTTCCGCGTCTAGCGTTCCTTTGCTTTTTCGATCAGGTAAGTGACCGGACTTCAAGAAAGTCCTAAGAGAATGTGTGGTCGATTACTGGCTACCTGACAGCTGTTGTTCCGGGTTAGCCGGCAAAACCCCGTCTGATCTTCCACGCCGTCTCCTGTCAGCTCTGCTCGGCTTTCCCGTTTTCCTGTTGGGTTTCTCCGTGTCCTGTTGGATGAGATACGTGGCTGGCCTTCCTAGCTGATCAGGTGATACATGGTTTGCTCCTCGTTTGACCTGACTGATTGTGTTTCAGTCGACGAAGCGTCCTGCCCTGTCAGCCCATGCTGTCTCCTTTCGGTTGTTTCTCGTCTTCCCTTAGCCTCATAGGTAGCTCCTCTACTCTTTCTATCCCTGCAAGGTTCACCAGAGTTCCCTGCGCATTCCTGCTTCGTTTTCTTCCAGGTTATTGGCAGTGAAGGCAGGATTGTACGCTGTTAATGTATTCATGAGCAGGTCAACATCTGAGCTCGTCTTGTGTTCCGTGATGCATGAACGTTCCAGGCTTGCAGAACGTGCGCGAAAAATACAAACGTACATATATTCCTGTTTCTCTGGTCCTGTTTTACGACATGTTTCTTAGTAAGTGTAACGTCATAAGTTCTTGTGAGCATGTCAATGTGTTCCCTCCTCCTCCAATCACAAGCAGCGCTATGGTGCCCCCTAGCTGTGAATTTCCAGACTCAATCAAGGACGTATGAAGGGGACTTTTCGGTTTTAGAAATTGCGGATCTGCAACTTTTTAAGGCGGACTTTGAGAAGATTGTAGATCTGCAGTTCCAGAGAAGGTGTTTTTCAGAAATTACGGACCTGGAATTTCTGGAATTTGTTTAAAAATTACAGGAGGCGCGGGTGGCTCCAAGCTGACTTTGAGGGGGTGGTATAGCTGCATTTGCAGCATGCTCATACGCGAAGTACAGTGACTGTACAGGTGGGACGCGAGCTAGCGACGTCACCGTTGTTATTTTCTGCGTACAGATGCTGGTTTTGTTCTCAAGTTCTCCTAACTTTTTGCCATGTATTTGATTTTTTACCCGTTTGTATCCATCAAAATGCCCAACTGTCACCTCTCAACTGCCGAAACTCAAGGTACCGCAACCGCATGCTTATTCCGAATAAGTCTGCATAAGACTTCCTCGTCAGATTACCAGTTCAACAGCACGAGTAAACATTATTAGAATTTTACGGAAATTGCCCCCAGCAATTTCAAGAAATTCAGCGAAAAAATATTGCACACCTGTAATTATCCGACTTTTCGACAAAAGTTGTTGCGGATCTGCAATTTTGACCAGTATCCTGGAAAAATACTGCGGATCCGCAAAGTTTGCAATAGCGTTCCGCCAACCTCAATACGTCCTTGAACTCACTCAATTGAAACCTGATCAAATCGAAATTATCAGTCGAAGGCAGCGCCGATGACGGAATCTTGCTGAAAAATAACAGCTAGGGGGCGCCATACCAACTGGCTCTGCCCCCAATCAGGTTCTAAACCGGGTTTCCACTGTTCTGATATTACCGTGTTACACAGCCGTAAAACTCGAGCTCAACTCACACTGAAAGTGTCAAATCGGAAGCTCGTTGACTGCTCGAAGTACGAGCACCCTACGAGCCTCGTACGCTGATCCACTCTTCTACGAGCGCAGCACAGAATTCCGGCTGGACAAGTCAGGATAAGTATGACTGCTACGCAGCACCATCGTATATGCTTGACGCAAAAATATGCCGGGAGAAGTGTTGCACATACAGTAACTGCTGCGCGCACGCAGCAGATATGACGGCTACAAACGGCCCGTGTACTGCGAACCGCAATAGTCTGGAAACGTTGCTGTACCTTTGTGAGAAACATTTGCGCTCCGTGGGTCCTCTACGTTGGCATTAGGCGCAGAAGTTGTTGCTGAGCCACGTTGGAGTACGATTTGTAGTAGGTTCGGTCTGTATCCCGTATTTCGTTGCCTGCAATTTCTGACAGGTTGTACTTTCCACCTGGTCCTTCAGAGCTTCACCAATGGCCATCCGAAGGAGTAGTATCACGTGGCGTCATCGCGCAGCTGGGTCAGAATTGTTCCAATGTCATGGCGTTGATGTCACGCTCCAGCTTGATACGTTCCAGCCTTCCTAATGCTTCAGACAGTAGCCTTCTGGCAGTATGCACCGATTCGTCATTCAGTTTTCTGTGGAAGTTTCACGTTTCGGCCAAACAAAGTTTTCCGCACGAGCTCGATCCAGTTGCATCCGTAGGTGTATGTTTTCACTGCTCACTGTTCGATGAAGGACGACGTCATCGGCATACTGGAGAACTGTCAACTTGACGCAGGTGGAAAGACTGTTGACTGCAACCGTGAAGAATGTCGGACCAAGGACTAATCCCTGTGGAACTCCTGACTTCACAGGCTGACCATCGGAGAAGTATCCGTCGACCATCACTCGTTGGCTTCTGCCTCGAAGGTAGTCCGAAAACAGGGCCAGTAGCCGATCAGTAACTCCATGCTTGGAAAGACTGTCAACAATGATGCCATGCGGGATTCGGCCGAAAGCTTTCGTACAGTCCAACAGGATGACGTTAGCCTTTTTCCTCTGCAGCAAGACTTGGGAGAAGTGGTGAGACATCTGGACTAGCTGCATCTCTGTCGACCTTTGCTTCCTGAAACCATACTGAGAGTCAGACAACAACTAATTCTGGTAGTTGCTCCGATGATCGGCAAGCATCTTCTCGAAGAGTTTGGACAAGGGTGGGAGGAGCGAGATGGGGCGAAAGGCGGAGCCTCCTTTCTTCGGTATCGGAACGACTTCAGCCTTCTTTCACACCGTAGGGAACTGTCCAGTCTGTATGATGAGGTTGAACAGTCTTGACAGGGGGTAAACGATGGCAGTACCTGTAACTTTGAGGAGACGGTTGGTGCTGCTTTGTTAACGTCCAACTTCTTGATGATGGTTAGGATGGCAGTAGTCCTTATCAGCAGGTCTGGGCATGGGGGCGAAATTGCAGGCTCCATGAGACAGACAGGCAGAGGTGGCAGATGGGCCTTGCAGTGGACGTGGCAGTTGACTTACTCATCGGCGAAGGTCTTGTTGATGAATTAGGCCTTATCTTGCGGATAGACCGAATATCGATTATCGCTGCCTGGAACAGGAATCGGTGGGATCGGACTGCAGACGGTGTTCTTCCTAACATACTTCCAGACTGCGGTTGCATTTCTTCTGGAGGATATGGCAATGTTGCTGAGTCGACAATGCTTGTCCCGGAGGATCAACCTCTTCTTCTGCGCTTCCAATGCTTTCCACGCTGTTTGATCAGCTGGGTCCTTTGACCATCGCCATTTTTGATATGCGCCTCTGCACTTTCGTGGGTACTCAGCTACCGTAGCCGAAAGGGAGGGACGAAGAAAGCGTCGGGAACCAACCGTCTTGAGCTGGAAGCAGCTTGACGCAGCTGAAAGAAACTTTTCCTGAAAGGCAGAAACCGCGACGTCAGAGTCACACTGAACATCAAACATGCTGTTCCAATCAACCGAGGCCAGCATTCTGCGGAACTCAGTAGATGTGACGTCATCCACTTTCCACCGTTTTCTGCTCTTTAGGACGAATTTCGGAGTCATCAACATCAGAAAGAACTGTAGCCCATGGTGATCGTTAGTTGCTGCCGGTGGCTTGATGGTCCTCACGTTGCGTATGAGACTGAGCTGCGAAACGAAGACAAGGTCCAGCGATGAACAGCATTTCTCTCGTTCACTGGTAATCTGCCTAACTTTCTGCCACAGACGAAATTCACTCTGTAGCGACAACAGGTCTCGTTCTCTTTCCGAGGATCCACTAGCTTTGTTTGACCAGGAGATGTTGGGGCTGTTGAAATCGCCCAGCACAAGGATGTTTCGTCTCAGATGTGGAGGAATCCGTTCCATTGAGGTGCGAAGCTTACTGAAGACTTCGCTGTCGGCGCGTAGACGACTCCAATGAGCTAGTTCATGCGCAGAGCGATCACTTTAACCCAAAGAACCTCTAGCCCAACCACTTCGTACTCTACCATCCTCCTAATTTGGAACTCTTTCCTGATTACAAGAGCTACTCCACCTCCTGTACTTTTCTGGCAGCCATCTCGATCCAGACGCTTGAGCTTGTAGAAGGCAGGGTCGCAGAAACTGCAGTCAGTTGTAGATGGTTCTGCCATGGTTTCGACCAGCGCAACGACGTCCGCCTTCCCATCTTCCATCCATCTCTTCACTTCATCGCTCTTGCTTCTAATTCCATTAACATTCGCGTAACGGATTGCACGTTTCTTTCCTACTTCTCCCGTAAACTGTGGTACAGGCATCTCGACAGACCTGAAGGAATATCGCAGAAGACAGAGCAGTTCTCGGAGCTTATAGAGACTCTGGCCAAAGCAGCATAGGGTACAAAATGTACCTGGTAGTCTTGTATGGCCTTCGGGTTGAGTCTCAAGCTATGGTGATGGCTGTGGAGATGCTGAGGTGGATGAAGTAGATGTTGAAAGATGGATACCGTCAGATGATCGATTGATGCCACACCGCCTGGAACGAATTAATCAGCACCCGGAAGTCGACGTCAAGATTCACGCACCCAGGGAGTCAGGGATCGAGCAGTCACAAAATGACCGCAGCCGCAAAGAGGTTCCTCCCACACCCTGTGTCTCCCGCCAACCTCCAAAAGCAGACCATCGTCAGACGGTTACACTTCAGCTATACCACAGCAAAAAATATGCGGAAGAAGGGCAAACCGAATCCCGACTAGCGCTTCCTCCGGCTGGACTTGAGACTTTATGCCGAGTGCACAAACCAACAAACAGGCAGGTAGTAGTGTACAGTGTACGACAAAATTAACCGTTAGAAATGGGCGTAACATTGCAGCTAGAGCTTATTTACAACTCAGCCAATGAGAACTAGGTTTTGCTGCATGCGCAAATTTCATTGGCTTTATCCATCTGGCTCCATCCAACACCCATTTTTATCGGTTTATTTTGTCGTACACTGTACATCAGCCTCAAACCAGTGTTATCTTGGTCTCGGGTAAAAGTAAAAACCAGCTTTTGCGACTCAGTTCTACAAGAGTTTTCGGCAGCAGTCTTCAAATGCTTGATTGATCGTTAGATATGTACTGTGTTCCCTCCAAGGTTTCGCGCAGTCTCGTGACATGCCCGTAAATATGGTCTGGGAAAGTCTTTTTCTTCCTAATCGAACACATTTGCCAATAAATTCTTATACACAGTAACGCTTTATCCCTCTGCGAAAGAATCTACCACCGAGCTGAAACTACACTCGAAAGACGCTTTCAACTCCTCGGGACTACCCAGATTCTCTTCCTGACTAGCTGACATGTACAAAGGTTCTGGCATAATATGAGCTTCAACGAAAGAATTTCCGCTGAAGAAACGTTGATTTCTTCCCAAGCTTCCGAAACAAAATCTGAAAAATCTTGACGGCCTGGCTTCAAACTTCCCGCTCTTGGTTACAGCAGTGCAGTTTTCCCTCCCCACATGGTAAGATTGACGCATCCAGGATCTGACGGTGAAGTTGGAACCTACATCAAGAGTTGGTAGGTACCTGTTAAAAATCCAGCCGTTGCTACTGAGCCCACATTAAGCCAAAAAACCAGCTCAGGCGAGTTTGCAATACTATCGCACAAAGTTGCAGCTACAGTACAGTGAAGAGAGTACTGTAATGCTTCATGAACTTGGCGAATTGAGTCATCATACGCGCACGGTTGAACCCCGGTTGAACCCCGGTCCGGAAAGTTTGCCCTACCAATCCCCTGAGGGATGTTTCGCCCGTATGATGACTCACTTCGCCAAGTTCATGAAGCATTACAGTACTGCCTCGCAGACCATTAAATTTAATTGGTTTGGGGCAAATGCACAAGTTCACCACAGCTGCAATAGTGCGCTCACTTCTGCTAATCCAATTGGATTACCTGGAAGGCAGTAATTTCTTCATTGTAGCAAAAGCACGCACTGCGAGCAATCCACGGCGTCAGTTTATTGCACCAAGTAAGCCCGGCGGACCGCCCTTCAGGATCCAGCGAAAGACATCCCCAAGCCTAGAATCCAGTTTCATTGCATCCTTTAGACTAAATGTGCTGTTATGGAAGAATGAATGGTAAGCAGGTTTTTCTTTCCAACCGAAAACACCCCTTCCATCGTTAAAATCCGCTCTTTGATCCCAAATGGGTGCGTTGCAAACATTGTCCACAAGCATTGCTGTTGCGGTATTCTGCTTTAGAATTTTCATTGGAATCGCTCCACTATTACACGTCCAGCACTTCGGATCGTAATTTCGCAGATACGATTTCTTTAACACAAGTTGTGGAAAACGAGCGTGTGGTTGGCGACAACCAAAAAAGCCCACGTCAATCGTTGCTCTTTCGTGGCACACAATACAAGGGTTCTCTGCAAGCAAACGCCGGAGACTTCTGTGCCGTTGACGATATACACATCGAAGTCTAGAGTCAGTCCGCCGTACTCTTCGATGACTATCATCTTAAGAATATCGGCTTCGTGTTGAATCCTATCAAGTGACGGCTGGCCAGCAGCCAAAAATGACCCATATTTCCTTGTCCTGACTGCCGAAGCTCACCGGCTGATTGTTTGAAGAGGTGACTGGTCTGTCACGTGATAAAAAAGGTGAAAGTGTTGCCTACACGATGGGTTTCAAATTTCTGAAGTCGGACGACGGGATCGGGAGATATGGTGAAACAAACCAAAGACATGGGTGACGATGACCAATGACAGTGACTGTACAATCAATTATGGGACCAAACGTACACAGCTACACGAATAGAATATTAGTAAGTTTTCTTTCTCGAGTGCGATAAAAACGTAGGCAGCTAGCAGAGCAAAGCGCGAAGAGCAGAGCAGAATTTTGAACCGTCAAGTCGAGTGTGATTGGTTTTCGGTGCATTCGGAATGATTTCGCTTGGGGCAGTTTTTTGGTAATAATTCTGAATACTGCGGAGCAATAAATAAATTAAGAGCAAGCATACTGTTTATTTCGTAGAGATCTATCAAATGCGGATTGTATATCGCGTTTAGGTCTATTAATAAGGTATCAAATAGTGCATATGCAGTGAAGTCACTTCCGGTCAGTTTTTCTGAAATGACTTTCGATCCTGTGGAGGAGTAAACTAATTGTTGGCAAACATATTGTTCACCTCGTGGAGAGCTATCGAATGAAATATAGTTTCACCGAAATAACCGAAAGTCGACATCTGATTAAAACTTGGAACCCGCTTAAAGAGAGTAGGCTTAAATTTAAGGTAAAACACGTGGTCCAGTGCGCGGTATTTTACCGTTTCGAGAAGACGGACAAGAAGAATAGCGTGAACCAAGATATTTCGTGGTTGCTTCTTAGACCGGTTCTTATCAGTGCTTAAAGGCCACAGCGTAATAATTTTGCCGTGCATTGCAACTGTCGATTAAATAGCGGAGAAATGATGGTAAAGCGCCACTACTCTCGTATCACGAACTGTGTACATGTTCACTCTGTGAAAAAACTGAAAGCACCGCAGCCTTGGTCTTCTTTGGTTCTTGCAGATTGCTAAAGCCCACAGGCGTCGGCAGGCACTCATTGTTAGAGCTCTGCGGCTACGGTCTCTATCAGGTCTGTTGGAAACTCGCACTATTACTTTCGTAAAAGTACATACATACTTAGGATATCTAGCGGTTGATCGGATAATTACAAACGAACTCCTTGTTACTTTCGGTGTACTCTCATAATAGTTCATCAATACCCCTCGAGATGGATTCTTTGAACTTACAGACTATTCACGTATCGAGCTTTGTCTGGTTTTATCTCCTGACTCATTCCTAGTCAGGAGGATGTCTATCGCTGTATCGAGTTCGTGCGGAAAACAGTGCTCCCTAAGGAAACGGAGACGGTACAGGGAGCTTAGTAGTATATCACTACGCTTGGCCAAGAAGGACCTGCTGAAAGCATCGAACGTTGTAGAAGGTGTTGAGCTGGAGGATGACATCGATCTTATTGAAGGTGACATTGGAAAGGTTGGGAGTCGGTTGCATCGAACCTCCGCGCGATACCAAAGAGCCGGAGACACCATTGCCGACGCCCTCATTGACCCGGAGGAACGGCTGGTATATGGGAAGAGTGAGCCGCAAAAGGTAAAGAACACACATATCCAATCGTACGGTAATTTATGCAATTTTATACTGAATCGTAATACGTTTTGCAAATACAGTACTTTCAAAAATTAGCTTCACTATCAAAAATCGCATTTCATTTTGTGAGATGTTTCGTTCGAACCGTGATAATGGAAATTTACAGCAGTCCTCCACGTCCACGTTCGACGTACTCGAAAAGTTTTGTCGTAGCTGACAGAGTTGGGTCTGTCGCTCCCTACAAGAAGACCTGGACCACCTTGCGGTGTGGTGTCGAAATGCTGGGCTAGACATTAGTTCCAGAAAGTCACAGCAAGTCCGGATCTCGAACAAGAAAAAGAAATCGGAGATTCCAGGTGGGTCGTACAAGTTTGCGAGTGATCCAGTACCTACCGAGAATGAGGGGGAATGTCTCGGCGTGACATACTCTAGCCGACTTGACTGGACCGCCCAGGTCGATAAGGTGACAGCAAAATGCAGGAAGAGGTTGTATGCTATCAACGCATACTTCCCTCGGTGCTTCGGCTCGGTCAAACAACTCCTGTTCAAGAGTATCGTGCGGTCATTCATGGATTATGCCTCGTCGGCATGATCTGTTTCGGCCAAAGGTTTCCAACGGCGGCCGGAAAATATTCAGAAGAAGTTTCTTCGCAGCATCAGACTCAGCGAGATGGAAACAACAGACAACTCGAAGGTATATTGATTAATGCTTATAAAGTCAGAGCAGGTGTCTTTGCAAGGGGAAGCCACATCATGAAGAAGGAGCTGCCAGGCAGATCAAGAACGCAGTCCAAGGAGTTTGTACTCGCGCCAGTCAGCATCGCCCCCGCTTCTTGCACCCTTCTCGACACCACGCTGTCGTCCTTCGCCCACATCGCGATGAACTTGTTGAAAGACCCTTTGTTTAGTCCTTCGGCCATAGATCTGCTTACTATTGGCACATTCAAGAAATATCTCAAGTCTCTTAACTTTTCAGCTCTGAAATGGTCTAAGGACCATCTTGACCACCGCTTGTTGATTGTGTAAATTTGGACATTTTGTTTTTTTTCTAGGTGCTTTTCGCCTACTATGATCTTTTTCTACGGCGCTCCAGCCACTCTTTTTCAAGCATTGTTCTTTATTCGCTCGACTTTGTGAGCTCATTGAACAATGAAGCGGTTATTATTATTATTATTATCTGCCGAAACCCATATATTGAATCGGAATGTCGGACGTCATGAAAGGCTCCGATCATCGCATTCGAGACTCCTCTGTACTTTACCCTTGCACCATGCCTCCTATTAAGTTTACAGGTGAGGTCGTGAAAAAGCTGACTCTCCTGTACGGGAACGTGAATGACATACGAAGCAAGAGCGAGGAGACAAAGCGATGGATGGAGGAAAGAAATGCGGGTATCGTCGCTTTGGTAGAAACTTGGGCAGATGAGTCTACGGCTGATTGTCTGATTGCCGACTTGGATCAGTACAACCTCTTCAGAAAAGACTGACAAAGATGTCTGAAGAAGAATGGAGGTGGAGTTGCCATTGCCGTCAAGAAACGGCCTACATGCGCTGAGGATGACAAGCCTCGAAGTGGATGGATTGGAATTTTCATGGATAAAGCTGGTTTATCTCCGCCTGAATATCCTGGTAGGAGTAGTATATGCACCAAGTTACGATACTGCTGTCTTCTCGAAGCTTCGTACGTCAATGGAGACCATTCCTTAAGCGCAACCTGATATTAGTGGGAGACTTTACCTGCCCAAACATCATGTGGGATGGAGATGTAAGTGGGAAGTCGGAAAGAGATCGGGACTTAATCGGTCTGAAGAATGAGTTCAAGCTTTACCAGCGAGTGAAGGGAACCACTCGCTTCCGGGGAAAGAGTTCATCTTCGCTTGATCAGCTATTTCGTCACGTTGAACCTCCAGAGGCACTCCACTGCCCGCCACTGCAGTTCACCACTTCGTCCATCCTGGAGCAACTGCAACGGCTCGACATGTCGAAAGCTTCTGGCTCATTCCTCATTACCAACCGTCTGCTCAAGATCGCAGGAACGACCATCCTGTACCCTCTGTCAAGACTCTTCAACCTTATCACCAGCAAGAGACAGTATCCAACAGCATGGAAGCAAGCAGAAGTCGTTCCCGTTCCGGAGAAAGGCAGTTCCACTTCCGGCCCATTGCCCTTCTGCCGCCGCTCTCAAAGCTATTCGAAAAGCTCGTTGCCGTCCACCTGAATACCTTTCTTAATTCTAAACATCTTCTTTCAGATAGCCAGTTCGGTTTCCGCAAGCAAAGATCGACCAAAATGCAGTTGCTTCTTATGGCCCACCAATATTCCCAAGTGCTCCTACAAAGAGATGAAGTCGACGCTGTTCTTCTGGATTGTTCCAAAACCTTTGACAAGCTTCCATATTCGACCATCGTACGCAGCCTGGCAAGCCATGGTGTGAACGGAGAACTGAACGTCTTGCTGTCCGATTACCTCCGAGGAAGAGGCCAAAGAGCTGTAGTGGAAGGGTACCTTTCTTCGGAGCAGCCAGTGCCATCGGGTGTCCCTCAAGGATCCATCCTTGGACCTTTGCTGTTTGTCGTCGCCGTGAACAACCTCGCAAGTAAGCTCAAGTCACTAGTGATGCGATATGCTGACGATATAGTCTTATGGCGAACTATCAAAAGCGATGAAGAGTGCACAGCTCTTCAACACGATCTGCAATGTCTGGAAAACTGGTGTGAAGAAACTGGCCTCAAGCTCAATCCGGAAAAGTCTCAACATCTCCGAGTGTCCAACAAGATAAAGAAGGTGGCAGTTCCTAGCGGCAGCTACACTATCGACGGCAAGCAGATCCACACGGTAAGCTGGGCAGAGTGTCTTGGTGTCACGTTCTCGAGCAAGATGGATTGGACAGGACAAGTGGACAAGGTGACAAAGAAGTGTCGACAGCGCTTGTACGCGATCAACGGCTCTTTCCCCAAGTGACATGGTGCAGTGAAGCAGCTTCTTTACAACATCCTGGTAAGATCGGTGGTGGACTACGCTTCGTCGTGTTGGTTTTCAACAACGAAGGGTCTCCAGAAGCAGCTGGAATCAATCTAGAAAAAATTCCTGATTAGTATCCGTCTGAGCCCAGCAGACAAGAACAGCCATGACACGGACTTCCGACAGTACCATCAGCACCTTCGGGAAGTCGGATGGAGAACTCTCTGGCAGCGAAGATGTGAGCTCATCATGGTCAATGCCTTCAGGATTTGGAACGGTAACTTCGCCCACGGTGACAGGCTGATGAAAGTTGAGGGGATCGGCCAGAACATGCGGACAAGAATCCAGTTAAAGATCTTCATGATGTCTCGTGTGTCGGTGGCGTCCCTTCCTGCAAGATGCTTTACTCGTTCGTTAGCTCTTTGCTTACATCGTAGAAGCTTTTCTGAAAGATCCCCTTTTTACTTTATCTTCTGTGGATTTGAGTAGTCTATGTAGCTTCAAAAGATATCTTGATGGTCTGAATTTTTCGAATTTTAACTGGCGCAAAAAGAATGTCGATGGGCACTTGTTAACTTGAATCAACTTGTTTTTTATAAGTTTGCCTTTGCATCCCTTTTTCTCCGGCGCTCTTGCCACTATTTTTCAAAATTGATCCGCAAGCGCGAAGCCTGGCTTTGCATTGGACAAATAAAGGTTATTATTATTGTATTGTTCCATCCGTGCTCAAAATGTCTCGCAGACAGCGCCACTAAAAGTAGATTTCTCCGTTCTTTTGACAGGACCTCACGAGGGGATTTAGCCTCCGGCCTTTAAGCGTCATGCACTACGATGCGCCTGTCTACAAGAGACGCGCACGTGCATTCAAGTGGACCATCGGTATATAAAATTGCTGATATAACCACTAAACTGTGAAAGACCAAGCAAAACGAAGTAGCAGAGTTTGGTGGAGCTCTGGAAGAGGCGCACGATGTGAAGGGAAGATGGCGCAGCAGCCAAGAAGACAGGACACACCGAGGACACGATGACGGAAGGCAGGCAAGCAAACACTTGGCTTCGACCGGCTAACCTGAAATACGAGCAGTCAGATAGCCAAATGATCCACCGTTCATCCCATGGTGACTTCCACGAAGGTCAGTAGTCACCAAAATAAAGAGAACCGGGAGAAAGCGAGCCAGAAAACAGGAAACACCAGAGAGGAGATGGTAGCAGGAGGCAGGCCGGCAATCACGGCGCTCTGTCGGCTAGCTTGAAACGATAGCAATCATGTAGACAGTAACCCACTACACATCCTCATACGAGTTTCGTCAACCTCGGTCACTTGCCTGGTTCAGGAAAACAAACGGAAAGCGAGGCAGTGTCACTGAAACATCAGGAGACAAGAAACGGGTCCGGAAACATGGAAAGTCTGATTGATGTAATACCGCATCAAAATGAATCAAACAATCAAATCTACCTAGATCTGTCGTGCTGCACAGCGTTATGTGAGATCTCCCCAAAAACCGATGAAAATTTTTCCCGTTCGAGAAATCAACCTCCTAGACCAGTACTCAAACGGCCCTGGTAGGAGGGTTCTTGGACCGAGCCCAATGTCTTGTCATAGTTCGTGCACGGAGACAAAGGCAGCGACAGAATACGGGCAACGAGGTAAGTTCGTGAAATTCGCGGAGGTAGCTTCGACCTGAAAAGTCAGCAGGGCAAGAAACTGAAACAAGACTGAAGACAATAGATTTCTTTACTACTATCTTTAGTACTCTGCCTGATACTATTCTGAAATATCTGAGAGTTGCTCTCTGCTGTTTTTGAGTGAAAACCTCTTTGACATGCGGGCACCGGGTCGAGCCGTTTGTACAGGCTGGAGCCGTCGACTCGTTACGTCAGGTGCGAAGTTGGAACAATTTTCTGTCAGCCAAATTTGCACGAAAACAACTTGCCTATGAAACTTGCCTGCCTCTCATAAGTCAGTCCAGAACCGTCTTGGGTCAGTTCATAGCCTAGAACGGACCCATAGCCTGGAGATCACTACTCACTACTCGCAACTACTCGTCTTAGCTCTGGCGGCTTCTTCCAGACCATCTTCCAGCAGTGGTCCACCTAGTAGAATCAGGTCACTCTTGCAAGGAAACAAAACACCAGGACAGGCTTTAGCTGCTGCTTCTTGGTTAGCTTAGCGCCCCTGGAGGGATCCGCCGAACGCGAAAAGCTCACACTTGACTGGGTTCAGCTCTGTCAGAGTCCATATACTCTCCATAGTCCTCCAACTGTACAGAAGGGCGAGATCAGTAGTATGGAAACATGGTCTTAAAGCCGATTGGAGCAAACCACAGGAATATCGACACCGTCTTTCCTGCTCGTAAATGGCGAGCGAGCACCTTAGGACTGCATGTCCTTGTCGCGCTCTAGCCTGTAGTACGATAACCGTCAGGCACTAGCCTGTAGTCGATGGACGGATGAGTGCACCCACCTGAGCCAATCAGAGCTCGGGTTTTTCCGGGTGTTCGCTCAACTGTGCTAAAAGTTTCCCAAACAGTTGGTTCTGTCTTAGCCGTTCTTGCGATCAAAGCTGGAGGACTATAGAGAGTATATGGACTCTGGATCGAGCCCCAATTTCTCTCCTTTTTCCCACTATCACGTGCATATCAGACGAAACGCCATCCCTCACCACCAACGGTACAGTCGTCGAGGTACCACACGCTGTGCTACCTCTTGTTCCACAGCATACCTGTTCTGGATGAATTCTAGCTTCCATGTTGCGGCCAACCCTTCTCGCGATAATCTTGCCTGTCAGGCGTCCGATCTCGATTTCCTACCGAGATCGGACGCAGGCCTCCATCTGTCTACCTCAGCGTCGTTAGAGATGCACCATACAGCACACCACATACAGCGTCCGGAACTTTGCCTTGTTGCATCAGCGTGGTCAGCTTCGCTGGAGCCTCTGACAGCGCTACCTTTGCTCCGTTCAAAGAACCGGACAGCTTGTCTTTGAAGTGCTGAAGCCTCAGCCCAACACCACCTGCAGAGCCGTCAGGGAAGTTCTTCACTGCTGCCACAACTTTTTCCACCGTTACTTCATCTGGAAGTATCGTCTGGTCTGGCAGATCTGGAAAAGAACTATCCGGACATTCTGGTGGGTGTTTCTCCCGGAAAATACTCAAGAATTCCGGCGTTGGCGCTGCAGCCGAATCTTCGAAGAAAAGTACTCGTAATGTTCCACGGACTTCACCATCAGTAATCTTCCCCTCTCCCAGCTTCTTCATCACCGCTTTATCACCGCTTTATTACCGCTTTATCACCGCTTTATCACCGAATTCTTTATCGCCGAACCCTTCATCAACGAACCCCTTGTCACATCAGTAAACAAAATGGGGCACCTGATTATCCAGAGTTAAACCAGCTCCCGGGACATCAGAAATTAGTCGATCATTTTCCAAGACTTCTTAATAAGGTTCAGGTAGCACTTCATCGATAAAGAAACGATCTGCTGGAGGTAGATTAATATGGAAGTAGATGTTCCGAAACATTTCCGTCCGCGCTGTAGTATTCGCATTTACCAGGTCTTCGATGCTCTCAACACGATCTGTGCGGCCTCCCTCGTAGGTATGCATCGCCATCGTGTTACGATAGTAGTATGCATTCTCCGCGTATTCCGGCACATACGGGACGCAAATATGATTCGCGACGTACACTTCCTGTGCGAAAAGAGCACTCAGATATCTACTGACATAACCCTGATTGAATCCCCAGTCATTTTCGACGTAAATATCCGTGTAACTTCTCCGCCATGCTTTCAGAAAGTGAGAATCTTTGTGGCCAGCCAAAAAACCGATGCAGTAACTTTCTTCGTCACTGTAGCATGTGATAGCTTTTTTACTCTTCAGTATTTCTTTAATTCGCTCTCCGTGAACGAAAAACACGTCGAAGTCTACTGCGACTCCGCCGTACTTCAGTAAAATGTTCAGTTTGGCAACATCAGCCGCATGCTCGAGGAAACTTGGTTTCTTCGGTTTGCCACCGGCTGATCCAAAGTCAGTTGGGGGCTCCATGGGGATGAACTTTATAAGGTGTTTTGCAGTGAGGTTATCCCAATACGGGCCTGAAAACAAATGGTTTGAAAGCTTCAGTCAGCCAATGTTATAAAGAGTGACTGATTGTAGCCCGTCTGCCGCACGGCTATTGTTAATTGTGAGAGCTTGAAGGGAGATTTTAGATCAAAGCTTGCCAGTCTGTTTGGCTTGATATGACTTGCAGGATGTAGCGTGCGATAGAAAGTATTTCGGAAATGGATGCTGACGGGCGAGCCGAAACTTGGAGCTCATAGAAGTTGACCACCTGTGATTTAATCAGCTAGAGTGAGCTTCGCTTCTGAGGCGACCGCAGCCTGTTGAACTTCGGGCCATACAATACATTTCTGTTTGTGGGGGCGGTTATGGCGTGCTTGAAATCGGTTTCAGAGCGGCAACACGGACTCTCGGGCTTCCATCGCACAAATCGCGTCAAAAGTTCGGTTTCGGACTTCTATACCGACTCTTTTGTACATGTGAAAATCAGTGTCCAGGATCGTACGGCATGCCCCGAAGTTTATAATGTGAAAATGCCGGAGTTGGCAGGATAAACTAACATGGTGGGACTGTCATCAATAGAAAGTGAGCGCTGCAAATATTCTCTGGATGACACCTCCGTTATTTTCATCTGGTGATGGCAACGACCACCTCTGCTTTCCATTCTCTGCGTTACACCATGTTCATTTGATGTGGAGTGAGAGTTTCCATGCTGAGCAAAACAGGAATTGTATAGGTGAGAATCGCGCAGTCAGTAGGGACGCCACATAACCTTTGTGAAAATGTGTTGGGAGAAGACTCAGACAAATGCAAACGCACACAGTGAGTAATCTAAACAAATCGTACTCGTTCTCCGCTTGGAACGTAATTAATTAATGATTGGTTAGTCGGGACCACAATGTCAGCATTAATTTTGTACTGGTTCGAAAATTCGACTATATGGTTTTGCCCAGTACAGCGCGGCACAAGTGCAGTATTACAGATCAGATTTCAAAAGCAGTTGGAAAGTGATGCCGCTATTGTGTGGCTACTGTATCGTCCATCGAGTGAGGCACTCGGACGGCTTTGACGCATTCAATTCTGCGTTTGCATCGTTTCGGTTCAGATCGCCTGAAAGAATTGTATGTAGCGAAGTCGCTTCAGATCACCACATCTATTAGTTCGTTTCTTTTTGTGCGATACAACACTCGCCATATTTAGCGACAAAATAAAGAGAAAGCATGAAGATAACCGTTGCCCTGGTTCATGTATAGTTAAGGCCTAGACATACTGGACATGCAATATGTGGCTGGCCGAGCAGAATCACACATTTCTGATGGTCGCAAAGGGTTCATGACGACGTAACACTACTGTTCCTACACAGATTCGGATGGCTATAACTTTACCCACTTCCACGCGAGAACAGTTTGCTTTTCACAGTTTCTTTGGTTCTAAATCGTGAAACTGGTGCAAAAAGCATATCAAACTTTGTACTAAAAATTGGAGAGCAGTTTTAGAATGGAAAACCGTTTGGATTCAGTTTGGCGAGACAGTCCTTGTAAACTGGACTGACAGGAATATGGAAACCATTAGAAATCGTTCGAATCAAGCGGGTAGTGAAATGGCATAGTTTTGGATATTTTCAAATGAAAGCGAGGCATATAATTTGTAGTTGGAGCAAACGTTTCGTCTACCGCGTCGTATTGGTAAGACAAACCAGACGTACGAGGAGGAAGGCTCAACGTTTCTAACGAGCTTACTTTGCTAAGCCAAATTCTGAAGGTAGCGCTGCCCACTGCGAATCTAGACTACAAACAGCTGGCGGCTGAGCAGAAGTTAGCAAAGTTTTAACCAGTTAGCGTTCACAGTTCAGTTTAGGCCTTGATTCAGTGATCAGCAAGTCCATCACAGAAATTCTGCACGGTTTGCCAACAGTTAAGGGTGTCGACATATCTTCGCGCAGCGGGGACAGATTTCGCCACTTCCAGTAAAAAATTTTAGCTAGAGGCTCGGTCCTAATTCTGGAAACGAAAGATGGGAGGAAAAGTGTGGCTGTAAAGAGCCATTTTCGTCTAAACAACCGTTGCTTTCCGAGCCTCTTCCTGGAACGTCATGCGCCAAGAAGACAATCTGTGTTTTCGCTCGGAAGTTAGCAAGGTTGTAGCCGTTCCGATTTTAGATAAAAATGGCTGTGCTGCGTCATCATTTACCCTGGACATACTTTCAGAAATGTGTGATCCTGCTAGGTCCGACACAAATGCGATTTATCTGGTTTGGCTTGTTCTGCCCTCTGCAGAAAGAGTGCTCCCTAATATCGGACGCCATCTTCGAATGGCTTCCTCTCTGGAATTTCTCTCGTCACGATCTTCTAATGTTCCTCACTTCTGTCTGGAGCAGGTGGAGCAAGGTTTTGGGAGATACTTGTGAACTAATTTCGAATTTCCGGACCTGATGTTCTTTGAGAAATTCGATAGTATGAAAGGTAGTAACCAGTCTGGCGAGTTAGAAAAGTTAGGCCTTGCTTCTCTTACCAGTTGGAATGCGATCGCCGTGGAGTAAAATTTCATCTGGTCTCAAATATTGAACACCAGACAGGATGCTCAAATAATCAGTAAAAGATAAATTTTTTGTCGGATTGGATGCAAAACGTACGTAGTGCAGATAAAATGCGTCAGATCCTCGTTCGGCTGGTGACCTATCTGTATCACAAATTCTCAGCATTAAATGATACGTCAAATAGAATAACGAGCACACGACTAACAATACGGGCGCTGCGCGACGTTTGACACAGATGGGTTTTAGAGCTAAAATGTGCCTGGCGATTCCGAATGATCGTGGTATCGACATAGTGGAAATCTAACACAGAATATCAGTGGCACCTTGGAAAGGACTAGGTTTGCTTAACTATGAAGTCTGTGGTGCAGCACAAAATAAACACGGATAGTTCACGAGCTGCTTGCGGCTGTTGGTCCGAGAGGTTATATGGTTAGAGTAACGGGACTAGCGAAGAATTGTGTAACGTCAAATTATCTGAATTCTATGGCCGTTTACCTCAGACAAAACAGCTGTCTCCATTTTATCCGTCCTTTGCATGAGTTTCCACTGCGTTATGGAACGATATTTGCGTATTAATAACGACTGGAAGCAAAAGATGGTAAAGATTTTCTTCGCGCCCAAAACGCTTGTTGTTGCTTTTTTCCCCAACGTTACCTTAATACTGCCCCAACGGAATATAAGAAAGAAACATCCTTGTATGGGTTTAAGACCATCTCCGAACAAAGCAAGTAGATGTTTTGACGAGGGACATCTGATCAGTTACGGTCAGTTTTCTTTCTCTAAACAGAGTGTCAATAGATATTCAGTGTGGAAATTTTTGTCCTGTTCTCTCCACCGTAGAGGACACCAAGGGTCTTGATGGATTGCTTTCTGTTTTAGATGTGGAGAAAAGGAAGTCTGGTCAGCCATAGGCAGCTACAAACAGTGGTCACCCTTTCTTCTCACCACTTACCTCGGTAGCAAGGGTAAAAATCCGTTGGGAAGAGTCACCGAAAATTATTTTTTGTAACATAATTTTCGTAAAGTGACCTGGCAAGCTATAGCATGTTGCGACCTCAGTTCACGACACACCATATGACGTTCGGTGCTGGTCCTCGACAGCTTGCCAGGTGGGTGCTGCCCAGAGGGCATCTTCCTTACCTGGACGCCATCCCTTTGTCGCCACAACTTCCATCTTCCCAACTGCACGCTACTACCCTCCACGTTTCGAGTTACTGTGAAGTGAGTTTTAGCTTGTGCTGATATAAGGAGCTTCAAGCAAGCGCTCCTTGCAAAGATCGTGCCGTAATCAACGGGGTTCCAAGTTTACTGATAGGGCTATCCGCCCTCCACAAAGAAATTCATAACTCAGTCATCTTCGATCTGATCAGCCTGAACTTTGGACTCAAAGAAGCGCCAACGAGTGATACAGAAGGCTGCGTCAGCCGTTGCAAACTGACCCAAACAGCCCCGGATGAGAAATTCCACTCCTGAACATTTTGTCCGCTGACCACCGTACCAAGTCCGGAATGAGTTAATTCTTGTAGAACGTTGCTGTTCTGAACAGACAAATTTTGACAATTTTAGTTCTTGCAAATTGGAACGTACTTGTTGAAGCAAAATCCTGTACGTCACACAAAGACAGTTGTGCGTTGAAAGGAAGCTCAAGTGAACTGGATGACAAGACTCCAGCCGGAGAAGAAGCACTCAGCTTCTTCTATTTTTACCTGTTTCCGAGGATCAAAGTTAGGTGCTAGATGAACAGTCTGATTGTATCTCGCAACGCGGAACATCCTAGGAACAAAAGCCGCATGCATGATCCGGCTTAGCTTGATCTGGGACACTGAAATCCGCATCAGAGTATAAACGTACGACAATTTTTTCATATAAATTTTGTCATGAATAATGCAGGTTAGCAAATTTTGCAACAGGAGGGAGAAAATGTGCTCGAATTTTGGGGCCTTTCAACGCATTGGAAACTCAAAACGGCCTGTGGATAGCGGATAGAGCATCCAGTTAGCTACAGAACTATAGCCAAATTCAAAACGAGGGGTTGCGATTCGCAGTCG
Source organism: Ramazzottius varieornatus (assembly GCA_001949185.1). Classification (NCBI taxonomy): domain Eukaryota; kingdom Metazoa; phylum Tardigrada; class Eutardigrada; order Parachela; family Ramazzottiidae; genus Ramazzottius; species Ramazzottius varieornatus. The sequence continues at coordinate 8,619,565 of BDGG01000001.1, forward strand.
GATGGAACGGCTTTAAAGTCAACTTCTACAGTATTGCACCGTAGAAAGACGGCAGTAGGACCGACCCTCTCAATCAAACAGCAATGTGGTAGATCCGTGGCTAGTGCGGCGAGAAAACCGGATGTCTTCGCAAGGAGATGATACAGTCGAGGCGTGCTGTCTCTGCGAGACAGGCCTGGTAGTTGAGTTCGGTAGCCAAATCGTTCTCGTGGCGCGTTTGGACTTAGCATTGAAAATCTCCATTGATGTACCACGTGACCGATATTTCTTCGGCTTGAGAGTTGTTCATGTAGACAAGAATTTGCGGAAGGAGGCTACAAGTGTTACTATTGGACGGTGACAGAATAGCGGAGTTTGATGGAAGGACCGCGTTCGTATTGTCGGGCATTACTGCACAGCTGATGTAATCGTCTTTGTAGTTGAGGACCTTGTGAGCGTGGAGGGAAGTGTCGCAGAGTGCTGTTTGATTAGCCTCGACCAAGATGTTAAATTGATAACTGCGGTTGTGGACACTAGGTGTGGGTCGCGTTGCGAAGTTCTGCATATCCTTCGTAGAGAACAGTTCAGTAGCCAGGAATTTCTGTGAAATGGGCGGAGACGTACAAGCCGACTCTGAGCATCGCGCTTCAAAGAACGCGATGCTGGATCACCAGGCGGATCGTCGGTTTGGCTTTTCCGACTCCGGTTTTGTGTCGGAATCGACGCAAAACTAGAAAAGGTGCGAGGAGTAGAACACACAACTTTTGCAGTTTTCGGGACTGTTTTCAGAAATTTTTTTTTCTCGGTATCTGGCTGCGCTCGTGCAGTTTTGGTGTTGAGCATAATTAGAATCAAGTCTGAGCTACAATAAACGGGGTCGGAAACTTGAATCCGTCGTTCGGAACCATAGCTAGAATTTTTGGCGTAAAACCGTTTTCCCGGGAGTAAACCACATATGTGGCCGACCGAGCAGAATCATACACTACTGAACGCTTGCCGAGGCTAAGTAGTGACGTCAGACTACCGTTTTTACACGGATCCGGAACAGCTACATCTTTACCCACTTCCAAGCGAAAACGCTTTGCTGGTCGAGTAGTATGGCCGAACCTGCGATGACTCCTCTTTCTATCCTTCATCCTGCACGGTCTACCTTGCATGTTACTGACGTCTGTGGGATGCTCTAAAACGAGTTGGGCGAGTTCTAGAGGCTTCCTTCGATTTCTTCCCTTCCGGTTCACCTATTATTCATGGATAAGCAACGGAGGCGTAAGCACATCTCTAAGATGTTCTCCTGCTCATATCTCAGCTTCTAATGGCCAGATCAAGAGTATCCAGGTATCAAAATGTAGTTTGAAACTAGCTCTTAATTCTGAGAGCCAAATGTGGGAAAGGAAATGTCAAGAAAGAAGTTACGCTGGTTAAATTGCATGACGTCACCGCAAACACAGTCGCAAAACTGAGACGGTTGAGGGGGGAAACTGCCTGTAGCAGCCAGCTTTTTTCTCCCATTCTGGACTTTGGAAATTAGGAACGTTAGGCTGCGTTTTAAAAGTGGAGTTAGAGAAATCTGTCCGCACTTCAAAGAGATATGGCGCTGCGAAGCGCTCTCGTCAGAATGTACTATGCTTTTATGTAGCACATTTTGCCAATCGTTGAATCAAGGCTTGGTTTTCTCTGTGAAATCAGAACAGCTACAACTTTACCCACTGCCATCGAGTGCAAGCGCATAAAGCCCAGTGAATCTTCTCTCGAAACGCACTGGTTCTTCGGCCAATCTCGCCTGAAGGGTGTTCTTCACCAGGGTTGCTGAATCAGCCCGTCCTTTAGCAGGCCGTTGTTTTCAGAAGGAGAGGTACTGCAGCTCTACAGTGGTCAAAGTTCGAATCTTACAAAAGCTGAATTTTTGGTCGATCCATAAATTAATTTCCCTTGTCCGGCCTTTTCACGTCGAGAAATGGCGAGAACATTGTCGGTTTTCACAAGTCGATAATTAAGAAGTTTGTATCTATGGGATATCGACTTTTTTTCGAAAAAGCCGTTGAATCCTGTGGGGAATTCGTGCGAGTATGAGCTCACGAGGCCGGTGGCCCCACCAAGGGGCGAACAGCCCTGTATCCTTGTGGAAATGTAGGACGTCGAAAAAACTAAATTTTGGCTTCAAATCTATTTCTTTTTAAAAATATAGGAAACTGTGAACTGCAAGTCATCGTTAACTTTAAAGATTCTGAAGTCCGAAGACCGACAATTCAAATCAGTAAAAACATGGTGTTAGAAAGAGTTATTCGTGAATCATAGTACACTGCTCCTTTGTGGCGCTGGGTGTAACGAGTCACCACCGCAAATATTAGCAGCGTACTGCGATTCACGAATAACTATTTTCAAAAATTCCAAAAAGAGGATTTTCCTGATTCGAATTGTCAGTATTTGGACTTCAAAATTTCATAAGTTAACGACGACTGGCAGTTTAAAGTTTCCTGATTTTTAAAAAAACACTAAATTTAAAGCCACAGTTTACTGTATTCCCTCTGAGGTTCTGCGCAGTACATCATCACGAAAGCGAATCATACCCCGCAAAAAAAATTTACGGTACATCAGACTGATTGTTTGATTGTTGCCCATCAGGTTGTCACTTGCTGCTCATTTTTTTCTGAATTCTCAACCGGAAGCATATTGCTGCGCTCGTTGCCGCAATGAGCTCTAAAACTTATAGTACTTACTCTGTGGAGGAGGCCGAACGTCATGTCATTGCACTGGAAATGTGGGAAGGAAGCATTCGGTCTTACGTCAAGGCTGTCGGAATATCTGAATCGACATTGCGCCTTGGGAAGTAAGAACTGCTTCAAGCTGTTTCGGATCCCTTAGTGTTTCTCCAATAACTTTTGTCATTCTCAGGTCTGGAAAGTTTCCAGAAAACAGCAAAAACTTTGCAAAACACATTATGCACCCTGAACTCGATGTAGAGGTATACAGCAAATACGAAGAGCGTCTCGCGCAGCTCAAACTCAATCGAGATTTCGACCTGCAAAGAATGGCTCTTGCTGCTGCTGTCAAGCCAGGAATCACCGGGTTTTCACAAGTCGATAATGAAAGGGTGTTCTTCACCAGGGTTGCTGGGTGGAGTAGGATGGGTGGAGACGTTTAGAAAGCGACGTGGGGTAGTTTTGAGAGTCACAACGACGATTGACCGAAAGTTCGCGCAAACGGACGATGACAAAGTAAGAGATCTGCTTATTACGGTGCGTGACGTCATGCTATGAAATTTTTCGAAGCCGTGTTACTTGCTATCGCATTACAATTAGTGACACATGCGCAAATTAAAATGCCATTCGCTTTTCCTATCTGCAGATCCAGGAAGAATTCTTCCTACACAGGATTTTTGAAGCTGTCTCCGTAAATCAACCTCATCCTTACTACATCATGAGCATGGATAAGACTTCTGTCAGACTGCAGAACACGTATAAGATGATGCTATCTCCAAAAGGCGCAAAGGAAGTTCAAGTTGTCCAGCCTCTAGGAAATCCCGAATGTCTCACGAAGTGCTTCACGGTTTTCACCGACGGCACAAAATTCCCCGCTTCCATTGTGTTCAAAGGCGACAAGGAGACCGGAAAGTCGCCAAGAATCCTGAACAAGTTGATGATGCCCGAGAACGTGCGCATCTTCAGTACTCATTCGGGGGCGGTGGAATTCGGCTTTTGATCAGTTTTGCATAAGCGAAACATTCGACGAAAGACACGATGGTGATACCCTGATTCGCGATCGCGCGCCAGCTCATGGAAGTTTCGAAAGTCAGCTTCTACTGGAAAATCTGGGTATTGAACAGGTGCTCATTCTCGCTGGACCCACTGGCACCTATCAACCTCTCGACATAGGTGCTAACTTTCCCTTTAAATCGTACCTGCGGCAATCTTACCATGTCTGGAGGGATGATCTCACCGCTGTTACCAAGAGTGGGTACTTGAAGAAGCCGAGCCGCCAAGACTTCATCCATTTTGAAATTCTTTTGAAATTCGTTTTTTGGCGCTAATAGTATGCCAGAGCTTTTGTATATGTTAGCTGGACAGGAAGAGATTATGGATAGTCCTGAGGATTTGGAGGCCTCTTTCGAGTGTAGTTTCAGCTCGGTGGAAGATTCATTCACAGAAGACTTAAGCGTTACTGTGTATGGAAATTGATTGACGAGCCTTTGATTGACGACCTAGTTGTTTTTCTATACCCGGCAGGTAATATTTACGGGCCTGTCACGTGACTGCGCAGAACCTTGGAGGGAATACAGCAGTTCTTTTTACCCCCTACGTTTCCGCAAGGATACAGGGCCGTTCGCCCCTGGTCCCACCCACGTTTGCTTGTGACAGAGCGCACCGGAAGTCCAGAAACCTCATCTCTGGTATAGGTGAGAAGTTCTGAGTCAGTCTGTGATGACACAGCTTGATTAATGTGCTGAACGCACGGTACGTGCTTGTACGATAGTACCGCAAGTGACCGTATGCAGCGCCGCAACGTTTAAAACCCACGTAAATCTTGTCGCAGGAAGGAACCGTGGAAAAAACTCAAAGTACTCAACTGCAAGGAAATCTGATTTTTATCGCAGTAGCTTCCTGCGACAAAATTCGTTTCATTTCGCAGTACCGTCCTGTGAGAAAATTGCATTTATTTCACACTGCATTCATGCGCTGTAATCAATCGCCGATCTACGTGTTCTTTCGTCTCTTCCTCTCATCGGTGGAATCTGTGATCTGCTACCCTGCTCCACCATGTCCAGCTTCTGGTTTTGTTGTTCTCCAACTAGACCAGCTATCATGACCACCCCCATTCGCGAAATATGTTAGAACACGTCCCGCAGCGGTTACCAGTCGTTCAAACCTTCCCGGGATGATCCGGAACTGTGTTTGTGCGCTCACCCCGAAAACTGTCATGAGCTGAAGTCTTTTTGTCGCGGATAGTCCAGTCTCGTAGTCGTATGTATGCTTCTAGACGCATAACTCTTCTCAACTGCCACCGACACCGCCGCCAGGACCTTCACCGTCCCACCCTCCACTGAATCTCCACCAAAAAGCAATCAACTGTCATCCCATTCAATCCATATGCGATGGAGTGGTGCCGAACGTTTCAACCCACTGCTGGTCCTTCGTCCTCGAAGGTAGGGCTTCCGGATCTTGGTTCAGCTCTTATTCCCCCTCCCAAACTTAGCCGTCCACCAAAGATTCCAGACGAAGTCGAACATATTATTTGCATCGTTATTCCAGAAGGGAATAACCCGACTGCTAATCACCAAAAGTACGACACGATTCTCTGTCTCTGTGCTATGTCTGAAAGGCCCAGTTTGTATTTCGGTAGAAACGACAGACTTTCCAAGAAAAACCTCATCAGGTCTGTCCTATTCCATACAAACGGAACAGTCGAAGGCGTCCACAGCACAATCATCTCTGCTTTCCCGCAACTGTCTCAGGGTTGAAAAGTGTACGTTTACGCCACCATTAGTAAGCTGGCCAAAGCTGCTGCACCAGACGGCGGGTGGACGTTCAACAACTTGAAGAGGTACAATTGGAGTTTCGAACCAAGCCAATCCTGAAAACGTTGAAATTATTTTTCTAAAGCGTGGCAAAGCAAGGGAGACGAACAACAGGTGGTCGTTTGACTCTCGGACCAACGGCGACATCCCATACGAGGACGAGGAAGTCAGCGAGAAGGAAGCAGGAGTTGACAGTGACACAGTGGACGATGACGACACTTTAGTCTTGTCCGAAATTCCGTTACCTAAGAAAGACGATTTCCTTCCATGGAGCTTTCGCCTTTACACTGTATATTGTTTGCTCTATGTGTTACAGAAATTTAAATTCGCACCCGTCCGTATACCTTCACCTTTAGTTCCGGTATCGAAGTTAACTCCGTCCACGCCACAGTCTTCTCACACCAGCAACCCCGCTCAGCGATCCCTCCATCCTTTGATGCCAGCTAACGTCCCGTCCCCGAGTCTGGCTGTGGAAGATTTGTTTCAGATTTGTTTCAGGTCACGTGAGTGAGAAAAAAGGCCTTCGCGGTCGGTTTTCATATGGCATCCGATGGAACCTGTGCCCAATTATCAATAGAAATGTTGAGCAGCAGCCTCATAACTCGAGCCACAAACGATGGTGGTCGCGCAGGATTTTTCACTCTGGTTCCGACTTAAACGTCAAACACATTCCATACAGAGAGCTGCCGACAATTTAATACAAGGTTCTCCTCAAATATAGCAAATGTTGAAATAGAGCACATAGAACAAATACAGCACGCACTAAAAAACTAGTTCACGGGAAGTTCACTTGGAGATATCCGATCGTGACCATTGCTAACCTTCGTTTTTCTTACAAAGTTCGTGTTTCCTAGAGGCCAGTGCAAAACATGTCGGTACAAAATCGATTGAACAGCGCAGATGCGGTTTCTTTGCGTGTGCTATTGCCCACGAGCATATTAAAGGTCGGGTTCCGAGAACACTTTTCTCTCAAGTCAGCATCTTCGATGGTGGTTTTCTGATGGGTTTGTAAGAACGGTGATTGAGAAGTTAAGCTTTTGTATACAAAGAGGGGATATGTAATCCATCACAACTGAATCTGTTATTACCATACCGCACTCGTCGTTGCCATCAGAGGTGCGCCTACTGCGCTCCAAGGGTCTGAAAATATACCAAGCCTTCGATGGCGAAAGCAAGAAGTGTCTGTGGAGTGAAGTCAAATTATCAATCAGCGTGCTGCCAACAGGCCGCAGTGGTTTGGGCCAATCAAATGTTTCCAATTCCAGAAACAGCCGATCGGCGTGTTGGCAGCATGCTCAGTGGTGGCGTGGCTTCACCTCATAGACGCCTGTTGCCTTCGCCAGCAAAGGGGTAGTATATCTTCTGACCCTTGGGCGCATGTAACTTTCATTTAAAGACAACAGTCTACACTCAAAAACTTATGAAGCGGCGATACGGAAATACACACAAAAGCAATTCAGAAATGGGGCGCGCCTCCGACTGCTATTAAGACGGTATTACGGTGAGATAGGTAAGTGTGAAGATCACACCTTTGTACCATTTTCATCGGCCGTCGGAAGTGCGGTATCGTTGTCACTGGTGCACCCGTTCATAAAAAATGCACTGTAGTTGGCCACTAAAGTAACCGCTTGTGCGCAGTACACCTAGCCAGGACCGTGGTAGAATTCGTATCCTTGTTCACTAGGTCTGTCTAACTGTAAATACACGGTCAAAGGAGATAGTCAAGCGCGAGCCTGCACAACCAGGGTTTTTCCATGAAGTCCCAAAAGTAGAGCCGTTATCGCACACAGAGAAAAGCTAGAGAAACGTAAGCGTAGAGCGTTTCTGTAGCTGAAACTAGTCACCATGGCCTTCGTAGTCTTTACCTCTCCGAGGTGTCCGGCTTCAGTAGCGTCGTGTGCTGCTGTGACAACTGCCTTCCGCATTGTCCGGTATTCACTGCATCTTGATTACTTCAGTACCCTCGGTACGCTTTCGATGCAGTACTCCATTCACTAAACAAAACTGCTCGCTCATCTTCGTTTCTTTCCGAGTTTTCGCTGGCGTATCGCCACTGATCACGTCAATCACTTTCTTGAGATACGCATCTCCCTCCTGTCTTTGGCGCATGTCTTCTGGACTCCTTGGGATCTCGTCCTCCAGGTCCAACACTTGCGTCCTTCCAAGGCTTCTTGGAATTCCTTTCGTTTTTGTTTCTCCTTCGGCTCACTTTCGCAGGTTTCTCTTTAGTCACATTCACCCCAAAACCATCATTCACAAATATCACTCCTGTCCATCCTGACGGCGTCGGATTCCTCTTCCAGACCGGCATGCAGTGCACTTCAGCGGTCTCTTCTTTAGCTTTCGTCACTTCCACTTCCGTTTCTTCACCAGTATCCCGACATTCGCAACTTTCCTGCAGCGAAATTGCGTCGTCGTAGACTCCATAATCTGGCATCTGACACTCCTCATTGTAGTCCCTACTTGCGTCCAAGTAGAAAATGCGCCGAATCGGTCGTCTTCTTCGGAGTTTGGCGGGTCGCCTACCGGATGCCGAGAGATGGCGTCAGCATCGGTATGCAAATTCCCTTTCTTGTACACGAATTTGAAGTCAAAATTGACCATGTCCATGAGCCATTTGTTGATCGGTCTGCTTTCCGTCTCGGTCTCCCTTCCACGCCGTAACATGGATACAAGTGGCATGTGGTCGGTTACGACCGTAAATGGCGTACCTTCCAGAAAACGGCGGAACTTCTGAATGCAGTATAAGATCGCTAAGCATTCCAGCTCAATTGCACTAAACCGCTTCTCCGCTTTGTTCAACGCTCGACTTTTGCTTCCCACAATCTGTCCCTCCTGTAGAAGTATTCCTCCAATGCCCAATCCCGAAGCGTCAGTCCGAAGAACACGAGGCTTTGTGGGGTCGAAATGGGTAATCAAACGGTCCGTTGAGATTATATCCTTCAGTTTCAGAAACGCTTGCTCCTCCGCTTCAGGTCCGCGTTGAGTTTCAACTTCTACTGCAAAGGTGCCGTTAACATTACGAAATTCGGGATGAATGCGCGGTAGAATCCAGCCAATCCTACGGAACCCCATAAGTCAGCGACTGTCCTGGGTCATGGGTACTTCGCGAGTGCACTGATCCTGTCTGGGTCAATCTTGTGTCCTTCTCCGCTAAGAATATGTCCGAGGTAACGAATTGCACGTTGACCAAAGAAACATTTCTCCGGGTTGATAGTGAGTCCATGTTGGGCGAGTCGCTCGAGAACTTCCTGCATGTTGGCCATGTATTCCTCGTACGTCTCCCCGAAGACAATAATATCGTCTATATGCACAAAACACTCCTTCCAGACAAGGCCTTCCAGAGCGTGCATCATAGCCCGCTGAAACGTGGCTGGTGCATCGCAAAGACCAAACGGCATACGTATGAACTCAAACAGTCTCATGCTGCAGCTGAAAGCAGTTTTCGCTTGGTCGTCAGGATGAACCGGTATTTGATAGAAACCATTCGCCAAATCCAGGGTCCCGAAATACTTTGCTTTCCCAATCGAATGCATGATATCGTCGATGATCGGAAGTGGAAAACTGTCCTTCACTGTCATGTTATTAAGCTTCTGGTAATTCACACAGAGCCTCAGCTTGTCTGTTCCTTTCTTCGGCACGAGTACTACCGGCGCCGACCATGGTCTTTTGGATGGTCCGATGACTCCTGTCTTCAACCATTCCTTGATCTGTTTTTCAGTCGCTACCCGCTCTGGGATGCTTTGTCGAAGGTACTTGTAAGACTTGCTGGGCTTGCTGTTGGGGAGCAATTCTATGCGGTGGGTGTACGGGGTTCGTTGTAGTGAATTCCTTGCCTGGAACTGGAAAGACTGGATTCTTTTTCAGAATCTCTCTCAGGTGGTCCTTCTCCTCCTGCGTCAAATGAGGGTGCTTCGTCTCAATTTTCGCCCAAGCTGTGTCGAGAAAATTTTCCCGTAGTTGCTTGTCCTCTTCACTAATCGCTACGTTATTTGCATAGAGCGCGTTGACACACTGCATTGTAGACATTCTGCGATCCGGGGTCTTTTCAACCTTCTTTTCATTCACAAGTAGCATCATGAACGGAATTCCGGATGGCAGAACATTCCTAACTTTCGCAGTGTTATAGACAATTACATAGCATTCGTTCTTCTTGACATAGACATACTGGTGAGGGACTTTGATTTTGAGGTGTTCCGTCGTCATCTTCCCGGGACTAGCTATGTAAACTCCATCCTTGATGCCTCCGTGTCCGTACCCATTCTGATTCACGCGTACTTTCAGCTTGAACTTGTTGGAATATCGTAAGGAATATGGTGGCAGGCATCGTCCTCCCGTCTGTAACCATGTGACCTTCCTCCCCCTGGACTTTTTGTCGTTCCTCATACTGCTTCTCCCAGATCGAAGACACCTTCTCCCAGATCGAAGCAACGGTCCTGGTAAATATCGTCGGCGGTTTCCGGGTCTCTGAATCTCACAGTGTTCTTCGATGGTGTGATACTTCCTCAGTGTTGACCTTCACGACCGATTTTCGCTGCCCATTCGTCCCATATTCCTCTTCGAAACATGGCACCCTCACGTTATTCCTTCCAACCAATTCGCCTGTCTTGAAATCCAATAGCAAGTCCTGACCGTTGAGAACATCTGTCCCGATGAGTGGCATCCCCAACCCATCCATAACGTCGGACCACACAACCCACACGTTGACGTGGTAGTCGCTACCTGCCAGACGAATAACGATTCCTTCCTTCGAAACTGGCACCTGAGACTTTTTGGTTACTCCATAGATGGCTATGTGTTTAAGTGGGCTTTTGTGGCGAATTTCCAAGTCCTTGGCTGTCCAGTTCGGAATAAGGGTCGTTTCTGCGCCTGAATCTATCATAACAATGCACTCTTTGCCGTTGATGGCACCACGGACCCTAGTGTAACCAACACGACTAAAGCAACGGCTCAGATTTACTCATATTGGTAGCAACTTCGAAAAACATCAAATATTTCAGGATTATAACTGCTCAGGAGGCCGAGGAAAAAATAGCTACGCTCATAATTTTTAAAACCAGAAGCAATGACGGTGTTCATCTCACTAGCGAGTCTCTGATGTGCTTCTTCAGGGCAATCTTCTCGTCTTTGTCCATGCTGGCTTCTTGTACCACACCGGATTCAGAACTTGTAGGCTCGCTTCCTCCTTCGCTTTTACCCATTGGTCTGCGAACTTTAGCCTTGTTACCGCATTCGGGTAGGGCCCAAGAGGCTCAGTCGGCATTTGTCCAGGACTATAGGAGACGGGAAACTTTTGATACAGTCTTGGGTTCGGCGGGCGTACTCCAGGTTCCATTCCGTATCCGTACGGAACGCAAGGGCGTAGTCGTATTCGGAAAATTCTCGTGGCGCGTTGGGTGTGTCCTCACCCCATCTCTCATTCATATCGGCATGTTCCAGCAGTTCTTTCGAGACAAGATCGTCCATCGCTAACTTGTGGGTTCGCTGGATCTTGGTCAAGGCTTTGTTCAACCTCTTCTTTTCTTTCCTGTTGGTCGCATGAGCCAATCTATTTTCTAGATCGGTTCCCATATCATTGTCGGAGGTCTGCACACTACCGACTACCGACTTCGAGGTTGTTGACCATCGTTGGGGGATCTTGACAGACCCTGAATGACGTTGGCTGGCTACCCGGGCCTTCATCCCGAGAATCCATTCCCTGGCGTAGTCGATCCTCTTGATAGGCTGCTTCTTCGGACTGGTCATCTGCAGTGCTTTGCACCTCTTTTTGGGGTGGTGTTCTCACTGTCTTTGAGCTTCTTCGTTCCAGAACGGTGACATCTTGCTCCAAGTTGACAGGAAGGCTTGAAGGCAATCCCGGCTCGTGTGGCTTTTTCGGTCTTGTGGCCGGTTCCTTCCGTCGTGGTAGTTCAATGTGGTTCGCTTCACCAGTGGCTTGGCTTGGGGATCTGGTTCGGCGAGCTTCGTGGGCAGCTTGGGCGACATTGACCGACGTTAGCCTTTCGTCGTAGACCGGAAACATCTGCACTGGTATATTCCATTGATTCCGGACCAGGTCGTTGATCGCTTCGTCTAAAGAGACGAAAGTAAATTTGGATGGGTACTGAGACGAAGGCAACTTGACGGCCTGGTCAAACTCCAAGTAGAGCTCAGCTTCCTGCTCGCTTGATGGGTCGTCTTTGGCTAGATTTTGGTCGAGCTTGCTGCCGTGATAGTTCTTGAGAATTGATTGGTGAGTTGGTGGAGTGATGGCTGTGAAAGGACCAGGTTTGCATGCTGGATCCTTCCTGGTGTCCTTCTTTGGAGTAATGGGCACCCCAAAAGAGATGCTGGCTTGCGTGACGTCACGCTCCAAGGTAGCAGTCCATGTATCACGGATGTGTCCGCTTTGCGTAGTGTGATTTGCCTGCATTTCTCGGCCTGCCCACATTCCACAAATGATACCAAACGGATGCGATGAGGAAAATCGTCTGTCATATGCCTCATCGCTTCCGTATCGCATGTCCGGGAGGGCATTCAGAATGTTTGGGGGAAGCGGAAGTTTGGGGGAAGCGGAAGTGTCGACTGATACTGATTCGCAGTTTTCTTACACGCATCCGCAGTTCGAAAAGTTAGCCTACAGACAATGAGAATCCTACATCGTTTATAATTTTGGATGCTCAATAGAGAAGAAAAGGGAGGCTAGTTGAACGAACAGCGAGACTTTTCACAAAGGTTCATCATCAGATTCGAAAACTAGGTCTTTGGATTGTACTCCTGAAGTACCCTGGCCGGGGTCCATACTCTTTCTCATGCTGTACAGCCGTCTGCCAAAGCCGTGACCACTTCGGTACTGGTGACTCTTGCTCGCTCGTTATGCATGGAAACCGGATGAAAAGAGTTTATCCAACCTGAGAAGAATCATTGCCATTAGAAATAGAACTTGAACTTGAACGAGCGGTAGACGAAAATCCTCTTACCACGATGTCAGTAACGACACCGTTTCCCAGGGCCGCCCGAAGCCCAAATCCACGACCCACGAACAAATCCAGAGCGTTGTGCGTTGGACCAAAGAACAGTAGGGCCAAATCGACCGCGTCGATTAACGGGTTCCTATGGAGTTCACTCTTGAAGGTTTTGAAACGAGTGCCGCAGACCCACACGTTGCTTCGAGGGAACAGTTCCACCTTGCCGAAGCCTCCCGTCTTCAGTGACAGCCTGGTCTTCTCCAGAATTCTACGCTGATTAGAATTCAGCTCGCCCACAAAAACTGAGTTAGTTTTTTGTACCTAAAGAACTGCAGAAAATTTTCATAAATTTTCTGTGTATGTCTATGTAACCTGTTGAAGTACGAGTCGTCTCGAAAGGGAGAAAGTTTCCGCGGCTAAACACAGGTCTGGGAGCTGTCTTCGGAGACTGTGCTTGAGTGGGGATCGAAGAACTTGGAATTCCGATTACGGAGTGTAACTCCTGATGGCTGAAGGAGTTACCTGCAAATGTATGAAGTCGGTCGTATATATGAAGGTGCATTGTACGATAAAGATTTCGAACATACTAGACTGTTTCGGTAGTTTAACTGAAATTTCTGTGCAGTGACGGTATGGGCCACTTCTTCCTGACCATGGTTTGAGGTAAGATGGCTTGGACCACCAAGACTGCCCTGAACCTCTCCCCTGAGAAGTCGTTGGAACAGAATCTGTACAGCGTAATTTCATGCTAAATTGAAAGACGGAACAAGAACTTACTTGGTGACAGTCGCTGGTGTTTTCCGGGTACTTCCTTGTTCCCTGAAAGCAAAAGATCAGATGCGGAAAAAAAAATAATCGAGAACGAAAGCATGTTGTTCTGCTCATCTTGATTGTTATCTGGATAAGGGGTATACCCCGAAGAGGCTTTGACCAGCTCATGCGGCGATTTTGTCGCATGAGCTAACAGAGTCTTCTGGGTAGCCGATGGAACTGCAACCCAACAGTATAGGATTCATTTGACAGTACTATGCTGACGAACCTACCAGCAGACATCGACGGCTCTTCGTTGCTGTCAGAGTCCGACAAGGTCCGCCGCCTGAACAGCTTTGAGCCTCTTCTGCGGTTATCGCTTTCACCTCCTAACAAAACGCACGCGTATTTCGGGCTTTTAATGATTGATTAAAAAAGGGTATTGCTTTATTCTTCAGTTTTAATTTGCTGATCGAAAAGTGGTCAATTTACCTAGTGTCATCTTCTTGTCTCACTCTCCACAAACAGTCATGGCGCTCGACACTGCAGCTGGCGGTGATGATGCACGTTGGTCGAGAAATTTCCACGATGCTGCACCAGTCTGATCGTTAACTATTCACATAAATCGATACCAAGGTTCAGTTTAACAAATTGAGATGAATTCAGTTGGCAGCAGAATCGAATGTCTTACTGGACAGAATTTGTGCATCACCAGGATCGAGAGGAATATACCCCGGAACATGCTGTCTGGTCACCGCAACATCTGACAATTTTGAAGGCATCGGGAAAATGTACTATAAAAATTTTCGATGGTCATGAGCGTGAAATCAGCGAGTTACCTTTCATGGCGACAGTGGGCTTGGGCGGACAAGATTATCGTCCGAGGTTCAGCGGTTTGTTGTCGAGATCACCTGTTTGATAACAGGAAGTATTGTCACGTAAGCATCAAAGAGGTCGGGAATGCCGACAACAGCGCATCAATCAGTGTTTTCAATCAAGGGTGGCAGCGTCGCCTGGAAAACAAATATTTATATTTCCTTACGTTTTACTGGTGAGCCGGTGAATGGATGGAAAAGCGAGCATCTGCTTTTCACACTGGGCGAACGCGGCTTCCGAGTATATTCCCTATCCAAAGTCTGAGCCAACTGAAGCTGTGGGGACGCGGACCGTTCTATTTGTTCCACTTCCGCCGACTCGCTAACCCAAGCTTCATCTTCGTCGGCGTGTTGTCCATCAGCAGATTCACGGACCAGCTCCGATAAGAAATCTCGCTCATTCTGAATTTTGGAAGGTGACAACGAACGGGAGGGTTTATTTGCAGCGATTTTCTGAAAACTACTCGATGAGAAAGCACTAACAGCAGAGATAGCCGTAAAATATGGGAAGCATTTACCATCGCTTTCCCGGCTTGCTCGTCCAGCGTTTTCTGTAGACCTCCAGCTTCAGTTTTGCCCGCAGTGATGATCACGACTTTAGCTTTGCAAGACTGCTGCTTTGCGTCCATCTTTCTCGAGTGACGAACGACTATCTGGTCACCCGTAGCTAGGGGCTCGCCGTAGGAAACGACGTCGTCCACATCCCATTTCTTCGTTGTCGTGACAGCTTTCATATCCAGTGTCAAAGCCATCTTGTCCGGAAACTGAACCACGACGAAGTCTGACAAGACAATAGATAGAATACGGGGCATACCCCTCAAGTCATAATTCTCCAAAACGCAACTGGACAAGATGAACGAACCTTTTTTGTAGATGTTCTCTAGTCGACTCTTCTCTGGGTTTTCGACTTCTTCCACAACGCTCTTCCGCTTCCGAGTTCGCATTGTTGGACCTGAAAGTACAAATGGTGATCCGAACACGGTTTCAAGGATGATTGAACGTCCAGTTACTCACCGGAAGTCCCTACATCAGATAGCTTCGCCTGCTTCTTCTCGCCTCCCTCGGACTTTTTGCCTCTGGAAGATCCCGGTTTTGCCATACTTGCAATACGGAACACAGGAAACTTCGTCAAGATGCAGCCTCACCTTTAACTGTAATTAGGATCAGCTCTGAAATTACTCCAGAATAATCGAGAAAAAAAAGACTAAAATTTTCAAGCACGAAGTACCGCTACCGCTAACGGCTTACAAGGGGTACACCCGATGATCATCCGGACCGGGAAATGCAAAACGTGTGACAGACCAGGGTACAAATTTCCCGAACACCACATGTGTTTGGATCCAAAACCCAGGTTTTTGGTCAGAAAACTTTCTAGCCAGGGAAAATTTCGCCCAAAGCAAATGGTCGGTTGAAATTTGGTATTCGGCCTACTGACTACAACAATGTGTGCGCTTACACGTCCTACTGCGCTGCGAAATCTCTAGTCGAAGACCTCCTTGTTTTCTTCCAGAGTTTGTTTTCTCGTTTGAACTATCAAGATAACTATACCTCATAACATGGAACGGAAAAGATCACACCGGAAATCCTCTGCGCACTGGATCGCTGATACTGAAGGCCGGATCAAGAGTCGAAAACTGCTGCGTTGTCGGGGCCCGGAAGCTGACGTATGAATCAAGCAGCCATTGGTGTTATTACGAATACAAATAATATCATTTTTTTAGGTTACCGTCCAGGCACCGGAAGGAAGCGAGTCAGATATTGACAACTCGATATCGTACGTAAATGAAGCCTTCTTCCAGGCCAACGGACCCGATCCTGTCGATAGCGATAAAGAGACCGATGCGGGAGTGTACTCCACGGATGATGCTTCGGAAGACTCGGAAGAGGGAGACGAAGACATCGTAAGAGACAAAGAAACCTTTGTTGTGGTTGTTGGTTTCTTGAAAGACATCCAAGGCATGGCGAGAATACATCAGGAGAAGATGCTTCAGCACATCAGCAGTCATCACAAAAGACTGCCGAATTTCCCAAGTAACTTGTATTACATGGACAAATTTCTAAGGCCCTACTACCTGACGCCTCTCAAGCACTTATTCTGCCTTTAACACGGAAACCACATAGGGCTGGCTAGTCAGAATAATGGAGTGATCTCCTGTAGTTCGGAAGCTTGCGAAATCCTTTTGAGCGGAAGGGAGACAGGCAGAAAGATAGTTGGCTCATTCCATACGATCAGTGCAAAAGAAACGCTGTGCTCTTACCTTGAGTCCCCTGTAGGCGAAGATGTGTTTCTGAGTCGAAAGACCGGAGGTCCGGAGGCTGATACATTTGACCTCCAAGACGGCCAGATGTACCAGCAGCTTCAGATTGGGGCAAACGGTATTTATTGTAAAACGCAAAAACTGTGCACAGTGACGCATCACAATCCATAATATGTGTCTTCTATCGTTTCATCCAGAAACATTCAGGTATTAACGTACAGTAATGCTATAAAGCAGCGTCTCGATCGGTGAACTTTCCATCCTTTTGGCTGTTAGGAGTATATTCCACAATCACCTGCGAAAGAGCAATTTAGTGCACGGGCCTTCTCGGCTACTAATTTTGAGCAGCGGATAAAAAGGTATCCTGGCTGCTGCGGCAAGATTGTTGCGATCTTCGGAGCAGTTTGCGAGCTCGGTAAGCCAATTCGACAAGATGGTTTCCCCCAAGTGGCGCATGTTGTCAGTTCCAATGGCCGGAAGCGTGCGCCGTTTGAAAATCGGTCTTGTCGAACTGTCTGCCGAGCTGACATTTGAAACTTATACCACTCTTTTTCCTCTGCCAAGCGGGTAGGAAATGTTAGCCAAGCTTACCTGAACACCAAACATGCTCATCAATCCCGCAAGGCCTCCCTTGGGTCCAGTACTGCTATTAGCTTCAATGGCGCGAGTGTTGTCGCCGGTGGAAGGAGACGCGTTGTCGTGCTTCTTCTGCTTGAGCAGCCCAGCTCCGGCACGGCGGCACCCACAGCTCTTCTGGCGATAAGTGATTGGAGCAACAGTTTCACATCTTCTACTGTGAGACTAGTATACATCTGACCCTAAAGAAAGCAGCGAAACGAATTACCAAGCAAGATTCTTGACAAAGCGTAAACGAGGATTCTTGTCGATATTCCTCACCTCTTTTCGTCGAAAAGATGCACAGTTCAGGATAGTTCGGCTTGGGTCCTTTCCCGAATGCAGCTTGTGATACAGCTCACCTTCGATATCCAGAGCAACTTCGTCGCAGTTGCTTCGCACTGGAACATCGATCACCGTCGGCGAACAAGTCGAAGAGGGATCATAAATGCGAGAAGCAAACATAAAGTCCGTAAATTCAGGTAGATTAGCGTTACGGCTGAGCACAGCCGTTTAAATGTGATGTTGTTGGCTGGCCGTACGATTGGCCTGGCTCTGACTTGGAAATTTTACTTTTTCTTCTCGAACCCCATCATGCAAAGCGCAGTTACTTGATTGAGCTCTTGAATGGCTGCTTTCACTTCCCCGGGAAAGGCTATTTGCCACAGGGTATGCTTTGCACCGCGCCACAGCGATACGGAAGTCACTGTCAAAATTTTTTAATTAGGGCTGGTGCCATAATATTGCAGTGGGTGCCTTTGTCCATTGTTCTCTGCTTGCCTGACCGCCGCTTGCAGATCGATATCTTGCTGAACGATCTCATCTTCTGATGCTGAATTGGGAATTTCTGCTGTAATGTCGAGATCTGCTGACTCGTTGACTACTTGATCGGATGATGAACTCCCTTCCGATGAACTCCCGGCTTTCCTCATCCCGAATAATTCGGAGATGCATAGTGAGACTTTTCCGTGGTCACTACATTGCTACAGAAACTGACACAGACAATTCCAAAGTAACTTCCTCACCCGGACTTCACTGCAATCGGTTCGGCGGTACAGTGCGGGAGCGGACGCTCTTGTGTCCCTTACCCATAAGAAAAGGCTCAGAACCCCAGATAACTGGCTTCGCACGTAACCAGGCTAACACAACTGTCAGGAAGAGGGTTCAGACGCGCTTTTGGAGCAACAATTCCGGTCTATTCCCCTGTTCCCGCCAGCGTATTCCTCCTCCACGCTTCCTTCCTTCTGCAGAGGGTGGATACTTGGTAACTTCCAGAGTAACCTGTGAAGAAAACGCACAAATCTTGCTACCAAATGTAAGAGTGAGGATTAGATGCATAAAGGGGAACCAGGTAGTTAAGAGGGAACATTGTTACTCAGTCTTCCGTCACCACCTAACAGCACCAAGACGTGCCGGAGAGCGAGTATCGCCTCACCCCGTGAAGAGAGCCAGAGCTCCCCAACCAATTAAAAGAAAAACCGGATCTCATTCCACAGTGAACAGGTAGACCAAACAGAAGTACTCTCTGGGAAACGTATGAGTGCGGAAGGCGTAACAGAAAGAAAAGACCAAACAGAGGGCGGATGGCGAGAAACGGCTACAGATGGCAGCACCAAAGGGAATACTATTCTGCTCTTTACAGGGCGTTGGAGCCAGGAGACACAAACACCGATCAAAAGACGACAGGAGCAGGCGGGGACGCTGACATTGGTCACCGTCGGCTAACCTGAAAGAAAAACTTTGCCGCTTCGATACT
Organism: Ramazzottius varieornatus; assembly: GCA_001949185.1. NCBI lineage: Eukaryota > Metazoa > Tardigrada > Eutardigrada > Parachela > Ramazzottiidae > Ramazzottius > Ramazzottius varieornatus. The sequence continues at coordinate 8,638,257 of BDGG01000001.1, forward strand.
CTGGAATCGCCAAGTTAGAGCGTCGCCCAACCGAGGCCCAGTGATGTACTGGTGATTTGTCGTTTTGTCACGGAATTCGCACTGTGAATTGCGGTACTGACAAACCATTCTGACTCACACAGCTGTTGATCGTCATCAACTTTTCGGCTGAAGAAATGGCTGTTGGATCTGAGTTCCTTCTGCATCCTTCTGGCTATGATACTTCTCCAACGTTTTAATTACCTTTATTTGTCAATGAGAAGCCAGGCTTATCGTTTTGAGATAAAAGTTTGAAAGTGTGGAGAGAATGCCGGAAGAGACAGGAGGTATAGACAACAATGACTATATTTGTGAATTTCAATTTTAAACCAGCAACAAAGTATCAATATTTTCTTTACACCATTTAAAGTCTGAAAAGTTTAAACGAGACAAGTACGCTTTAAAAGCCACCAGAGTCAAAAGATCTCGTGAACTAGGATTGAACACTTGTTAACTTTCTGTGCAAGCAGTAGTTTTGTCGCTACATGTTGATAACAAAGATCTCGGAATTCAACTTCGAAGAGCTGAGATATCTCCATCTCGGCTAGCCGGCAAAACACTGGGATAGATTGAGTGGCTGCCAATAGAAAATGGATACTTACCAAGTCGTGAGTGCCAAAAATGTGACGTCAGTATGGTAGAATACGATTAAAAACTGAGTCTGCCCGAGTTGTGCGTGACGTAGTTCGTCTCGATTTCACGTGGTTGCACGGTGTCTTACTGATGAGTAACGGCGTGCTGCGTTGTTCTCTGAGATTTCCCCTTCGCTTCTTCTTATTCTTCGGCGAACACATTTCAGACGCACAGGAAGACTTCCGGATGAAAAATAGTCGGGAGAATCGACTTCGTTCGGGAAAATGTCTTCGGGAAAACGACCGATGTCGACAGCTTTCCAGTACGAAAACTGACACGGCAATGTGAAAGGGTGTGGTGCAAAGCGTCATCAGACAAGATTAAGCTCCGCCCTTTGCACTTTTGTGGCGGATGGCCTGCTAAGTTTCCAATTTCTACTCGCATCCACTTAATTATTTGAATTCGCCAGTCAACAAAACGGCAATCAACGTACTCAGATAGCTGCTGGTCCATGAACACTTATCAGCTTTTTGAGCAAGAAAAGGCTGAGTGACGCAGAGTTCGAAGACCACACTGGGCGGGTCAGGCTGTAGCGTGCGGACAATCAACAATAGTCTCCCCGGATGCGGGATGACCAAGAGCCAATCCCGTCAATCAAAACATGTCTCTACTTCAACACACCTTCATACATCAAGTATCCGTCAACGGCACGGTGTCGGTACGCAGATGCGTGAAAGATTCGGTTGGCTCACTGGTTGTGCCTGCGGTATAACGCGCCAGCCAATGACAACACGTTTGGTTCCTCGTCCGCCTCGAAAATTGTCATTCCTTTGTGGCCAAACTTAACATTGCCCATCTCTCTCTTTAAGGTGAGACTGTTTTTGCAGAAAGGGTTCGACAACCCAAATTCAAAACCGTCTATTAATATAATCCAATGTGCCCTCTGCATGTTGACCAGCAAAATTGACTTGACAACTTCTATAGTTTTCAAGATATAAAATTATGAAGGTGGTTGAGTCAAACCGGAAGCAGCCTTTATGTCGACTTTCGGGAAGAGCAAACGGGGACACAAGGCGTGCGAGTGCTGATTTACTGGCCGGTGGCTTTTGGTGCCGTACAAGCGCCGATTTTCACAGCAGAGAGCACAGTGAAGAGAGGCACTACAACAACCAACTGACAAGGCGCAACAAGCCTTTGCAGGCAGACGGTGGAAGTTGACTGGTCAAGCCTTTCTCTGTCCGGCTCGTAAAAGGAACAAACTGTGAAGCATCACGCTGAACATTCGACCCGACCACAGTGAAAAGTCGGCTAAAAATAGTGTTCACATAGTATTAGTTTTGGACCGAGACTCGCTTTGGTTTTCGAGAAACAGACCTCCAGTCATTTTGCCGTGCCATTTTTAAAGCTGCTCGATCAGTGTTACAGGTCGTCTTTCGAAAAAACTATCACTTTATCGGCAAGGTTCTTATCTATAACTTTTGTGCTGGGTGGCTTCTGACTAAACACACCAGTCGACATGGAGCAACGAAAAACCAAAATCGTGTTCGTGGGTCCACAGCAGCGCAGTATGGCGTCCGCCTGCGTTGCGCGCACCACTACATGGCAGCATGACCATTACCTCATCATACAGAGCACTGTTCTAACGGAAAACATTCCTTCATCTCCCCTACCTAATTGTTTGGCGAGAGATGACCTCCCCTTACAACCTCCCTTACAACCTCCCCTCAAAAGGGCCTTGCTTCGCTCGGCTGGATGACGTCGCGATTCCATGTCATTGCAAACCATTACATCACATTATAACCTGACTTGTAAAAATCCGTTGATGTTGAGCGCCATTTGATTTTCATAGAAAACTGTCGGCAGAAAATTCACCAAGCGACACGTAGAATTTTGCATTAAAGGTTAGGGAAGCTTGGTGAATAAAGTACAGGTAAAAACCAACAATCACACACAACGAAGAAGTTGAGTTTGGTGGAGAAGGCCTTCTCTGGGCTTCATCGTTCTGACTTGTCAGAGGCACGCATACTCATTTGTAACTTTTGGGCAGCACGTTAGTAAAGAAAACCGTCTCCTGTTCACCGTCCACAACTGGCGGACATGAGCACGGTTCGTACTGGATAAGGACTGCCCAGTGAGGAACAGGTTCGGGCGGTGGCGGTGGCGGTGGCGGTGGCGGTGGCGGCAGCTGCAACGTCCCGGTCGCGATCCACTTAGCCAGGATCGAAACAGCAACTGCCAAAATTCCGAGGTATTCGCATCGATCCCCTGTGGTCTGTGCCGGTATAGTTGGTCCACGTGGCTTGCTGGCTGGTCTGTAAAAAAACTTCCTCGTCAGCTGACACGAACACCGAGAATCTTCTCTGGAAGAAAAGGCGGGCCGACTTTTCATAGTACAAGTTGAAGGACTGTACTGCACTGCCTTGCTACCGGAAAGCGTTCCATCTGTAGGAAGCAGCGAGTTTTTCATTTAGCTGTCCATGAGGTCCAGACCGTTGTCCAGCCAAGTGAAAACAAGAACAATGGCTCAAACATCGTCATCAACTGTAAACCTTCCGGTTTTACGGGGCATGTAAGAGTCAGTCTCGCAATCGGTATGAGGATGATATGGAGAAGGAACCATCGAAGCTGTCGGTGTACTTTTCCGTGAACGCTTCCAGCCGCGAAAAATAATGAAATTTGCAGTTGACCAACTAGAACTTCATAGGCTCCTTCCGTCCATCGACGCCGAGAACGTATGGCTACAGAGAATGTACTTCAGGGCACATGCTAGCCCGAGTCAGTACGACATGTCGAAGGTTGGGCATTCAGTCACAGCCTTCCCGCCAGTTTTCCGCCAAGGTCACAGCTTTCCCGCCTTTCCCGAAGCCGCAGCTCGATAAATCTTCGCATTCGCGCCGTCACGTTGTCGCCCAGACTGAGAAGCAACAGGCTGCACTTCTAGCAAGCAGTTTTCAGAACGTTTGAGCAACCGTAGTTTGGTCCTGTAGATTCCGAGGCTGAATGAACTTGTCTGCGTCGGTAGAGTTCATCTACCAAAAATGTTTGAAGCCAGCGTTCTAGTAAGCTTTTCCATGCCCGGCACACCTAAAAGCAAAACAATGGGAGGGGGTTCTCAACTCAACTCGACGAGATTGCTTCTCCAAGTGGCGCACGTTCACAGTGGTGTTGGCTGGAAGCGCACGCCGCTTCGCAATGCGATCTTGTCAAGCTAAACGACATTTTCCTTCGGAGGTTGATTTTGCGAAGGCATCCCAGATGTACGACGATGTCCGACTGGAGCGTCTTAGGCAAGTTATCCCATCCTACCGCGCCATTCATCGACATCCGCAGCTGGTCATTGTGTAGTAAGGATGTTCTCCATGATATCAGGTGATAAGGTATGACTTGTCGGCCACCAACATAAAATTTGGTGGCCGACAAATCTAATCCTTTTCAATCGAAGTATTCACCATTACTATCGACACACTTTTGCCATTTTTCCGGTAGACAAGATAGGCCTTTACGGAAGAACTCGAGAGAAAGAGAACCGGCGAAGTTCTCGATGGCACTTTTCACAGCTTCTTCGGAATTAAATTTTCTTCCTCTCAGAAAGTTATCAAAATTCAAAAAGAAGTGATAATCTGTTGGAGCTAAGTCAGGACTGTATGGTGGACGAGAAAGAGTCTCCAGACCGAGCTCGCGTAATTTGGCAGAAGTCTTTTTCGCGGAGTGAACTTTTGCGTTGTCGTGTAGCAGCAGGGGCTTGTCACGATTGACCAACTTTGGTTGCTTGACGGTCAGCTTCTTCATCATTTCCTCCAGTTCCAGAGAGTAGTAGTGTGCTACTATTGTTTTGCCAGGAGGAAGAAAGTCATAGTGCACTATCCCTTCCATTGTCCACCAAACAGTAACCATGATCTTGCGTTGGTGAAGCTCAGGCTTTGGAATAGTTTTCGGGACTTCACCTGGGCTCAAAATTACCTTCTTCCGCTTCCGGTTGTTGTAAAGAATCCACTTCTCATCACACGTAACAATTCGATGCAGGAAAGGTTCGTTTCTGGAACGGTTGAGGAGAGAAAGACACACGTCCACACGATGCCTTTTCTGGAGTGCGCTAAGTTGATGAGGTACCCACTTTTCCAACTTTTTCACCTTACCGATCTGACGAAGGTGCAAATCGATAGTCACGGGTGATACGTTGAAGTGTTGAGACAATACGGCAGACGTTTGGGAAGGATCGGACTCCACCAGCTTTCTCAGCTCGTCGTTGTTCACTTTCACTTTTGGCCTTCCGTGAGGGTGATCTTCGAGACTGAAATCTCCCGAACGGAAATGAGCATACCATCGTTCCACCGTACGTTCGTTAGTGGCGCCTTCACCAAACACATTGTTGATATTCCGGGCTGTCTGTGCTGCGTTGGTGAATAGTCCGTAACTTGCTCTTGTCCATGGGCGCGCCAATAACTCCACAGAGAGGGCAGAAGCAACAAACTAACATAAACGAAGCAGCGAAAGATAGTAGACGAACACTAGCATCGACACAAAAAAAACGAGGCGAAACGATCGCGCGAAAAGAGAGATATTGATTTTTCAATGTGAGACTGGTGCGAGCCGACAAGTCATACCTTATCACCTGATACAAAGGATGTTTCAGCCAAGCCGACCCCATTACCGTTTTCTTTTTTTGGAAAATTTCGGTTTTTTTGATTCGGCTGATTTGTTTCTCCGACAAATTTGGCAAACTGTTGCTTATCTTTTAATCTAACTCGAAAGCTAATCGAGTGAAATCTGGCTTTGGAAAAAAACTGCAAAGTAAATCCACAAGAGGGTTCAAAACACTCTTTATGAACCGGTCCGTGCAAACTGAAACTGTAGTTCTACCAACTTTGGTACTTTTAATAAATGTGTACAAGAGGTTGTTTATCTGGATAAGTCAAATCAGTTCACCAGTTTTCCAGCTACTCTTGCAGGAGACAGATAGTGTAGAAGTTTGGCTATTTTTCAACATGGAGATCACTTGCTGAAACTTCTTTTATCTTGAGAGAACTATCTTCCCGGAATTAATCTTCCCGGAATTTTTCAGGCCAGCGCAACTTTCTCCGATGATACTTCCCTACAACGATTTCTCAGAACTCTGATAGATACAGTGTTAAACAAGTCAATGTTTTATCAATCTTTTGATACCCTGTCAATCATATGAATTGTGGAGGAGAAATTTTCGATTAACTTTTTTCTACAGGGGAGCCGAGCGCCCATTTACAGTAGAGTCCGACCACCTTTTTAGCCTACCAAGGCTTCGTTCTGGCCCAAGCAAAAATATCAAAAGCGCTTTCCAGGAATGAAAATAAGCTTGTTCGGTACCAAATTGAATGTACTATCGTTTAAAAACAATGCTGACCTTGTTCGAGATGTTTTCGAGTAGTGAGAACTGTTCCACGAAACGATCAACTTGGCTGAATCAGACTGTACTAGTTGCCCGTTAACGCAAGCGTGAGCACGTTTGAGATCCGAAAAAAGAAGGCCGCGAAAGGGTTTCGAATCCGCAAACCACGAAAGCGTCGAACCGGAAACTGAGCGCAAAGGTGAGGAACCATTGAGGATTGAGGATCACCACGATGACTGAACACCCGTAAAAAAACACGGTGCGCGGTGAAGGAGTGAGAAGTCGGTGAGTGCGCCGTGCACACGCTAAAGCTATACCGGGACGAAAAAGGAGACAGAATCGATTCTTTGGCTGAAGTCGCAGGAAGTATGTACAGGTCTTTGTGTTCCAGGAAAGCGATTCTCCTGAAAAGATATCTGAGCAAGAGCACACGATTGCATGGATGAAGGTATCTGGCGAGGTTGAAGTATCCAACGGTCTTCACGCTTTGTTACGCGGTAAGAAAACAAACAAGGAGCACAACTTTGACATCGGAGGACAGGTGATTCGAGTTCACGATGGAAACGCGCAACCGATAATGTCGAGTTCGCAGACGGTACGTGACGCTATTCGAGCAGGTCACTCGCTGAGCTAATTACTCCACACGGAAGAAGCATCGAAGGGTATGACCGTATGCCTCGTAAACGCGACCGTGACTTCTGAAGAAGGACACCTGTGAGACGACTCTGATGAATTATGGACGCAGCCCGAAGAAAGAAACCTACACCCAGACGTAGACCAAGAACAGCAGCTACGGTAAGTCGTAATAAGCGCTGCGGCACACTATCGTGATGCCAAGGGGTCGGCGTTGTTGAAAGGGAAAGAAGCCCCATAGAAACGGAGATAAAAGGGTAGATTGGCCTCAAATTTATATTATGATATCACACGTTCAATGATGTTACTCTGCAAGCCTGGCCCACTGGCAGAATCATGCGTGCAATGACGTACAGCACGCTTCAGAGCGTGGCACTGTTATGCGTGCTGCGCAAACCCTAAAAATTCTATCATGTTCACCAAACTTGATAGAGTTTATCTCAAGAGCCATGTCACTGAACTGAAATTTGAAGTTTAAGACACTCGAGAAATTTTCTTCTCGGTATGCGAAAATTGTGGTTAATGTTTTCGATTGATGAACGTCTTTACTTCCCATAGTTCGAACCGCGCTGCGCAATAGCCAATGTGACAAACAGCTTGGTGTCCGTATGTCCTGCCCATTATGTGCCCATCGGCTTGCAGTCGGGTCGGTTTATCTGAACAATCCGGCTTCGTTACGTAACGGCTCGAACGGTGCAGCGTACGTACACGTCTAGCGCACCGGTTTGAGTCGTGAAGTCACACCTAGCATCGCCGTTCTCCAGTTTTTTGTCGCATTTGAATTTTCCAGCGCTATAGCTGCTAACCGAACATGGCGCTCCTCCGAAACTGTTCTGGTATGTGAATGCAATGCATACACGGTACGTAAAAAATGCACACGCGACGCAGTACTGTTGCTGGTTGGCTCCAACATACTTCCTTATTCGCTGATTCGGTTGACAATTAAGTGAAGGAATGGCTCGACCAGGGAGTCACGGAAAGTCGTCGAGCGTTCTGTCCTTTGCGATGGTTTTGCTTGACAAGCGGGATGGCGCGAAGGAAAGGTGCGTAAGCTCTCGAGCTCAGCAATAAGAAGCGGAAGAGGATCGCTCTTTTACCGAACATGTACGAAGTTTGTTGAAGCCTCGGAAAAGTCTTCTACTTCACCACTATCACATTGTATCTCAGAGAGCTTCAACCAAACATTCCCAAGCACTGGGAATAGGGAAACAACTGCATTTGATTTCACTAAGATTGTTTCAATTCAAAAGAACGGTTTACGGACCTTATGAACCCCAGAACATCGTATTAAGCGTCTAATCCGTCAATTCCGGATTTCTGTGCGAATGCACCCCCTTTACTTACTGAGATTTATGTTCTATGCAAACATAGACATAGCTAGTTCGTCGTTTTCGTCGCTCCTTGTCACTTTTAGGCGTTACAAACCGCTCGGTCTGCAAAATATAAACTAGTGTAAAATGTAATTATACTATTTCAATTACACTATTTTCCATTACACTTTACATAACACGGACAATCTGCGTGTAATGATCATCATTGTTCGGCTCAACATGGCATCGGCTGATGCGCACATAGCGCGTTAAGAGCAGTGAGGCGAGCCATAATAGCCGCAGAAATAGATGAAGGCTGTCGGCTCAACCTGGCATCGTTCAGGAGCAGTGAGGCGAGCCATAATAGCCGCAGAAATAGATGAAGGCTGTCGGCTCAACCTGGCACCGGCTGATGCGCACATGGCGCGCTCAGGAACAGTGCTGCGAGCCATAATAGCCGCAGAAATAGATGAAGGCTGTCGGCTCAACCTGGCATCGTTCAGGAGCAGTGAGGCGAGCCATAATAGCCGCAGAAATAGATGAAGGCTGTCGGCTCAACCTGGCACCGGCTGATGCGCACATGGCGCGCTCAGGAACAGTGCTGCGAGCCATAATAGCCGCAGAAATAGATGAAGGCTGTCGGCTCAACCTGGCATCGTTCAGGAGCAGTGAGGCGAGCCATAATAGCCGCAGAAATAGATGAAGGCTGTCGGCTCAACCTGGCATCGTTCAGGAGGAGTGAGGCGAGCCATAATAGCCGCAGAAATAGATGAAGGCTGTCGGCTCAACCTGGCATCGTTCAGGAGCAGTGAGGCGAGCCATAATAGCCGCAGAAATAGATGAAGGCTGTCGGCTCAACCTGGCATCGTTCAGGAGCAGTGAGGCGAGCCATAATAGCCGCAGAAATAGATGAAGGCTGTCGGCTCAACCTGGCACCGGCTGATGCGCACATGGCGCGCTCAGGAACAGTGCTGCGAGCCATAATAGCCGCAGAAATAGATGAAGGCTGTCGGCTCAACCTGGCATCGTTCAGGAGCAGTGAGGCGAGCCATAATAGCCGCAGAAATAGATGAAGGCTGTCGGCTCAACCTGGCACCGGCTGATGCGCACATGGCGCGCTCAGGAACAGTGCTGCGAGCCATAATAGCCGCAGAAATAGATGAAGGCTGTCGGCTCAACCTGGCATCGTTCAGGAGCAGTGAGGCGAGCCATAATAACCGCAGAAATAGATGAAGGCTGTCGGCTCAACCTGGCATCGTTCAGGAGCAGTGAGGCGAGCCATAATAGCCGTAGAAATAGATGAAGGCTGTCGACTCAACCTGGCATCGTTCAGGAGCAGTGCGGCGAGACATAATAGCCGCAGAAATAGATGAAGGCTGTCGACTCAACCTGGCATCGTTCAGGAGCAGTGCGGCGAGCCATAATAGCCGTAGAAATAGATGAAGGCTGTCGACTCAACCTGGCATCGTTCAGGAGCAGTGCGGCGAGACATAATAGCCGCAGAAATAGATGAAGGCTGTCGGCTCAACCTGGCATCGTTCAGGAGCAGTGAGGCGAGCCATAATGGCCAGATGGATAGGAATCCCAGCAGCCAGTGAACAGGGAATTGTGGATGTTCTGGTTTTCCTTTGCGGACGAGCAGAGCTTTTCAAAGCAGCACGATCCAGTTGCAATCGTTAGATTTTCCACTGTGGGTTGCGGCAGCTGCAACAAACGTACTTCACCGGTCATGAAAGCACGTCTGTTCGAGAGAACGTAGGGCGCTGACCCCACAGTATGGAGTTCCGGAGGAATCGGGTTGCAAGATTGAAACGTGATTCTCATGTGTAGGCGTCGCTGGGGAAGTTCAGGTGTTTAATTGAACGAGGTAATGCCCTCTAGCGGTGTTGGGAAGCCTTGTGGTAATCAAATCAGCGGGCAAAGCTCGCATGTACCGTCAGAGCGCTATCTCGTCCATCTGGACACTGGATTTTTCCCAGCGACGCCTGGTCAACGTGGAACGATTTGCAGTGAGATTGTACGAGCTACAATTGGATCTGTAGTGTCCTCACCGTTTTCGCTGCGCCGTTGTGATGGACGTTTCCCACATCAAAGGCAATGTGTCCCACATGGTCCTTCGGCGCATCGGCAATGGCATCAGTTGTCAGATGTCGATCGACGCTCTTGTGCAATCACCTTAGAGCCGTTCCAGTGTCTTTCTTAACAACATCGATGTCGTGCTGCAGTTCTATTGTTTTTCAGAAAATCAACTTCGGTTAGGCCAGCGTAAGTAATCCATAAATTCAGGCAAACTGATCGATGAATATCAATAATCTGTTAGTTCCAGTGTGCTGGAATTGAAAAAGAAGCAGCCCGATCGTGGAATTCTTTACCTTGTTTCTTCAAGAGTGGCAGTTAAAAATTTTCATCAAAGCTGTTCCAAACCGTTTTGAAAGATAATTTCAGCTTGCCGACGCCCAAGGGCATGAGGCGTTTAGCAAGAACCGGTAACAAGTTCTGTGGCTACTGCTTTTGTAGTTTTCCACGAAGAACGTTCACGAATAGTATACAGTTTGCGAACCTATGGTGATGTGTTAGACTTCTCCTTTTGAGCTGATCGAGTGTTGCCGTACGAGGCAGCACAATGTTAAAAAGCCTGTTTCCGAAAAATCGGCTGATTCTAATCAATCGAGATATGATACGTCGCTGCGGGGTCCGAAGTGTAGAAATGGGCGAGATTGAGAGGTGGACCCCACACGGAAATCTTGTGGCGACAGTATCAGTCGGCATGCCGACTGCTGATTTGGTACTCCTTAGCCACAAGGCTTCCACATGGGGTCCACTTCCACACCTCGGACCCCACAGCGACACCTGAAACGATTGCTTTTTCTCATTAAACGTATCACGAATCGTTTAGGGCGACCCCTGTTCTAATTCAACAGATTTTTATGTGGGGTATCTATGTCTGCGCGATTTTTACAGAACCGCAGCAACTTGGGTGAACTGCCCGACTGTAATGCTTGCTTCTCGGCATCGTTGTATTCATGGTCATCGTCCTTAAACTTTCAGGAACGGCCAAGTTGACTTGATAAGCAAAGCGAAAACCATGGATGTTTGGGGCCGCGACTCTTCATTCGCGACGTGATCAGCAATCCGTATCAGCACCGCCCCATGTATCAGCACTCAATGTGCTTTCTTCTGTTTTTCCTGACGGATCTCTGCAGTACAGCGTGTCACTGCCTTGTACTGTGTACACGGAGTGACAGATAAGATTATACCGAGCAGGTTTTGCGTATAGTTAGCGCACAGCTCCGATCATCATGTCATCTGTTGCTGACCACCGTCCAGCAGCCACGCCTCCTCATTTGTTTTCTTATATAAATGAATGCCCTTCATACTGTTAGATTTGGTTTGCTTTTCCGTGAAATAGGCAAAATAGCGTTAGGATATTTTGCGCACCCCGGTGGAATAACCGGGACTATTTTTCCCACCCATATTGTGGGTAGTGGCGGTACTTGACACCTTGAGCACGCCGCGATTTCGTGCTTTCAGAATACGATGTGGGAAAGTCGCTTTCGCCTCTCTTTAGATGGTTGAAACCATGGAGCGGTGCTAAATCTTACCACATCTTACTGCTTGACGCATGGTGACGACCAGAAATGTGAGCCGCGGTTAATTTTCTGTATGGAAATGGAACGTTGTTAGGGTTGCACTTTACCGTGAGCACGAGGCTGACAGTTCGGACACATCACTTCGGAAAATGCCAGCTGCGATGAACTAATCCTCCAGTTCGATCCTGTTGCTCGATCCATCCGGTAGGACCGGTTCCGCCGCTCTGCATTTGTCTCGTCTTTTTCGGCGCCTCCGCTTGTTCATCAGGCCTGGTATCTCAACAGGAGGCAGAATGATGCCGCCAGGCAATGGCTGAGGAGGTTGAGTCTGGATCTGGACCGATTTGCGGAGCTCCCCCTGAGATCTGCTGCGCTCTGTGAGAAAATGGATAACCGTACAGTACTTGTAACGATCGAGGCTAACTGTGTGTGCCGGTGTGGCACAAACCAAACAGTTTGATCTCGGGTTCTTGATAGATTTACGACTCAAATCACCATAATATCTGCCATCTGAGTAGGGCGCTCCAGAATCTTCAAAGATTTAATTATTTATTTGGTCTGATGTGGAGTTATATCATAGTTTCCATGATTTTCTGTTCGTTTTCTCGTCTTCTGTGCTCCCAGTTTCCGCGTCTAGCGTTCCT